>CAHIKZ030003413.1:800000-917500 GCA_903632075.3 Acanthosepion pharaonis
TGTTACTCACAAAGGCTGAGGAGGTTTGGGATAAATGGCGAAGAAAAAACCCAACCATGGGCCAGAAAAGAAATCTTGGATTTGTGTGACAAGAGGAGAGAACTGAAGAGAAAGATGCACTCAAATGACGAAGTTTATACCCGATATCAGGAAGTGAACAATGACGTGAGGGGTAAATGCCGAATGCTAAAGACAAGTGGATACAAAATAAGTGCAAAGCCATTGAGAAAGATAATAAAAAACAGGCTTACAATACTATGGAACAAATACATTGAGTCAATTGCTTCGTCCACCGCAAGGAAAGTTGGCTCCCTGTGCCGCGCCAGGAAATTTTTCTCAAGATCTACAAATCAACAATTCGCACTTGCATGGAGTATTGCTGCCACATATAGTCTGGAGCCCCTTCTGCTTGCCTTGGTGTTCTTGATAGGCTCGAGAAGCGGATATGCAATATAATTGGCCCTGCTCTGGCATCTCGTCTACAGTCATTTTCTCACAGACGCGCCTTCGCCTCTCTGTGTCTGTTTTACAAATACTTTCATGGCAATTGCTCCGAGGAGCTGCATGAGTTCAAGCGCCCTACGAGGCTGGCATCCCGCTCTCACCCATTCACTGTTGAAACTCCTAAATATAGCCGTCTCTTCTACTCCAATAGCTTCATGTCTCGCATCTCTCGCCTGTGGAACTCCCTTCCCTATTCCAGTTTCCCTGGGAGCTATAATCTCCAGCTATTCAAATGTAATGTCAATCGACATCTCCAGTTGCCTTGATGTACCCACTACATTTCTCCTCATCCTTTCTTCTATCACGCCTATCTGATCTTGCTCCAAATTTTCTGTGACCCCTAGTGGCTTCCCGCCTTGCTTGGGGTGAAACGCTTAAAAAAAAATCCCCGACTAAAACCAACCAACAGAGATCAACGGTAGTAGAGGATGGGAATGATAAATTGCTGACGAACAGTGAGGAGATACTCTATAAATGGACTCAATACTGTGATGCCAACCCTATCCAGACGTCTATATATTGTAAACTGACCAGCACTCCACTTAAGGAGTCCGTTAATACTGAATGAGAAGGTTGAGTTGGCAGCAACAAGGTTGAAACCTGGTAAATCACCCGGTGTGGATGATATTCCCTCTAGGTTGATAAAACATGGAAGTGAAGAAACCATTAAGGTCTTAACAATACTATGCAGAAGATTTTGAAACAAAGACGTGGCCTAACAAGTGGAATCAGTCATTGGTAATAACCCTGCCAAAGAAAGGAAGCCTTAGTCAGTGTCGAAATTATAGGACAATAAACCTGATCAGTCATCCTAGTAAAGTCCTGTTTCGTATCATTTTGAATCGTTTAAAATCCAAGGCTGAAGAATTTCTATCAGAGGAACAAGCAGGTTTTAAAACCGGATGAAGTACAATGGAACAAGTCTTCATTTGTAGGATCCTTGTAGAGAAACACCCGGAACATCATAAAGACGTGTTCCACAACTTTGTCGATTTCAAGAAAGCGTTTGATCTCGTATGGCATGACGGTTTTTGGCAAATCCTTAGAGAATACAATAACAGAATTTTCAAAGTCCTCCAGGCCCTATATAAAGATGCCACCTGCGTAGATGATATGGGAAAACAAATAGGAAAACTCTTCCGGACAACTGTCAGTGTGCGACAGGGATGCGCACTTATTTCACCCACATTTCATCCACATTCTCAAGAGAATTATACAAGAAATTCTGAACGACCATGATCCTTCAATCTCTATCGATGGTAGACCTGACGAAATTGACCTCATAACAGGAGTAACAGTGAACTTCCGAACTACACCAGCAAACTTTTTGAAAGAGCAGGAGCGTATGGAATGAAGGTCAGCTCTGAGAAATCCAAAGTAAGGGTGAATAGCCCAAACAGTATCACCTGTGTCAAGATTACCATGAATGGGAATTCACTGGAGGAAGTGTCCAGTTTTAAATATTTGGGAGCAGCCATGGCAGAAATAATTAATGGAGGATTAAGGAACGCTGGGAAACGTGGAAAACGAGCCTCTTTAGACCAGTGCTATTTAAAGTGTGGTATGCGTACCGCTGCTGGTGCGCGAGCCATCGTCTGCCAGTTCGCGGAGAGTTTCTCGGAAACAATGAAACGGTAGGCACATTGCACTCCACGTGATGCTGCGTGGATTTCTGACTCGGTTTTATTATTATATATTTATTGTCTGTAACATAAGTTTTGCAGATGACATTCGGGTAATAGAAGGTGAGCTCCAGGACTTGACCAACAAATTTTTTGAAAGGGCTGGGGCATATGGAATGGAGGTCACCTCTGAGAAATTCAAAGCATTGGTGAATTGCACAAACAGTAACACCTGTGTCAACATTACAATGAACAAGAATTCACTGGAGGAATTCTCCTGTTTAAAATATTTGGGAGCAGACATGGCGGCGATTGGCAAATTGGCAAGAATGTGAAGGAGCAACATCAGCTTTTAAACGAAGTTCAGACTCTGTACAAATCTTTGGTAGTCTCCATTCTCCTATATGGATTTGAAACATGGACATTGTTGGCAGATAGAGATAGAAGGATTCAAGCGTTTAAGAAAACATGAATGCATGATAAAACTTCTTGGCATATTCTGTTAGGAACATTAAACGAATGAGTTCGTGCGGAAAAGGGTTGAAAGTTTTGTGGCCTACTGTGACGTCGCCCCCCCCCCTGGTCGCAGCGTCGACTCTGTCGTTCGATCTCGTTCGCGGCTCCAAGTGTGACGTTCTAACCCTTTGGTTAGATGATTACCAGCCTGGCCGTTCCCAACTCGCCTCCAACGCCTGGTTACTAGGGTAACTGCACTGATCTCCGGTCTGCCTACCCACGTTGTGATTAGATCTTAGACAGACGGGATCAAACAGGGATTGGGGCCGTATGCAAGCTGAGTTCGACGGGGGTGATAACACACAAGAAAAAGAAAAACTCACAAGGTCAAAAATTGTTGAAGAAAAAGGTAACAACATTTTATATCTAAATGTTCGTTACACAAAAATTATTCCTACTTCCCGACCCGTTTTGTGGACTGTGGCACCAAGCTTCTACCATACAACTTAAAGACTTCGAGTTGCCTGCTCTCTAGAAATTTGCATGTCGGGGTGTTGTTTGGTTTCGACACTGGGCGCTGATCTCTACCTGTCGTTCACGGCTGATTTTTCTCGCCGTCAGTGCGCGAATCGACCTCCTCTCTTCGGCTTGAGTTGGACGAGCTTATTCACTTCGGCTTGAGTTGGACGAATTTCTTCACTTCGACTTGAGTTGGACGAATTTCTTCACTTCGACTTGGGTTGGACGAATTTCTTCACTTCGACTTGAGTTAGGCGAATTTCTTTACTTCGTCTTGTCTTGAACGAATTTCTCTTCATAGGCTTGGTGTGATTCCAACTTCTCCTAGGCGTAACTGCAAGTTAACTTCTTCTTCGTCCGAGGCGAAAACCCAACTCCAACTGCAACTGTCTCGCCGTCCGCCCTGCAACTTCTTCTCGCCAAGGTCCGAACGCTTCTCTCTGCCGTCCGGGGCTGAACTCAACTTCTCTTCGGCTTTCGGCAATTTTCTTCACTTCGGATTCTCTTGCCCGCAAGGGGGCGAATGAACCGGGCCCGCCGCCCCCGTTCAAGCTCCCTCGCTGTCCACGGCGTAGCTGCAACTCTTCTGCCTGTCCGGTCTGCAACTTTAACTTTTCTTCGGCTTGAGTTGGACGAGCTCTTCTCGCCACTGTCAAAAGTAGAAAATTGCGTGCTTTGGATACGTTACAAGACCATCATGCAAGGTGAACGTCGGAGAGGACACCAACGCAAAAACTGGTTGGGAAATGTAAAATTGGTTAAGTATAACCATAACAGAATTACTGATGGCTGCCATTTTAGAGGGGATACGGTGTGGCAGGGTTAGGGTGTGGCTTCTGTATTCGGATCCGACTTACGATTACAAACGTCGTGGATGATGATGATGATGATGATGATGATGATGATGAGGATGATGGTCTGTCATTCGTTTAAACGGCACATTAGATAGGGATTTCGCTGTCAGTTTAGAGGATCATGACTGACTACAACTTCCTTTCTTTTGTTGCTTTTCTCAATATTTGCCTCCTTTCTATCGTTTCAAAAATTCAAAACCCATTAAACACGACAATCGGGAAGATATAGACTCTTGTAGTAAGAGACCCTCCTTAAATGATACCAAGATCGACTTTCAGAGAAGACAGGTGCATCAGCGGAAACAGCTAAGAGAATTCCTCCTAGTCAATAAGCGCAGATTGAAGTTGTCTCCTAACGTGTATACATGTGTTTAACCAGGCTGCGCATGGGAGGTATTCACTTGGAGGATACCGATGAACGTTATATAACCACCTATCCGAGAGAGAAAAAGAAGATCCCTCATGTCTACTCGAGAGAATGTAGAGTCCACTATTCGGGGAATGGAACAAGGCAACACAGCCACTGTTACATAACCAGAGACATGGGATTTTGGTATCAATACCTGTTTGTCACACAAAGAAAAAATGATATTTATTCATAACTTTCCCACGGTCATTCAAATAATTTTGCTTTCAATAATTGTGTTATGCCAGAGATGAGAGATTTTAGCCATGATATCAGTCGATAGGACAAAGATTAAGGATATCTGTACATAATTTTCCAAAGGTTATCAACATCACGTTTTTTTTTTTGCTTTCAATAATTGTGTTATGCCAGAGATGAGAGATTTTAGCCATGATATCAGTCGATAGGACAAAGATTAAGGATATCTGTACATAATTTTCCAAAGGTTATCAACATCACGTTTTTTTTGCTTTCAATAATTGTGTTATGCCAGAGATGAGAGATTTTAGCCATGATATCAGTCGATAGGACAAAGATTAAGGATATCTGTACATAATTTTCCAAAGGTTATCAACATCACGTTTTTTTTGCTTTCAATAATTGTGTTATGCAAGAGATGAGAGATTTTAGCCATGATATCAGTCGATAGGACAAAGATTAAGGATATCTGTACATAATTTTCCAAAGGTTATCAACATCACGTTTTTTTTGCTTTCAATAATTGTGTTATGCCAGAGATGAGAGATTTTAGCCATGATATCGGTCGATAGGACAAAGAATAAGGATATCTTTTCGTAATTTTGCAAATGTTATCAACATCTTTTTTTACACTTTCAGTTAATTGTGTCATGCCAGAGACGAGATATATTTGTTAATATATCTAGCGATCCGTCTATTTGTGTTAATTTATACTAATAAAAGTATAGGAAGAGTAAAGCCATTTCTATCAATGTAATTAGTTCTTTGATTACTTTCATATAAGGCAAATAATCAAATTATATTCCCTACCACAGAATAGTTATATTATTATATTACTAATTACAATCCAATTATTATTACACAGATTGCATTTATAATTAATATTTTTACAGGGGTAGAAACTTTTATTAGAGAAATAACAACGGACACGCTAAAATGACATTCTTGACTACAACAACAAAAACAACTCATAAAAAATAGGGTTAAAATTATATCAAGTTGTTCAGAAAATTCAACTTTAGAATTTACATTTATTCTGCAATTAATGCATTTAAATAGTGTTTAAATAAGTCAAAATAGGATCTTTGAAAATGTATATATTTCTGCCGTCGAGGTGCAAGGGAAATTTCCCAAAGATTATCAACATCACTTATTTTCGCTTTTAATAATTGTGGCATGCCAGAGACAAGAGATTTTTGGTATCTGTGGATCTATTTTTGGCAGCTGATCTCAACCCTGACCTAGTTCTAAAAGCTAGGTACAGGAAACACTACCTGGTCAGATTCAATGTCATGACAACGAAACTAGTTATATTCCAGTATCGCTGATCGAACCCAGATCCATTCACGATGAAGGGATGTTACCCCAGGGAGGCCCTCTGCCTTGAACACCATTTGGCGTTTAAACTCAGCCCAGACCTGAAGGGGAACTCCTATATACACTTCATCGCTAAAGATGCTGAAAAAATGGTCGGTACCCTGCAACGCTGCATCTCTTAAGGTGGTAATTTGATAACAAAGGGAAAAAAAGCAGAAAATGAGCTCGCTAACCGGTTTCGAACCTCGATCCAAAGAGCTAAATCGATGTTAATAAATATGTATACATTATCAATAAAGGGAATGGATCTGTCTCTATTTCTGAGATGAGGTATTATGTACACTATTTACATTATTCGGACTATTGTCCTCATCATTGTTGCTATATTTATCACACCGTTTCGGCCGTTGTAAGCTCCGGCCTTCTTCATGGTTAGAATGTCGAACTGAACCCTTTAATTCGCTCACTGGGGTAGACTGTTCTAGTTCCACGTGCCATATCTAATGGATGTCAGTTATCAGTTATCTCCTGTTAATTCCCTTATCCAAATTCTGCACCGCCTTAACCGGGTATTGAACTCACTCTCTTTGGGTCCTGTCACTGAATGTAACGCCTTTATCCATGTGCCCTTGACGTGAATGTAATCTACGTGAGGATACATGGCACTGTGTCCTTACTCAATCCTGACCACGGTGTATATATAAGAAAGTGCACACTAAAAATGAAATCTTGTGCTTCTGATGTTCCTTTCGCGATTATTGACAAAATCTAGAGAATGGTCTGCAATACAATGGATCCTAACCAAACATCGCGTCTCCAGTCAATTTCTCACCGACGTGACAAGGCTTCTCTCTGTCTGTTTTACAAATATTTTCATGGTAACTGCTCTGATAATGGTTTTTTTTCTGGTGTCGTAACTACAAGAATTTAAGCGTGTTACTAGATTGGCAAGTAGGTCTCACCGTTTTACTGTCGAAATAACTAGAAACAACAGCCCTAGCTACAGTTTTTTTTTCTCTCGCATCTCCCACCCGCGAAAGTTTTTTTCCAAATTCTTGCATCCCTGATAACGACTAGAAAAATAATTGCATCATCAATCGCTGGTTTTTATTCCAATGTTCACCTATCGCTTAATCTGATACATTAAAGTAACTATGCAAATTATCCACCATTTCTTTGTGAATATTGACTGGTACGTGTTTCCTGAGCCAACCTTTACTACATCGCTATATAATAAATATATAATTATATATACCTATGTAATTGTATATATAATTAATTATATTACTTACCACAGGCTTCTGAATGCATTATAGTAGTTGCCACTTTTGATATCAAAATTCAGGTTATGCCTTTGTTTATACGGGATAATAGAACGCAAACAAAAAGTCCTATTGTCCATTATTTACCATTGAAAAAGGTACACATTTGGCAGACAGGAACAGATTTTATACATGACCGTCATTTCTGGAATAAGATATTAAACTTGACATAAAGTATAAAAAAAAGGAAAAATGACATCGAAAGTACGACGGTAAGTCAAAAGGTATCTGCTCTTTAACCATAACATATCTTTAAACAATATGAGGTATAATTTTCAGATCAGTAGGGAATATATTAGTACTTAGATTTAAAAAAAAATTTTCATCTTGTTTATAGTTACAAAGCATTTGATTACAGTAAGAAATAAACTTATTTATATATTATACTAAATTTAATGCAACCAATTTAATCATAGGCAATAACTCTTCTTCGTCAACTAGTGTTTTGCGAAAGACCAACATTGTATATCTGTTTAAATATCCTTTGGGAGAATCTATCGCTGAGGGAAAAACAAAACAAAACAAAACAAAAAAAAAATAATTACAAATATTGGCATTTGACTACAACATTACCAAGAGGTCTCACCTTCCATATGTCGGATACAAGTTCTATCGCATAATATTTAAAGACTGATTTCTGTCAACGTTCACAATACAGGATAATATTCTACCCGCCCAAGGTTAAGCGTTCGAGAGTGTTATTAGGTATATTGAGCGCTATATATATATATATATATATATATATATATATATATATATACTAGACAAAAATACACACATTTACGAATACACATTATCATCTGAATCCCACATAACTAGAAATATGATACACTTACACACATAAAGTAATGTTTCCGTGGACCCTGATTATCCAAGCAACGACAAACTCGTGCATGTAAGACCACGCGAGAGTTATATGCACGAGTTTGTCGTTGCTTGGAAATCATCCATGTAAACAAAAACAGACTATCATCGCTGTCTTGTCCGTGTATTGCTTAATATATTGTAATATAATGGCTTATGTAATCCGAAAGCGTAGATTGATTTTAAAATATGTATCAATATTGTGATTTTCTTTCTTCGTTTAATGATAATGTTATTAAGCTTATCAGACGTTATGAAAATAATTTACATAAAATAAATAGACAACACTTGTCTATATTATTTAATGAGACATGCATCAATGTAAAAATGCTGCCTAAATACATAATATATATATATATATATATATATATATATATATATATATATATATATATATATATATATTTCTGCAATGTTATTTTCATCGTCTCCAAGGAGAGAAGCGGAATCAGAATGTTTTACTTGTGTGTATTTTTTTGTGGATTTATCTGCATTGATTCTATCTTAATATGACGTCAGTTTTGATTGATATTGTTACGGAACACACCTCCGTTCTGCGCATTTGCTCTAATCCACATTCTTTAAATGTCTTCGCTTGCAACAAGATCTCATTAGCCTTTATGTCTTCGCTCACCGATACGTTAGCTCCGTAGTCAAGTTCTGGGCAATAACTCATGAGGTTTAAGACTCATATTAAAATTTTCCTTAAAGCTATGCGACAAACCAACAGAGCGTATCCGTTTGGCCTCCGATTATGAGAAAACTAGACATTCTTTTCAGATTTGGTCTTTAAATTGTTGACACTAACAGAGACATCCGGGTCGTGACGACAAATTACATCCGGCATCAAGGCCTCAGACCAGGAGGTTTTGCGAAATATGGAACCACCTGTTAATTGCTGTTTTCCCCAGGACCACCCTGACTCTGGGTGGTAGCAATTGCTATGGACAAATAGTTAATCCTCAAACTGGGGTAATAAAAAAAAAAAAACCCAAAAAAACGTAAGTTTAAAAATAGGATATTATAGTAAAAATACCAGCAATATATAGTATAAAATATATATTACTAGCAAAACATTTTTGGAAATAAAAATATTATCAGCAATACATTTGATCCTCAAGGAAAAACCTCTTTACAAAAATACGTCAATAAAAACTGATTTACAAACTGATTTCTTACAAAGAATACATATTCTATTTATAAGAACCTATCCTTAAAATCATGTCAAAATTAAATAATCCATTGAGGGCTTTATGTGGCGTAAAACAAACTAAACCAAATCAAACTAAACCAGTCTCTACAAAAAACCCTCTTTACAAAAATACATTAATGAAACCTGATCTACAAAGTGATTATATACAAAGAATACATATTCTAACCATACGGACTTATCCTAAAATCTCGCAAGCATTAAATAACCCATTGAGGTGTTGATATGCCATGGCGTAAAACAAAATAAAGCAAACCTACCAAGACTCTCTGCAAAAACCCTATTTTCAAAAGTACGACAATAAAATTTGATTTACAAATTGATTTCTTTCAAAGATTACCTATTCGATTCTTAGCAATCCACCCTAAAAATCTAGTCAGCATTAAATATCCCACTGAGGTGTTGATATGCCATAAAACAAAATAAACTCGTTGATAAGTCCACAATATGAAATTCAAAATTTTCCTTCATTTCGATTGGTTACCACTCAAGTCTAGAGAGTCAAGTCTACATGGCTATTTCACGTTTAGCTGGTGTCAGGGAGAAGTGACAGATTTAGTTCTTTTTCTATGTCTTTAGCGTGAAAATGAACGCAACAATATTTTTGGTCCTGACCTGGCATCTCGTTCTCGGTCATTTTCTCACCGCCATAATGCAGCTTCACTCTGATTTTTTTTAATAAATATGTTCAAGTTAAATGTACTGATGAACTTTCATTCGTGGTAGCTGGACTAATTTAAGTGTAGCACTAGATTGGTGATGAGCTTGTTAACCATTACACCACGTCGAAGTACCCAATGATTTAATAAGCATTGCTTCGATATAGCACAAAACCGAAAGTTTGGAGTACCCACAATCTAGTGAGATAAGCTTGTTAACCATTACACCACGCCGAAGTGCCCAATGATTTAATAAGCATTGCCTCGACGTAGTACAAGGCAGAAAATCGGAGCACATACAATGTAGTGAGACAAGCTTGTTAACCAGTGCACCACATCAAAGTGCCCTATAATTTACTAAGCGAAGCTTAGTATGACACAAGGCTGTAAGTATGGAACACCTAGTAAATATCGAAATCACTAATCAATCATAATTTATCTAGCGCAACATGTATGTTAACTATTACACTACATCGAAGTTCCCAGTTTTTTCTTCTTACAATTGACAGTTAATTTTGTCCCTTAGTAACTAGTCTGGGTTGTCCCTGCATTTTCTTTCTGTCTGACATAATCACGACGGGCTGGACTCGAATTCGTAGCAAAACTACTGATGACATTTCTCTGCGTTCATATTCGAGTGGGTGCTAATTTTTTGCTGATTTTCAAGGCTGTAACTGTGCACAAAACCAAAAGAAATTCATTTTTCTATTTCCGAGTGAATACATTATTTTGATATCGATCCGTACCGACGTCCTCAAGGGTAAGAGCTCAGGAAATAAAGAGGGCGAAATAATGACCTTTGTAAAGGTCCTCAGGGCACGTCTGACCTTTCGAGTAATGAACAGACTGTCACGTTGATTCGACATCACAACGCCCCATACTTAGACACGTGGTTACAACTAAATAATCAAGTTCTTTGGGGGCGGGGGCTGTAACGCGAATATGATGGTAAAGACAACGACTTAGAAAAGATATAGTTTATTCGTTTCCCTCCTGCATGAATGTGTGCGGTTAGTGTAACTAACATCGGCGACTAAAGTTGGATCAGCAAACCTGGATCAAATCCCAGGTAAATCCGTATTTTTTTTTTTTTTTTGGTTTTAATCATTTAACCAAAAGTAAGGCAATAAAGCCACTATGGTGGTTACTGAATATTAGAGAATATAAGTAAAAACACCATTAAAAAATGAACAATAAATGTTCCGGAAGTAAAGACAGAAATTATCGATTTATATTGTATTTAAAATTTTAAAGGTCAAAGTTGACTTCGAAGCAAAGGGCTGGAAAAGAGTTTCACAAAAGAAGGTTTTAGAGAAGAAACTGTTATATCTTGCCATTGCAACTGTAAAATATGAGACCTTGGCGCCAAATTCTTAAATCCTTGTGCTTAAATTCTTAAAGTCTGTTCCAAAGAAGAAAACGATATTTATTTTGGCTTATACTTAAAGGTTTTTACTTGGCCTGCTTTCATCTGCCTAATAATTTACTTAGCTAGCCCTAATCACTGATTCAAAATGTACCACGATATTCCTTGCACAAAAACAAAAAAAGTCTTACTTACTATTCTTACTACAGTCACCATAATACCTCATTATCTCTATAAAGTTTTAACTCGTTCCCATATGTAAAACAAAGTAATATTTATTTTGATACAAAAATTTGGCACAAGGCCAAAAGTGGGGATAAGGGGAAGGCTGGTCTTCAGTCTGTCTTATCTTAAACTTAGATAGCCACGATTACTGACCCAAATATAACAGAGTATTCTTTACACCAAAACAACACAGTCTTACTTAACATTCTTAATACAGTCACCATAATACCTCAGTATCTCTATAAAGTTTTAACTCGTTCCCATATGTACAATTTGTCTGGCAGAGTATATAAATGACAATTTAAAATTTGACCCCAATATGTATTTACAATGTACAGTTTAGTATTTACAAAAGAGGAAGCTCATCAGAAGAACCATAAAAATATTTCCAGAAAAGGCACGGGGATCTTCTAGGTCTCTTTTTTATAAACATTATAGAAGGTAGGATTATGAATTTTGTGTTGTTGATGTCTCCTTCTGTTGGTATTGTGGATTTTGCAAGTAACTTTTCTAGCGTTGAGTATGAAATGGTATGGGAAGTCTAAATCTTTTATCAATGTATTCCTCTTCTTCATCTAGATATATTAGACAATATATCCTAGGGCTCTGAGGTAGATTCCTATGACTAATACTGATTTTATTTTTTCACTGTGGTGGGAAGAGAAATTAATTAGATCGTTTTTGGTTTACGATAAACTTTAATGTTATTGTCACATATTGATAAGATGTCGAGGAAAGGTAGAGATTTATTTATTTCAAATACATGTTTGAATTCCTTGGTAGGTTCAACTTTATTAAATTTTCATTATTATGTCTAATAGATTTATATCATGACGATTAAATAAATGAACGTCATCTGTGTATCTTAGATAAGTAGTGATTTCTAGGTATGATGTGTTTCAATAATAACTTAAAACTTCATCACTTATTCTAGGATCTTTACCACCATGTCCAAAACATTATATATATATATATATATATATATATATATATATATATATATATATATATGATGGACTCTCCGGTCGATTTCGACGTATGAGGTTCCGACAACTTTTTAATGACCTTTATGTTTGAATCTAGAGTGACATTTCAGACCTGCTAATGACTTGCAAAGAAAACCACAGATTGGGCAAGCGTGTGAGTAAAGAGGGTTTCTCTGGCACCTTCAGAGGCTTTTTTTCCTTTCTCTTGCTTCACGGAGCTTGACAACGCTTGCCGCCGAAAATTCCTGATTCCAGTGTAAGTTACAATTTTCCAAGCTTTTGCGATCCAAGGCAGTATTCTCCAAATCAGTGTGTGCACATTTGCAGCTGCCAGGTTACTTTTCAGCTTATCTTTATACCTGAGCAAGGGTCGGCCAACATTCCGTTGACCACCTTCAAGCTGGCTGTACATAGGAATCTTTGGAATTCTACCATCTTGTCTTGTACAACATGACCGGCCCATCACATATATATATATATATATATATATATTTGAATAAAAAACAAACGACTTTAAGAATCCATGTAATAAATTATTTCATCACGGCCCTTTTAAAGGGCTCTGAATCATCAGACTTTACTTCCAAAGGTTGAAATGAAAAATGAAAAGAAATTTACACAGTTTTGACGGGCCGTATTAAGCATATGTAAATTAACGAAGTGAGTGGGGAGAGAAGACGAAGTGAGGAAGTGAGGGGGGAGAGAAGACATGAGTGAGTTAGATGTACCATTTCAATTCTTTATCCCTAACCCCACTTGGTGTGGGTCAGACAAACGCTTCACTTAACTTATGTTATCTTTAGATATGGATGGGAAAGTGGTGAAGAGGAAAGCCGACATAAAAGGAAGAAGATACAATAAAACAATCCTGATGAGAGAAGTAAATATCTTTTCATTTTTCATGAAAAAATTTCTTACTTGGAACCTTAAAGGAGTCTGTTTTTTATTCAAACATATTTGCTCTGAATTTACATTGAGCTCTACGGATATCATCCTCCTTGGGTCTACCCATACGGCTTACCTAGTTTTGCATGAACTATATATATATATATATATATATATATATATATATATATATATATATATATATATATATATATATATATATATATATATAGTTCATATATATATATATATATATATATATATATATATATATAGAGAGAGAGAGAGAGAAAGAGAGAGAGAGATTATATGTATATATATTATATGTATATATATTATATAATATATAGATTAGATTTATTTTATATATTATATATATATATATATATATATATATAATACTATATTCAAGAGATTTATATATATATATATATATATATATATATATATATATATATATATATATGTATATATATATATACATAATACATAAAAGGTTAATGTTCAGAGTTGAATCAAACCAGGAATAGTAGTATTAAAAAGACCTTAATACATGTATGAAAAAAAGATAACAAAAATTTAAAAAAAAAGTAGGGCAGTTAATTTTAAAATTTAGGAGATCATTTGGGTTCAACCTTATGGTATCCTCCTAAAAATCATTTTAATCATTTCACCCCAAGCAAAGGAATAAAGCCACTATGGGTTATTCAATACCGAAATCCAAATATTTTGAACAAAATTTTATGACTTTAACTAAATATATATTCAACTATATATAAAATGTATTGTTGGTTACCTTCCTATATTTTTGGTATTTCTACTTTAAATAGGTATTGTTGATATACTTACATAGTGTTTTACGTTTGTTTGGACTCACTATTTGCCCATAGCTGAGACCCTAACAGGTGCTACCACCCAGGGTTAGGGTGAATATGGAAACAATAGTAATTAAGAGGTGGTTCAACTCTCAGAGGCCTTGATGCCGGATGTAGTTTATCGTCATACCCAGGCCTTCATCTCAGCTGTAACACGCTACATTTAGTAATATTGATATATATATATATATATATATATATATATATATATATATATATTGTATTGAGGTAGCAGATCATTATTCGTCCATATATTTTTAATTATAACAGACAGAGAATGTCTATTATATTTGATCATAGGCCGTCCTAATCTTCGTAGGTTTGCTTTAATTTCGGGAGAAAATAAGGACAAGTCATGTCTAACATTTGGATATCTTTTTTATTATGCCGTTCCACACTCAACAAAATTACATTTCAAAATAAACACAACACATTACAATGCATCTAGACATATGGCTCTGTTGTTAATATGTCGGCCTCTCCTGGTACGATGTCATAAGACTGCCTCATGAATTTACGCCATAGGTCTGCTATTCTGTGACCGTTGTCTTCGCATAACAATCTTCTATATCAACATAACAGTATATCATCTTTGGTGTTGAATATTTTTATTTAAATGTCCATATAACTACTCTGAAGACGACTCATGTGAGACGAAAGGTTAGAACAAGGAAGAACATAATAAAAAATATCCAAATATTTTCTCTTGAAATTAAAGCCACCATACGAAGCTTAGAAGAGTCATGGCCAAACATAATAGACAGTCGTTGTCTGTTACATTTAACAATATATATATTTTAATTGCCATATAACCTAGGTTATATATATATATATATATATATATATATATATATATATATTAAATTCGTTTCTTGAATTCAACCAACCATGAAGCTCTTTTGAAATTACAGCTCTGATATGAATTAAAATCATTTTGCCTATGATATGATCTTACGTTCTTAAGAGTATTCGATGATACGAAAGGTATATATACATTATAGCTTAGCTTAATGCAAGGAATTCTGGGCCGCTTACATTGCCTGAATCGAACACACGTCTCTAACTTGAATTATTTTTTTTTATTTATGGTTTGTCAACCCTTTGTGGATTCTTTAAACCCGAATCATATTTTGGATTCTAAGAATAATTCTTTTTTTCTTGCGAGAGAATATTACATTAACAACTCTTTGCGAACAATGTTTTTAAGATAGAATTTCTATTATTTAACCCTTGGCGGGAGGAGATGAATTCATATAATCTTAAGATGCGGAATTCGAACTTGGCTCTCCGAGTTTTAAATCTTAGTCGATATCCTTTACAACAATCGCACATTCGTGTTGGCTGCGATACAAACCGCCTGTCTGTCTGTGGTAGGCAACAATTATTACAAAACATTTCCAAATTGGTTTAAAACTTCGATTTTACCAAAGTCTAATCTAATTTTGCGAAACTTAGAAACATCGTTAAGTTTGACGAAACTTTTTTTTTCTCCCATTTGTTGTATGTATTTTAACACTCGGCGAGATTTAACTATTAACGAAACATTTTCTCCCGTCATGTCTGCGAGACTTTTGTTTCAAGCGGTGTTTTTGTTTGTATATCATGTGACAACGCTTCTCTAAATATGATTGGTCAACGTTGATGCCGTACAAAGCAAAGCGTGGGTAGGCATGACTGGAAGTCTTATCCTTCTTATGAAAGCGTTCAAAAGAAAGGTATAGATAGCATAAAAAAAAACTATGAAGAAACCTAACAGAAAAAGCAAATTAGTGAAAACCAATGCAAGAAATGTAAAAAAAATTGTCTAAAAGTAAAATTATTATTTAATTATGGATCCCAGATTTTTTTCAATGCGTCATACAAATATTTTAGAAACCATTTTAGGAGCTTGATTTAACACAAAATATGAGAAAAATAAATCTTTAAATCATTTAACCTCAAGCAAGGGGATGAGGCCACTAAGGGTCTAGGGGTTATTCAGTGGGAAGAGAATGAGAAATGGTAAGGTGAGAGTTACGTTTTTTTTTTTTAAATTAATATCTTTGCAGGTTATCTAAAACAGGAAATTATTTTTATAATATAAGAAATTAAGGGTGATAATTACTGGTTCTACTAATTAACATATAGCTTATACATACTCTATTAATTAACCCATAGACGGGGAGAAAGAAGTGGATTCATACCTTTCCCAGAATTATCTCCGCGTAATGAAATTTTAATGAACCCGACTGGGTTTGAAAGTCGGATAAGAAATATGGGAAATTAAAGTTTTTTCTTAATTATTTCACCCAAATCAAGTTGATAATCCCATTCAAGCTTAAGAGGATAATGAAATTGAAAGAGATTGAGAAAACTTTAATAGTTGGAAAATTTTGATAGCAAGAAAGGACGGGTAAAGAACAGGTTTCTGGAAGGCTGATGTCGGTTCCACAGGTGAGAAGGGCGAGAAAAGAAACTGTTACGGTTACATATTGCTATTTAAACAGTAAAACGATAAGACCAATCGAGTAGTGACCAAGGAAGAAGAGCAATTTCAATGGATATATTTATGGAGAAGACAAAAGGAAGCTAAGTCAGAACGGTGTGGAAGCGACATAAGTCGAGGTGCCGGGTGAGGACCAATAACGTTACATACCCTTCTTTAGTTCTTGTCAAAAATCTAGGGATATATAACCGTAGCATCAGACCAGATATGGTAGCAATATTCAATGCACGGACGAATGGTAGATTTATTAATGTGCTAGATGGACTCTGACGAGAAAGGTTGTCTGGTGCGAGGCAGTGAAAAACACATTCCTTTCAGGTTAACGGTGTGTTGAACCTAACATATTTGTTCAGGATCAGAGGCTCGAGGTTGTTGAAAACGTTGTCTATCTTAGAATTACTCTCGAAAGAATTGGTTCTTTATATTGGTGGGAAAATGACTGAAGTCGAGATGCCAGGTCAGGGCCGATTACATGACAGAGCCTTCTTTGGATTTTGTTAGAAATCTCAAGTTATATAGCAGGTGAACCGGACCAGATATGGTAGCAATAGTCAATGCACGGACGAATGGTAGATTTATAAATGTGCAAGATGGATTCTAGCAAAAAAAAAAAAAAAAATCTAACATGAGAGGACAGTGGTTATCAATTGATATAATATAATCCTCTCACTTCATATCAGTAGAAAATGAGGACATTTAGGCGCAATGCGTTCTTTCCCCGCAAGGTTAGCATCAACCTTTTGCTGAGGAAATTCAAAAATCGTTCTCTATGATGACTAAAAGAAAAGACTTTTATTTTGAAGGTATTAACGATTCATATACAGGGTGCGATGGATAAATTATCGTCTAAATGACGCCCCCAAAAATAACACTGACATCTCAATTCCACACAAATATCTTGAGATACTAAAGAGTAAATTTATTCAATAAAATCGCCATTGGCTTCAACTACGCACTCTGGACGACTTTGGCATCTCCTGCTTTTCTTCTGAGCGGTCATCTTGATTAAATTCGTGAATGCCTGCCATAATCCTTGCTTTCAGTTCATCTTTGGTGTTACAAAGTGTTTTGTTGGTCTCTCGATCAACTATGTCCCACACATAATACTAAATGTGTTTGCAGTCTGGAGAATTAGGCGGCCTGATGTAAAGTGTAATGCAGTGGAGTAAATTGTCTGACTGCCATGACATGGTTCTCCTAATTGTGTGGCATGGTGTAGAGTCCTGTTACCAGACATAGGGTCTTCCAGCTGTCACCCTCTTGACCCATTGAAGTACTACCTCCTCAAGTCGCTTGATGCAGGCCTCCGTGTTGACTCTGATGTCCGGTGGGAAGATGAATGAAGGCATAAGGTCGCCATAACTAGTGATTATTTCAAACACTTTCGTCATCACCATTATACTTATCCAACTTTTTTTTAGAACCCTCTGCACTGTCATCAGATTTAATGATAATGACATGTTCACACTGGAGCATTTGAGGTGTCATTTCAAAATTTCTGGCGGAGTGAATTGCTTCATGGTACTCTTTTTCTTACAGACGGTGCCTCATTGACCCTACTATACCGTGCAGTTGATAAAATCGATTTAAAAAAAAAACGCATGCGCAAAAGTAAAAATATAAAATGGCCACAATTTACCCGTTGCAGCCTGTATATTTCTTTCCTGAATTGTATCGAAAAAAATTATATTCGCAGATTATAAGTGCTGATTCTTTATTTGTCTCACACATCTGCGTGTGCAATGTATATACCTTGGCTTGTATTGAGCCCGAGTGATTTAAATGAACTTGTACCATTTAATGTATACACAAGTACACGCAAAAACATACATTTTGACTAAATTTGAAATAAGAAATTGGAATAATCGACTAATCCCTATTACCTTTTATATTCCATTGGTAAGGAAGAAGTTACATTGTAGAAAGTAATCTCGGGTGTATGCTTCCTCGATCACTGTAGTCATAACCTCTACTTACCGGTTTTCATAATATGTACTTCCTGTTTTCTCCTCTTACACACTTACGACGACTGAATTCAGTAACACTCTACCTTGAGCAGTTCTTTGATCTTGGTTTGAGTTAACAAGAGTCTTTAGTCTGTACAACCTGAGCAATAAAAATAATAAACTGGTGACAAGAAAAAAAACAAAATAAACAAACAAACGTTCTGTTAAATTCTAACAAATAGGGTAATTTTAAGAGTTTATTGAATGTTTCGAAAATTACTCTGCAATAGATAGATTTATTTTCAAAAAGATTTTTTTTTTCGTTAAAAAGAAGAGATCTCTTATTGAATTAAAATGTATATGCCTACACGCAAATGAAAATGAAATTCACAATTTAGAGAGGATTTAAATAGACATCTGTATCGTTTGGTTATCAGGAAAATAATGCGGCCTTCTGAAGTAATTTTAAAACCCCTCCGGTATTTAAACTGAATATGTTTTCTAACAAATGTAGTCTTTTGTATTTGTAGTTGAATGTTTTTTTAACAGCATATCAACTCCTTACGCATTATTTAATTCTGCTTTCACAGTTGAATACATGGTAGATGATAGTGAGCTTTTCTGCATATACATGTTTCTGAGGACATGATTATTAGTGGATGTGATACATGTGTTTTTTAGTGTAGTTTTGTTGAAGTTATACTTTTGAATACAATTTGATTTCTTTGAAATTTTCGAATTTTATATGGATTAATGACATAAAATAGTTCTTATATGTTGATTTTGTTTGGCGACATATCAACATCTATGACTTATTTAATGAGGAAATCTAAATGTTTTGAACATTACCTTATGACTTCAACTAAATTTATTTTAAACGTAACTGTATGCTTTCAAATGCAGATAAGTTGTATTATTGGTCATTCGATAAAATTATGTTTTTATGCTTTCATATTCTTTGGATTTTGTTTTTACTATTTACCTATAGCTGGGACCCAAACAGGTTCTACCACCCCGGATCAGGGTGAACCTGGAAACAACTGCAATTAAGAGGTGCTTTCACTCTCCTCAGTATCACGAATTTCTCGATCAGAGGCCTTGCTACCAGATGTTGTTTACTGTCATACCCAAGACTATACACACCATTTCGATTGGAAATTTGATCATCTTACCCTCGGTAGAGATATAGGTAACGCAAAGCATCAATGTTATTTATAAAATAACATCGAGCTTTTGTATCAGAATATCTGTATTGGTTTTATTTTGTTACGGATTGTCAACCATTTGCAGTCTACTTAAAACTAGAAAATATTTTTGGAGTTTAAGAAGGTTTGGAGATAATATTGATTTACTGACATACTAATTAATCCATAACTGAGGGTGAAGAACTGGATCCATACCTTTCTCAGGAGTATTTGTGCGTATAACGAACCCGACCTGAATTGGAACTCGTCTCTCTGATTTCCGGTACTAAGTTGCAATTCATTACATCACCCGTGCAATTAAAATTTAACATCCAAGCACTTGGTATCCCCGAGTGGTCAACCATCTAAGTACTGACCAGGATCGACGTTGCTTAACTTCGGTGATCGTAGGAAAACCAATGTTTCAACGTGATTTCGCCGTAAGCTTCGCATTTCTGTAACAACTTACTGCGTCTGCGCAATGTGAATGTGGTTGGCGACCATGTTCTTCTAACTTCTTTTCAGAAAAAGGGAATTGGTGTGATAAAATAAGAATTAGTTTGAGCACTGAAATCGTTTCTTAATTCCTGGAACGAGCGATTGGTGTTATATAATATGTTGGTCAGTCATATACTATCGTTGTGTAGTCTGATAAAAGTAGATGGCCAATAGCCTGGAAGGAAAAGATAGGCAAATAATTGCGCTAAAATTAAACTACTCAAATCTGTGCAGAAAGTGAATAAATAAAATAAGTCCCACTATAACAATCTTAAAATCTTAACTCAACGTGATTAGTTGATAAATCCTAAATAGTCCCTCCCCCACCATAGCAATAAATTCGTGTGAAATTCACGAACTAATCACTGGCGTCTGTCCTTTTTCCAACAAATGTCAACTTATCAAGTCAAATCTGTATGACGCATAACATCGGCCAGGCAGCACACATAGAAGCGACAAGAGGTTAACCATCTTAAGAAGTAGTTTTCTTAAAAGACAGGGCCTATGACTAATGTTTACTTCTTAAATTGTGTTCGCGTTTTAGTTCATATCTGGTTCAAGGTTTCTTTCTCGCCTACGGACATTTACTTTTGGTCAGCAAAATACATTCTTGTATTAATCCGTTGATTAAATGGATTAATTGAATTTTTGATGTTTGCATCAAATTTCATCCGATGTTTAATAGACAACAGAGATTGATGTTGTTAAAATTCAAACCACAGGCGATGAAATTTCATCAGGAGCTACCATTAAACTGTAGTTAATTGGATACACTTTCACTTAAATAATTTGCATGGTGCACATATATCGGGCGTTCCAATAACTTGGACCGATTTTAAATGTGAATTAAGTTTAAGTTTTTAATGATTTTTTTTTCATTTTCTTTCGGATTTAACAACTTACGTCTTTGGCAATTTCTACCATGGAAAGAATAACAATCAAACAACGTGTTAATGTTATCGAAGCCTATTACGAAAATAGACGTTCAAACAGAATCTGAATGAGAAGTCACAGGTCGAATCATCTTTTGGCAATCAATTGGCCACCATGATCGGGCGACATGACACGATTAGATTTCTTCCTTTTGGGGTCATCTCAAAAGTAAGGTCTATGGCAACAAGACAACAACAATTCAGAAGCTGAAGGATGAGATAATAAAACATATTGGTGAAATCGAGAAGTTATCAAAAAATTGATTGATTCAGGTAATGTTATTTTCCACACATAATTGCCATGACTTAAATAACATGATCCAATAGAGAAATAAATAAATTTTCACAAATAATACTGATTTATTTACTGCTGACTTTGATCCGTCTTAATGAAACACTCTTTATTAGTCTGGAGTTGTCACTATGTACATTGTCTTTTTCTTTCTTTTTTTTTATTCTCGATTTGGCGAGAGATGACCGGTTTAGCTTTTTTTTTCATCATTATATTTCGTTATTACTAAATTATAGTAATTTATTACGATGTTCGGAAAATAACGCACGCTTTTAGAAACATTTTAACTGTGTACTGTTATACTTTTATAATAGTGGCAAAAATATATACATTCTTAATGATCAAAGGGTACTCTTTGTTAATTTTTTATCAATCACTTTCGGAACTTAACTTCAGACATTATATAACCATCACCTTGAATATGAAAAAAAAGACACGTGTTTACTTTTTTTTTTTTTCAGTCCAAGCGTGGTGATAATGTTTTTAAGATTGTTACAATATTAAAAGAGAATAAAGTAAAGGTCCCACAAATGGTCGGACAGTTCATTGTGACTAAGTGAGTGTGAAAATTGCCAGTGATATCTATCGTGCCAGGCGATTTCGACTACTTCTTTAGCGATTCTCAAGGTAGGGGTTGTTAAATTTTGTTCATTTATTTTTATGTTTATCTGTTTAAGATCTAGTCTTTGTTATGTTTATATAATAGTAACGTTTATGTCTATCATCACGTTTACACTCTTCCTGAGTCACTAAATGCAACAATTCTGCTTAATAACGAATCCACCAAGATGAAAATGGGCTTCATCACTAAAGAAGATTTTTTTTGCGAAAAATTTTCATCAGCTTGTCTTTGCTCGTGTACCCAATTGATGAAGGAACAATGACAAGCTAAGACGATACTGAATTGGACAAGATAGGCTAACGGCGGCAAACCCTCTCCAGGTCGATTTTGAATTCAGAGTTTCCTTCCCCTAGATTGGTTGCCATTCAATTCTGCCCTGCTACCATACCCATAGCTGTGAGGAGGAGACGCGGATTCATACCTTCCCAAGGGTAATAGCAGTAAGTGAATGCAAAGGTTCCAACTAGAATCGGCTCGGCTAACGGTCACTTTCTCACCAACGTAATGTAGCTCCACTCTGTCATTTTTAAAGATATTTTCATGGAATCTGCTCTGACGAGTTATTTTTACTGATGCCACGACTAAATGAATCTAAGCGTGCTACTAGGTTGACATGTCGGTCCCACCCTTTTGCTGACGAAACAGTTAAATAAAACCACCTATTCTACTTCAACAGCTTCTTCTCTCGCACTCCCCGGCAGTGGAACTAGCTTCTCTGATAACTATAATCTTCAGAAAATAAAAAAAATGTAATGTCAATCGACATCTCATGTTGACTCAATCCGCAATCTTTTACTCATCCAACTCTGTTTTTTTTTTAATCCTTTCCTCAACCCCGTTAGGACCAGTATAAGTATATATTTCTAGTGTGTGTATGTTGCATATATATATATATATATATATATATATATATATATATATATATATATATATGTGTGTGTGCGTGCAAACGATTATATATATTATTTATATATTATATGCGTTTTACTTATTAGAAGGCGCTCAATATCAAAGATTGAGCTAACATATTTAGGGTTTAGGGTTGCGTGTATTGGTGTTTTTATGGAAGTGAGAGGAAAAATTGTTTTTAAAAAATCAACCAGTTTGTCTGACGATCGCAAAAGCGTGAAACCCGTGGTCACAATCTCACATCAATGCAGCTAAATATATATATATATATATATATATATATATATATATATATGAAAAATTCTCAGAGTTAACCTGTAGAAAGACAATATTTATAAATACAAATGACAATAGGAAAACAATAATTGTTGCCGACGGGATTCGTCCAATGCGGTCATTGGATGAAACGCGTCAGCAACTACTGCAGTTTTCCTATTGTCATTTATATATATATATATATATATATATATATATATATTATTTCATCTTGTCGGATGTTTCTAGTTTTCCTCTGGGAATAATTTGTTCTGATAGACTTAGAAGTTGTGATATCCGAGTTTTTTTTTAGATTGGTGTACGGAATAAATTCCAATAAACAAAAATACCAGTCTTGAAAGAGTGCTCAATACAAAGTAAAGCAAATATAATTTTTTCGGAAATTATCTTACAAAATCACTACAAATATAGGCATTTTGTTTCAACACTTCTGGTGTCTTATCAAGTGATGGTGTTGCACGTAGAATAAAGAGTTTAAAAAGGCTTAAACACTAATATTCCATGGTCATGCATTAGTGTTTAAGGCTTTTTATTATATCCTTACTCTGTCCTGGACATTGAGTTCTACCTGGATTCTATCCTCTCGAATTTTTTATTCAAAAAATATACATGTATATGTATGCACCTATGTATATATATTTATATATTTTGCATATGTATGTGTATATTTACCACTAATATTATATATATATATATATATATATATATATATATATATATGCAGATAGAGAGAGAAAGAGAGAGTGATTAAAATGATTTAACATTAAGTGGCAATCTTTTGCACTCGAACAAGTTGTTCAAAACATCAGAAAACTCAGCATAGAGAAACTATTCCCTAAAAATAAACTTCGCTGGGCAGAGGATATCGGTAAGATAGCAGATTTGAGATTTTTAAGCGCCCCGGACACTAACCCAATAATCTTTTCAATGATATTCTTAAAGACAACGTGAAAACTCTTGACAAAAAAAGTGGCTTAGAATTCGTCTGTTTGGATAAAGTTGTTCATAGTTACAATTGCTTTGAGGTCAAAAGTGTTGAATGTTAATGTGAAGTGAAATTGGACGTATCTCGTACCGGGCATGGCTTGTCTTCTAAGCTTTCAGAAAAATCGGCAGTGTAAAGCAGTCGATGTGGATATACTTCCTGACAGGAATGCAGGGCGCTTATTTCAATTTTTCTGATTAGATGTGCCGGTCTGCCGCCGGGATCAAGCAGTGTGCGAGGAGAAAGTCTCGCCATAAGCATTTCGTGTGTTACATTTGAAAGAAGGTATGCAAAAGCGAGGCCGGATTACATAGACATCTGCGAACAGAAGAAATAACACTTTTCAGTAAATAATGGACAGTGATTATATCTATAGAAAGAATGAATAAAAGAAAGGGTTTTGGGAAATGGGTTGAATTGAGAAATTTTCGACAAACATTCGTATCTATCTATCTATCTATCTATCTATGTAAAGCTGTTTCTCTCTATCTATCTATCTATCTAAAGATGTTTCTATATATCTACCTATCTATGTATGTAAAGCTGTTTCTATCTATCTATCTATCTATGTAAAGCTGTTTCTATCTATCTATCTATCTATCTGTGTATGTAAAGCTGTTTCTATCTCTCTATCTAAAGCTAGAGTTTCTATCTATCTATCTATCTATCTATCAATCAATCTGTCTAAAGCAGTTTCTATCTATCTATCTATCTATATATATATATATATATATATATATATATATCTCTAAAGCAGTTTCTATCTTTCTATATATCTATCTAAAGCTGTTTCTATCTATCTATCTATCTATCTATCTCTCTTTGTAAAGCTGTTTCTATCTATCTATCTATCTCTGTAAAGCTGTTTCTATTATCTATCTATCTATCTATGTAAATCTGTTTCTATCTATCTATCTATCTCTCTATGTAAAGCTGTTTCTATCTTTCTATCTATCTATGTAAAGCTGTTTCTATCTATCGTTCTATCTATTTATGTATTTAAAGCTGTTTCTATCTATCTATCTATGTATGTAAAGCTGTCTCTATCTATCTATCTATTTATCTTTCTCTCTATGTATGTAAAGCAGTTTCTATCTATCTATCTATTTATGTATGTAAAGCTGTTTCTATCTATCTTTCTATCTATTTATCTATCTATCTATGTATGTAAAGCTGTTTCTATCTATCTATCTAAGAAAATGAACGACCGATTACTTTCTTGGTGCTGTTACTGTTTTTTTATATATATATATTTAAGTTGTACTGTAAGTTGTACAATATTTAGTTTAAAATATAGTTAATGGAATATATCTTAAAAAGTCTATATATTACAATTATATATCCATTATTTTATTATATCAAATGGTACTTATAATATTTATTCAACTCCTCGAATTTGTAACATCCAGCCTATATTTTTTCACTTTTCTGCTTTACCGTTGACCCTCTTTTCATTGGTCAAACGCTAAATTCTCATAAAATTTTAAAATATTGTTTCTCCTCTCCTTCTTAAGTCTTCTACGTTGTTTTCGAGCACTTTTTCAAAATGAAAAAAAAAGTGCTTGTTAATCAGATTTTTCTTTCTCTTTATTTCTGTAAATATATATATATATATATATATATATATATATATAGGCCTGTTCATCTATCTATCTATGTATCTCAGTGTATTCCTATATATTTATAAATCTCTTGAAAGAAAGATTTTTGGAAACGAGTTGGGTCGAGAATTTTAAACACCCTCTGTTTATCTTTTTGTTTTTTAAAAAAGCGACAGTTATCATATATATATATATATATATATATATATATATATATATATATATATAATTAATAATCTAGGCTCTACTTCTGTATCGAGCACAATTTTAAAAAATAAAAACAAAAGTACTAAAGAAATTCGGATTATTAATTTAACGGTTCTTTTCATATTTTTCTATATATTTGCGCACAAACACACATACATATATATATATATATATATATATATATATATATATATATATATATATATATACAAAGCATATACATATATAAATATAAGTATAT
This sequence comes from Acanthosepion pharaonis, assembly GCA_903632075.3. Lineage (NCBI taxonomy): Eukaryota > Metazoa > Mollusca > Cephalopoda > Sepiida > Sepiidae > Acanthosepion > Acanthosepion pharaonis. Next base: position 826,447 of record CAHIKZ030003413.1, read on the forward strand.
ATATATATTTATATATATATATGTGAACTGTCGTATATATATATATATATATAAATATATATATATATATATGAGAACTGTCGTATACATATATATATATATATACATGTATAAAAGCACACATATATGTATGTATATATATTTATACACACACATATATCTATATACAAGAGCATATACATATATAAATATAAGTATATATATATATATTTATGTATATATACATGTATAAAAGCACACACACATATATATAATTATATATTTATATATATACACACACACACATATATATATATATATATATATATACAAACATATATATATATAAATATAAGTATATATATATATATATATATATATATATATTTATATATATATGAGAACTGTCGTATATATATATATATAATTTATGAAAAACTAGGTAATCCGTATGGCTAAATCTAAGGAGGATAAAATCCAGAGAGTTTAATGTAAATCCAGAGCAAATAATTTAAATAAAAACAGACCACTTCAAGGTTCCATGTAATAAATTATTTCATCACGGCCTTTTTAAAGGACTGCGGATCATCAGACTTTACTTCCAAACAAAAAATGAAAATAAAATTTACACATTTTTGACGGGCCGTATTAAACATATGTAAATAAACGAAGTGAGGAAGTGAGTGGGGAGAGAGAAGACATGAATGGTTTAGCAGATATTGACACATTTAAACGGCTAACTTAAAATAATTTATATATTGATATCGAAGGGGTAGAGAAGAAAAAACACATAGAGAGAAAAAGAGAGAAGGAAGTTATGAGAGAAGGTGTCACTAATTTTCTTTGTGAAAAAAAGGCTAGAAACAGACGCTGTTATTTTGTGTTACTTTGAAAGTGTTTTTTTGGGTGCTCATAAAGATTATAATGCTTGATATAAATTTGAATTAATATATATATATATATATATATATATATATATATATATATATATATATATAGTCTTAGGATGTGATGTATTTATGGAATAAAGTGACAATATCAGAGATAGAGCGTGTGTAAACATAAAAGTGAACATAGAAGTCAACACTCACTACCCATGCCACATGACGATTGCATCTAGCATGAAACAGACTGGCGCCTGAATGAATAAGACACCTGCTACGTTTTTCAGCTTCTGTACGGATGGGGCGGGTTCGATTGACGGAACCGGGTCCACCGACCGGTTGAGTGCTAGTACATGTGCATGGGTAGTGAGTATATCACTGATTCTCTGTGCGATGATAGAATGCCGGGCGTGGACACAGATTTTAACATATTATTTGGAGCGAAAAATGGATATGTTCTTCATTGACATACTTTATTGAGAAAAACAGTTTCCAATTCGACACAAGACGTCTTTGAATGTCGATGCAGGAAAATGTGTTTTAACACAATGCCAATTGATGTCATGAATAGAGACAAGATATCCTTAGACGTTATCACCGGTCGAGAGAAATTTTGCTCTTGGTGTAAAGTTACTTGGCATTGTGATTTTTAAGAAATCTATTGTTTCTTTATCTTTTATTTTTAACTTCGTGTTTTCAGTGCGAAGAAAACGGCATTGAAGTTATGGCACGAGACATGGAATCGCATTCCTTTCATATCTCAAATAAAGAAGACGCTGTGGTAACGAGACGATCATTTCCTTCACTTATTTTGGCTTCTCTCATCTCTAATTTCGTAGCAATGTGGAAAAGAGAGAAAAAAAAAATGAGGCAAAATATTAGAAATAGATAGATAAGAAAAGATTTATCAATAGATAGATAGATAGATAGAGAAAGATTCTGATAAATAGACACATAAGGAAAAATTCAATATAGATAGATAGATAGATAAAGAACAGACCGTGATAGATAAATAGATGGGTAGATAGGAAAAGATTTATATATATATATATATATATATATATATATATATATATATATATATATATGTAGATAGATAAGAACAGGCGGTGATTGATAGATGGTTAGATAGATAGGAAATATTGATTCTAGATAGATCACGAGATAAATTATAAAAGATTTTGATAAATAGATAGATCAGGGAGAAATCAAATATAGATAGATAGATAGATAGATAGATAGATAAGAACAGACTGTGATGGACAGATAGATTGGTAGATAGGAAAAGATTTATAGATAGATAGATAGATAGGAACAGACATAGATAGATAGATAGATAGATAGATAGATAGATAGATAGATAGATAGATAGATAGGAACAGACATAGATAGATAGATAGATAGATAGATAGGAAACATTGATTATAGATAGAAATAGAGATAAATAGTAAAAGATTTTGATAAATAGATAAATCAGGGAAAAATCAAATATACATTGATAGATTGATAGATAGATTGATAGATAGATACATGAATAGGAAAAGACAGTGGTAAATAGATAGAAAAGGAAAAAAAACTAGATAGATAAGAACAGAATGTGATAGATAGACAGATACGTAGATAGAAAAAGATTTATAGATAAATAAATGGATAGATAGATAAGTAGAAACTTAGATAGAGAAATAGATTAGAACAGACTGTGATAGATAGATGGTTAGATAGGAAAACATACATAGATAGATAGATATTTGAACACAATTTTATGGTTTCAAATAAATATATTTTGAACGCATTGGCATGCTTTCAACTACAGATAAAATATATTGTGGGTCATTTTTCTATAAAATGCATTGTTGGTCATTTTACTATAAATACGTATTGTTGGTTGATTGATTCTGTTTAGCTGCATATCAACCTTTATGTTTTATTTAATGCCGAAATCTAAATATTTTAAAAACAATTTTATGGCTTTAACTACAGATAAAATGTATTGTGGGTCATTTTTCTATAAAATGCATTGTTGGTCATTTTACTATAAATATGTAGTGTTGGTTGATTGATTCTGTTTAGCTGCATATCAACCTTTATGTTTTATTTAATGCCGAAATCTAAATATTTTGAATGCAATTTTATGGCTTCACCAAAAGGTAAAGTATGTTGTGAGTCATTTTTCTAAAAAATGTATTGTTGGTCATTTTACTATAAATATGTAGTGTTGGTTGATTGATTCTGTTTAGCTACATATCAACCTATATGTTTTATTTAATACCGAAATCTAAATATTTTGAATACAATTTTATGGCTTCACCAAAAGGTAAAGTATGTTGTGAGTCATTTTTCTATAAACTGTATTGTTAGTCATTTTACTATAAATATGTAGTGTTGGTTGATTGATTCTGTTTAGCTGCATATCAACCTATATTTTTTATTTAATACCGAAATCTAAATATTTTGAATACAACTTTATGGCTTCACCAAAAGGTAAAGTATGTTGTGGGTCATTTTTCTATAAAATGTATTGTTGGTCATTTTACTATAAATACGTAGTGTTGGTTGATTGATTCTATTTAGCTGCATATCAACCTATATGTTTTATTTAATACCGAAATCTAAATATGTTGAATACAATTTTATGGCTTCACCAAAAGGTAAAGTATGTTGTGGGTCATTTTTCTATAAAATGTATTGTTGGTCATTTTACTATAAATATGTAGTGTTGGTTGATTGATTCTGTTTAGCTGCATATCAACCTTTATGTTATATTTAATGCCGAAATTTAAATATTTTAAAAAAATTTTTATGGCTTTAACTACAGATAAAATGTATTGTTGGCCATTTTTCTATAAAATGTATTATTTGTCATTTTACTATAAATATATACAGTTGTTAATTTTTTATTCAAAATGTATTGCTCGTATACAAGTATAAAAATAAAGTATAAAATAAATTTTTATATTTAAGCCAATAAAACTATATTTTTATACTTTTATAGTTTTTAGATTGAGTCTTCAATATTTGCACATTACTGGGACCCTAACAGGTTCTGACACACTGGGTCAGTGTGGAGCTGGAAATAAGTGTAATTTAGAGGTGGTTCCACCCTCCGCAAAACCTCCAGTTTCTCGATCAGAGTGAGAGGTCTGCCACATACCTCATGTGAAGTGAAAAAATATTTGCCTCCTCCAAAGTCTCTTCGGTGCTTTTTGACTCTACCTAGACGGCCTAGGTAGTTCCCATTTGAATATGGCAACAGTACTGCAATTTAGGAATGATCTGGCTCTGGCAATATGTAGCGGATACCAGGAGAAATCAGATTCTTGAACCGACTATTTGTCTCTTTAGCGATGGGCTATAAGTAGTATTCCACTTAAGATCAGGTCCAATAATCTCGGCAAGTGGGTTTGAGACATTCCTTCACCGTGATTGGTGGTAGTTCGGGATACGATCGGCGATGGTGAAATGTAACTATCGTAATTAACCATGGATAATACGCCTTCATCCATAATACGCACCCACAAATTTGTGCTGAAAATGTGAGAAAATGCTTCTACTCATGCATAATACGCAACCCTTGGTAGACCGGGTGGGAGATCAGCTGCCAATCTGCTGTCATCACCAGCTAGACCCCATGGGAGATCAGCTGCCAATCTCTTGTCATCATCAACTAGACCCGGATGGGAGATCAGCTGCCAATCTCCTGTCATCACCAGCTAGACCCGGATGGGAGATCAGCTGCCAATCTCCTGTCATCACGAGCTAGACCCGGATGGGAGATCAGCTGCCAATCTCCTGTCATCACCAGCTAGACCGGATAAAAGATCAGCTGCCAATCTCCTGTCATCACCAGGTAGACCGGATAGAAGATCAGCTGCCAATCTCCTGTCATCACCAGGTAGACCGGATAGAAGATCAGCTGCCAATCTCCTGTCATCACCAGCTAGACCCGGATGGGAGATCAGCTGCCAATCTACTGTCATCACCAGCTAGACCCGGATGGGAGATCAGCTGCCAATCACCTGTCATCACCAGCTAGAGCAGATGGGAGATCAGATGCCAATCTCCTGTCATCACGAGCTAGACCCGGATGGGAGATCAGCTGCCAATCTCCTGTCATCACCAGCTAGACCGGATAAAAGATCAGCTGCCAATCACCTGTCATCACCAGATAGAGCAGATGGGAGATCAGCTGCCAATCTCCTGTCATCACCAGCTAGACCGGATAAAAGATCAGCTGCCAATCTCCTGTCATCACCAGGTAGACCGGATAGAAGATCAGCTGCCAATCTCCTGTCATCACCAGCTAGACCCGGATGGGAGATCAGCTGCCAATCTCCTGTCATCACAAGCTTGACCAGATAGGAGATCAGCTGCCAATCTCCTGTCGTCACCAGCTAGACCGGATAGGAGATCAGCTGCCAATCTCTTGTCATCACCAGGTAGACTGGATAGGAGATCAGCTGCCAATCTCCTGTCATCACCAGCTAGAGCGGGTGGATGATCAGCTGCCAATCAACTGTCATCACCAGTTAGAGCAGGTGGGAGATCAGCTGTCAATCTGCAGTCATCACCAGCTAGACTGGATAGGAGATCAGCTGCCAATCTCCTGTCATCACCAGCTAGACCCTATGGGAGATCAGCTGCCAATCTCTTGTCATCATCAACTAGACCCGGATGGGAGATCAGCTGCCAATCTCTTGTCATCATCAACTAGACCCGGATGGGAGATCAGCTGCCAATCTCATGTCATCACCAGCTGAATCCGGATGGGAGATCGGCTGCCAATCTCCTGTCGTCACCAGCGAGACTGGATAGGAGATCAGCTGCCAAACTTTTGTTATCACGAGCTCGACCGGATAGAAGATCAGCTGCCAATCTCCTGTCATCTCCAGCTAGACTGGATAGGAGATCAGCTGCCAATCTCCTGGCATCACCAGCTAGACCGGATAGAAGATCAGCTGCCAATCTCCTGTCATCACCAGCTAGACAAGGATAGGGGATCAGCTGCCAATTTCCTGTCGTCACCAGCTAGAACCAGATGGGAGACCAGCTGCCAATCTCCGGTCATCACCAGCTTGACCGCATTCCTGTCAATACTAGCTAGACCCGATGGGAGATCAGCTGCCAATCTCCTGTCATCACCAGCTGACTCCGGATGGGAGATCGGCTGCCAATCTCCTGTCATCACCAGCTAGAGCGGATGGGAGATCAGCTGCCAATCACCTGTCATCACCAGCTAGAGCAGATGGGAGATCAGCTGCCAATCTCCTGTCATCATGAGCTAGACCCGGATGGGAGATCAGCTGCCAATCTCCAGTCATCACCAGCTAGACCGGATAGAAGATCAGCTGCCAATCTCCTGTCATCACCAGCTAGACCCGGATTGGAGATCATCTGCCAATCTCATGTCATCACCAGCTGAATCCGGATGGGAGGTGGGCTGCCAATCTCCTGTCATCACCAGCGAGACTGGATCGGAGATCAGCTGCCAAACTCCTGTTATCACGAGCTCGACCGGATAGAAGATCAGCTGCCAATCTCCTGTCATCTCCAGCTAGACTGGATAGGAGATCAGCTGCCAATCTCCTGTCATCACCAGCTAGACCGGATAGAAGATCAGCTGCCAATCTCCTGTCATCACCAGCTAGACAAGGATAGGGGACCAGCTGCCAATTTCCTGTCATCACCAGCGAGACCGGATAGAAGATCAGCTGCCAATCTCCTGTCGTCACCAGCTAGAACCGGATGGGAGACCAGCTGCCAATCTCCGGTCATCACCAGCTTGACCGCTTTCCTGTCAATACTAGCTAGACCCGATGGGAGATCAGCTGCCAATCTCCTGTCATCACCAGATAGACCCGGATGGGAGATCAGCTGCCAATCTCGTGTCATTACCAAGTAGACCGGGTAGAAGATCAGCTGCCAATCACCTGTCATCACGAGCTAGACCCGGATGGGAGATCAGCTGCCAATCTCCAGTCATCACCAGCTAGACCGGATAGGATATCAGCTGCCAATCTCCTTTCATCACCTGCTCGACCGGATAGGAGATCAGCTGCCAATCTCTTGTCATCATCAACTAGACCGGATAGGAGATCAGCTGCCAGCCTCCTGTCATCACCAGCTTGACCGGATAGGAGATCAGCTGCCAATCTCCTGTCATCACCAGCTCGACTGGATAGGAGATCAGCTGCCAATCACCTGTCGTCACCAGCTAGACTGGATAGGAGATCAGCTGCCAATCACCTGTCGTCACCAGCTTGACACTGATGTGAGATCAGCTGCCAATCTCCTGCCATCACCAGCTAGACTGGTTAGGAGATCAGCTGCCAATCTCCTGTCATCACCAGCTAGACCCGGATAGGTGATCAGCTGCTAATATTTTGTCATCTCCAGTTTTAGAGGTCTACCCGTATATCGTCGTATCATCGGCATAGATATTCACAAATGAACAATTCAGGGTCTTCTTTCTTTTTCTTTCTTCTTCTTCTTCTTCTTCCTTATTCTGCTTTTACTTTTTTTAATTCTTCTTTGCTTCTTCTTCTTCATCATTCTTATTTATTTCTTCTTTTTCTTCATTCTTCTTCTTATTATTATTATTATTATTATCTTTGATTTCTGGCGTTTACACATTTCTTTCCGGGTGCCGCCCAGGGACCTAAGGTTAGAAATGGCATCATGACACTTTCCACTGACAAAAAAAAATTACATAGATAAAGCCCTTCGTAAAGCGTGGGCTGTACTTGTCAGAACAATTTTTTGTATCTCCTTGAGGCATTGACTTCCAGGAATCCCTTCAATTTACTGCAATCTTTTCCAACCAGTCCTAGGGCTCCAACTACAACAGGGATTGTTGATGTTCCTATATGCCACATTTTCGAGATTTCTATTTCAACTGTGTCTAGTCCGGATGTGGTCAGTCATTGTTTACACAACTTCCTTTCTAACTCTAAGGATTTTTTTATCTCTCTTTATCGCTGCACACAAGCTCAGTCAACGGTATTCTCAGCATCCTGTTGTAGAATGACATTTCTTTGCTTCACGTCTATTCTTCATCAAATTGGTAGCTAATGTAAAAAATTATCTATAGTCGGTTGTTAACTGGGACAAGGAATGGCTTGTTAATTTTAAAGCCCCCAAAACGAAAATACTGCTCCTCTTTGTTCTTCTTCTTCTTCTTCTTCTTCCGATTCCTCTTCTTCTACTATGTGCTGTGTACTTCAGGCGTGGACAATCTTAGCACTCCACATTTTCCTCACTTATTTTGATCTTTTATCTGTTTGTGATCTCTCCTATTCCTTGTTCTATCACCATTTACATAAACTCCTTCTTCTTCTATGTGCTTGAGACTCCTTCAAGATAGGAGAGTTTCATAGCTCTCCCGAATTTCATGTCTTTTATAGCTTGAAGTTTTGTCTTTTGTTATTTCTCCTAATCCCTGATCTACCAGCTGTTTACAAAAACTCGTTATCTTCTTGCAGTGTCCTTTGATAATATGGATGAACATAGATCTCCACAATTTTATATCCTTTACAGCTCTTTTTTATCTCTTCTAATTCCTGTTCTAGCAAACATTTATAGAAGTTCACAAATAGGTTATTTGCTGGTTACCTTTGTCTTTCTTGCCTTCAATATATCCTATGAGTGTCAGACTCTCCTAGTCTTCCTTCCTCATTATTTGAATTAAAGAATGTTAACTCTTTCCTCGTGATGTGCCGTTTTTGTTTCAATTTTCCTTAAAACTTCGTTGTTACTCGAATTTTTAGTCCATAGTATTATCAGAATCCTTCTGTACTATCTAATTTCTCTTGCTTCAAATATATTGTTCTTCTGTGAGGAGAACGTCCAGTATTCACTGTCATGGCGGATAACCGAGAAAACATAATCCTGTCCTATTTTCTTTTTTCTAATAAAGTATTTAGGTTCCGTAATATTTTGCTTAGCTTTGCGAAGGCATCTTTTGCAGTTTTAATCCATTTTGTTGTCATATTTTCCGTTGTCCGTTAAAATACGTCCTACATATTTAAATTTTCACACGTGTCTCCATCTTGGGCTCATCCTTTTTTTGGGGGGGGATTTTGGCAATCAAACATTCTTACAGCTGATGCTTAGTCTTTTCTTCTCACTTTCTTTTACAATCATCTGTGAGTGCCCCTCCAGCTTTCTTTCTGTTCCTCCAACTTTCAGAAATTAAAATTCATCATCAGTTGTCATCTCTCTCATTAAATCGTTGCGTCTTAGTGGATTTATTGTCTTACTTGCTGTGAAATGATTAAAATAGAATGAATAAAAAAAAGACGAGACTTAGAATGAACATATATAAATGTTTTATTAGTATTAAGACATGGGGGAAGAAGAAGAAGAAGAAGAAGAAGAAGAAGAAGGAGGAGGAAAAGCGGGAAAAAGGTGAGAAATAATTTGATATAAGAAAACAAGAAGAAAAAACGAAAAGAATTAAAGAAACGTGGAAGAGAGAAAGAAGAAAAGGTGGGGGAAAGAAAACAGACAAGAAGAAGAAGAAGAAATAATTTGATATAAGAAAGCAAGAATGAAAAAACAACGAGCAGAATGAAAGGAGAGAAAAAGTGTATAAAAGCAGATAAGACGAAATAAGAAGAAGAATAAAAAATGAAGACAAAGTCTTGAAAGAAGATTAGAAAAAAATAAAAAGTGGGAAAAGAAACAAGACTATCAGAAGATAAGAGAAAGTTTAAGTAAACAAGGAATAACGACAAAAAACTGGAAAATAAAACCAAAACAGGAAAACAGATAAGACAGAAAAAAAAGGAGATAGAATCATTTTTTGAAAACAATGTTAAAGCGTAGAAAGGTAAAGAAGTTTGTATTAATAAACGTTCAATGAAGAAAATGCAGTTAATCAAAATTATAATGTAACGAATGGTGCGATACAGAAGAGGCAAAAAAAAAAAGAATTCACGCAGAGCTTCGCGAAGAAATAAAAAAAGACGATTCCAAAGAAGTTAAGGAAGAGAAAAAAAAAAGGACTGGCAAATTTCCGATGAAACAAACAGATAAATGACAAATTTCTAAAATGATAATAATAAAAATGAATTAAATTTCAATTTCTGTTTAAGTCTTCATCAAAATGTCGATGAGTGATTTTTAGGTTTTCTTTGAGTCGGTATTCGACATCCCCATACGAAAGACGCCATTTCGTATTGTTTTTCTAAATTCACACAGGACACCGCGGAGGCCTCGCTAAGGTTTCACCAGAGCTTCGGACAATATTCAATTATAATTTAAAAAAAAAAGAAAACTTCAAAACGCTACATTAGTTTATAATTAGCTAAATTTATCAAAGCATCCGACAGACTTTGTAGAAGTTTTCATTGCTAAACAAATGAACGTGTCGATTTTACACATTCACGTTTAAAATAGTCTTTTTTTTTCTTCAAAATGTGAAAACACTGTTTAGCGCGTTTCTATTTCCGTATCTGCCTTTGAATAAATTGGATTAGCTTGACTGTTAGAGCTATATACATGAGGTTCAAAAACCGTAATGAAATTTTTAAATGCCACGGAGGCATTGGTATCATTTCTTCATACTGAGAGGGTCGACAACTCAAAGAATATTTGAATTCCATGACAAGAACTCAAGACCAAATAAAACATACACTGATTGAATTCTCATAGATGTTTTACAATCAGTGATGACAGGTAAATATAAAGATTATAATATTATTATGTAATTAAGGAGATATAAAATATCACTCATTTTGAAAACGCAATGAACTAATCAGGCCACAGAGAAAATTCGCAATTGACAAATAGAAAATAATCTGGTTATTGCATAACGAAGCCTCAATATACGCTAAATTAATATCTTGAACAGAAACCAATTAGTTTGAGTCAGAATTAATTTCCGTTTTTTATTAACATTATTCTTTAGAAAGTAAAGCACAATTATATTTTATTCATGAATATATTGACCTTTATTTATCATGTTGCCACTTATCAGAACCAAATGTTAGATAAAATACTCCATATTTTGAGAGCTGAACCTTTTCGGCGAACACTTGAATCTGCTTGCATTTAGAGAGAGATTTTCTCCTCAAAATATTTTGTGTTGTCATAGAAAAAAACATCTTTCCTGTTGACAAGCTCAGGAAGCGTTGCAACAAAACCCTTGTTGACATATAGCAGCCTCTGGACTTATAAATGTGCGTTTAGCGTCACATTACATTTCAAGAATTTTAAATGAATAATAGCCAGGTGATCATTATCACATGATGATGACAGAATTATTTTTCTTCAATGTAAGCCAGCTTCAGGGAATCACTTATAAAGATTTATCATTGACTGCCCCTTTACGTTGAATAATATCATATATAACATATTTTACATCACCTCACTGGCTCAGTCACTCACTCTGTCCAGATATGCCCTTTCAGGCGGAATAGGCTGACTTGCCGAAGTCTCTGCCATTGGGCTGAGAGGTATCTAGATGAGGCTATGCCGAAGAGCAGAATTACGTTTGGGGAGGTAGACAAGCCCGACTCCGTGTAAACGGGGTCTACGAGAAAAAATTTCCCAATCCTACGATCTCGAAAAAAAACCCGTAAAAAATGGCCTTTTGCCACATCCTGCCTTGTGAAGAATCTAAGGTAAATAACCTGGTTCAGATAGTGATTTTCTAAGCCCGGCTTAGATGTGGCACAAGGCCGAAAGTATGGGGTACCCAGTGAGGATCGAACTCACTACTCAGTCGTAATTGATCTAACAAGATGTCTGGCCTGTGGGTTGAAAAAAGAAAGAAAGGGTCCAAGATGGCGTCCGTGACTTTTTAATATTCACGGTCTCGTGCAGTCTCGCAAGGTCGCGTTACACGCATGCTAATGAGGTGTGTCTGGGCTCCATAAAAGCAGGTCGCTTGAAGAAAATGGCAGAAGCCATTTACACCCGTGTTCGGTTTACATTGGTTTGCGTTGTGCCAGACATTTTCCTACGGAAAGAGTTGCGTCCCTTACACTCCATATTGAATTTGACTCCTTTGCAACACAAGACAAGATTTCTAACCATTACACCACGTCGAGGTGCCCTAACCTGGTTCAGATATGCTGTACCAGACGGTTCGGTCTGACTTGTCGAACTCTCTGCTTTCGGTCAGAGAAGACAGGACGAGTCCATGTCGAAGGGTAGAGTCACGTCTGGGGAGGTAGACAAAGTTTTGTCTGTGTTCGGGTTTCGCCTAATGTAAAAAACGACCTTGTGACACATCCTGCCTTGTGGGGAGACTAAAGTAAATAAACACACTCACTCACTTATCCACCAAAATCCAGATAGTTCATCAGTCAATAAGCACCTCCAATATCAAGATCTTTCGTTAGTATAAATAACGAGGTTGTACCCAGCTGGCGAGACCTGTTGCGGTGGGCCCAACACCTTATATATTCACCAGTAGTCACCCAGCTAAGTACTGACCAGCATGAACGTTAGTTAACTATGCTGATAAGTCAAGAAGCAGCGTTTCACAGTGGTATGACATTAAGCACATTCATAAGCTATTATGATATATTTAAGAAATGGTGTATTTCTCTGTTTCGAAAGAATACTTGCCGCTGTGGATAAACATTCTGATTTGTTCTTTTCGATATGAGATTGTTAACCCAAACACTCAGTTTACTGAATTTCCCCTGTGTTGACTCAGAGACCCCCCCCCAATGTACCAGTTCTGTACTTAAAAATTAATAACTTCCCTTACAAAGTTTTTTTTTATTCCTATAATTACCAGTAAGACAAACTTAGAGAAACGCTTGTCATCATAGTCCGACAAAGAATAAAACCATCCACAGAAATGAGTGGCGACGACTGATTTTATTTGGTTGATTTTCTTTAGTGGCATATCAACATCTATCGGTTACCGTAATTCCCCATATATAATAGGCTTTCATCCATAATACGCACACCTAAAATTGTGCTGAAAATGTAAGAAAATGCTTCTACTCACGCATAATACGCACTCCTTGTTTGGTAATCAAACACTATAAATTTTCCCCTCTCCAATTTCTTTACAGACAGCGTTTCCTACTCTTATTCAGCTGTAAGTGAAGATATTTATCAAAATCTCCGATTCTTAAAGGAAACGGAAATACCTATATTGTGTCTACTGCGCAGACTCATTAATCTGTTTTTGTTCAATAAAATGTGAAATTTACCGGTTCTGTATGCAGTTTTTTACAAAAATTATTTTAAACATAGAATAATATTCTAATTTAGTTTTATGATAATTCTTATTTTATTTTACATTTGCAAGTATTCTTATGTACATATGATTGTATTTGACATCCTTATGGTGTCACAATCGCAGAATAGTAGTGTCAAATTGTTTTATATTTGTGGTGAGTAATCATTTGGTAACTGAAATCGACCTATTTGTAGCTGTGCATAATACGCACCATTAATTTTACTTATTATTTTTAGAAAAATTGCGTATTATTCATGGGGAATTACGGTATTTAATGCCGAAATCTGAATATTTTAACAACATAATAAGATGTATGCCTTCAACTAGAGATAACCTTTAGCATTAGTAATTATACTATCTGTACATGTTATTGGTATTTTTTGTATATAAACATGTATTGCTGGTATTTGTACTATAAAAATGTATTTTTATACTTTCATAGTGTTTCATTTTTGTTTAGGAGGTTCACTACCCCCCCCCGGGTTATATTGAATCTAGGAACAAATGCAAGAAATGGTTTCATGCTCCGCATAACCTCCAATATCCCGATTAGAGGCCTTACTGACGGATGTAGTTTATCGTCCTCCCTAGGAATAATTGGTTTTGTGGCACGCTTAGAGAGAAAACTGAACAGAATCCGGCTAGTAAAGAAAAACAAGAGTGAAGGACTAACTATTAACCGTAAGAAAATAGATTGAATCTACGTGACATTTGTCCTCCTTTACCGCAGCGAATGATGGACAGTCTCCTCAAAGATGAAAGAAATCGAGATAACGGGAAAATGCTTCAAAAGAAGGATCCTGAAGTTATCATGGGCCGATGAGGTTCTGGACAGGATGCAAACAAAGAGGAACCTTATTTACATTATTCGGACTATTGTCCTAAACTTTGTCGTCATATTTATCACAACGTTTCGGCCGTTGTACGCCCCGGTCTTCTTCAGATGGTTAGAATGTCGAACTGAACACATGGCACAGTGGATAAAGGCGTTAGTTAGATCCAATGACAAGACCCAAAGAGTGTGAGTTCAATACCCGGTTAAGGTAGTGGAGAACTTTCAGAGGGAAATTAACAGGAGGTAACTGACATCGATTAGACATGGCACGTGGAACTAGAACAGTTTACCCCAGTGAGCGAAATAAAGGGTTAAGTTCGACATTCCAACTATCTGAAGAAGGCCGAAACTTTGTAATAAATATGGCGACAAAGATGCGGACAATAGTTCGAATAATGTAAATAATGTACCTAATGACTCATCTCAGAAATATTGACAGATACTGAAGGAGGAACCTTATACTCAACATCATTTCTGGAACACGTAATAAGTAAGGTGGGCCTGGAGAATCAAGTCGAATAGAAAGATAGAGGGAAAAGGGAAAGCAACGCATGGCATCATCTTCATCTTGCGGCCTCAGCCGAAATTAAACTCACTAATACTTTGATTGGTGTAGTTAATGATCTTGTCAATAGCTGAATTCTTGATGTTTCGCTAGGGCTATCAAGGGTGTTTTTATCGTGACACCATCACTAAATGGATTGCCAACCAAGGCTCAGAGAGACTCCATTCACCCTCATCTAAAAGCAGGTTTTAAATTCAGAGTTTTCCTTCTCCTAGACCAGTTGCCATCCAAGGCTATAGAACCCAGTCTGTCATGTTATGTACCCATAGCTGGAGGGAGAAGAAAGAGGATTCACACCTTTCCCAAGGGTATTAGCACGTAAGTGAATGTAATGGATTCGACTGGAATTCCAACTCGGCTCTCCGATTCCTCAATCCAAGCCGCTATCCATTACTCCACCGTGCCTCCGTATGGCATAGCTGACGGGCTTGTGCAAGTAGATGACAGAACATGACCTGGAGGAAGTAACAAAGTAACAAAACTTAGTTAGAGCTACAAGGGATAAGGGAAAATGAAGAGCCATGATCGCCTACGTCGTGGCACAAAAAAGTTGTCAGCAAAGGAGTCGGTCCATTTTGTCAGTTATAATTTGCGCATGTCAAAAGCAAGAGGGAAATTAAATTATCTGAGTAGTTGCATACGAATAGTAAAATATGCCTTTCCGAAATTGAGCAAAGTATTGAAAGATTGGGAACTCTGGACAGAAACTAAGAAAACTGATCAAGCGCTACTTAATGACAGTGAATGGTAGAAAATCTCCTCAAAGAAATGAAAGCGGAAGTGCTAGTGATTTGGTTTGATTGATGAAAACTGAAAATACTATGACCAGAGCATATTAAAAGACAAACAGATATTAGAGAGATATTAGTTGATAACACAACAATACTCACACATACACACAGTAAAAAAGAACCTACAGATATTGGGAGCCATCTACATTAAAACAAAGCCACCCACATTCAACAAAATTACTTTTCCAATTAGTCACAACACATTACATTGCATCTAGACATATGGTTCTGTTGTAGTATTTCGGTCTATCGAATGGAAAGATGTCAAAGAAACGCATCTTGAATTTATGATCTGCGTCTGTTATTCCGCGACCGTTATCGTCGCATAGCAATTTCCTATATCCAAATAACAAAACATCCTCTCTGACAGTGTATATCTTTGTTTCATGTCTGTATAACCACTCTGATGATGGTTCATGCGAGCCAAAAGCTTAGAACCAAATTAATAAAAACATATCTAAATGTTGGACAATTTTGTCATTATTTTCACCAGAAATTAAAGCAAACATTTGAATATTGGAACGCCTCATGATCAGACATCCTCAGGTATGGAATAGATTTTCGTTGTCCTCTTATTACTGAGAGAAAAAACAAGAACAAAATCTATTCCATACCTGAGGATGTCTGTAAGAACAGACGAAAGCTTGTAAAAATAATAAGAACTCATGCAACAGAAATTTATAGAAACAAGGATCTTTTCATTCATAAACAGGTTCGGGGTTTTTGTATATTATTTGAATTGTTCGCGACGATGGATTTCTCGCCAGTTAAATCATTAACCTTTTGTATTTGTTTTTTTGTATGAATAATTCATGAATTTTTAAATTAATTGCACCTTTATTGAAAATATATATATATATATATATATATATATATATATATATATATATATATATATATATATATATATATATATATAATACTAATAATCTCATAAATATAAGCAGCTATACTCGTTTGGCAAAACCTTAGGTGTTTTAGCTTGTAAATGAACAAACCAATACCCAAGGAAAAAAAAGTAAAAAAAAGAACTAACAACATGTACTTCCGGTGATATTAATCGTCTAGAAAGAAATTTCAGTGTCCAAAGAAAAAAAACCTCCGGCTCGAGTAAAGTAAAAATAACACTAACACACACACACACACATGCATACATATATATATATATATATATATATATATATATATATATATATATGAATAAAAATGACAATAGGAAAACTGGTAATTGCTGACGCGTTTCGTCCAATGTGAACTTTATCAAAGCAAAATACGAAAATGAAATTAAATGAACAACGTAACTAATAAAAACAAAAACAGAATGTACCTAGCAACTGGTATGTAGAGAAACGCTATTTTCATATTTTTTAAATGAAAAAATAACATCAGAGATTGTCACGTGTGGAGAATATTGTCATTATATCTGTCTTGATGTATTCAACCATTTTCTTTCGATTTTATGAATCTGTTATGCATATTTGTTTGTAAGAGCATTAATTTTGTTAAGAAAGGTGAAATAAGGAAAAAGAAATTTTCATATATATATATATATATATATATATATATATATATATATATATATTGTGTATTTACGTACCAATACAGGGCACATTGCAAAGAAAGACTTCAAATTCTGGAGGCTGTTGTAATAAAAGAGAAGCGACCACACTTAAATAAGAAATATTTCTCTGTAGCGGACCATATAATGGACGGTATTTATAAAGAAATATCCAGATTGGCCGTTTAAATGACGTGACCTTGATTGACTTGAAATTGGTTTCGTCAAACGTAAGAACATCGGAAGAAGTTGCATAAACATACCCAAAAATTACTCTTGAAAAGTAATGTAGCAACATTCGAAATTATTTGGAAAAAATAAAGAGGAACTAATTCGGGAACTTAAAAGATTAATAAAAAGATCGATAGGCAGAACTTATGATAGACTTATATGAATTCTGAACAGAAAAAAATTGTCTCACACGACACAGTAAACCAATATACTGGATAGAAACAATGCAGTTATTAATAGGAAGAGTTGAAATTAATCCAGCAAGATTTAGTAGCTCTTCATAATCAGTCTATGAACTTCCCAGTCCATCCACGTACCTGGAATAAAACAATGAAGTTATTAATAAAATGAGTTGAAATTAATTCAACAATATATAATAGCACTAGCATCACTCCTTCATAGTCAGCGTATAGACCTTTTCAGGCCCACCCTCTTATATCACTATCAGCCTCGTTTTCGACAAGCAAGTCACCAAGTTTCAACAGTAATAATATCTTCATTATTCATTCATTATCGCCATTGTTAATATCTGGAGTAATCAGGAACAGATAAATTTCTATTTATAAAGAAAATCTTTTTAAACTCAGTAAAATATAAGTCGGTACATTGGACCAAAATATCTGATAACTGATTTCGTCACTCATTGGCTGTTGTAATTCGTATTTAGAAACTATGGAAATCGATTTTAAGCAAGATCCGCAGACGTCGCCTCGGTTTAAAAAAAAATCATTGCTTCTTACTAGATAATTACACTTCATAAAATCCGTTTTTAATCCAGGGGGAGTGGTTCCGTATTTTTTTTTTATCAGCCTGGCACATGGCTGTAAATATGTAGCTCCCATCAAAGGTCGAATTTAGTATGACAGCGAAGATCGGTCTGTTATGTGCGCTGATTAATAATCGCTCTACGGTAATGTTCTCCTTGTATATGCCGTGTCTCTTCAGGATGTGGGCGATCATGGTTCTCCACATTTTCCTGTACTTTGTAGCCTTAGTAGATTTTACCTTTTCTTTTCTCTCCTCATCCTTGTTTTGCCAACCATTTACACAGGCTCGTTAGCTTTATTAGGCGGTAGTTTTCTTTCCCTAGCTTGTCTTTAATATGACCTGTGAGTGTGAGTAATTGAGTGTGAGTGTGAGTTATTGAGTGAGAGTGAGTGAGTGTGAGTAATTGAGTGTGAGTGAGTGTGAGTAATTGAGTGTGAGTGAGTGTGAGTAATTGAGTGTGAGTGAGTGTGAATGTGAGTAATTGAGTGTGAGTGAGTGTGAGTGTGAGTAATTGAGTGTGAGTGAGTGTGTGTGTGAGTGAGTGTGAGTAATTGAGTGTGAGTGAGTGTGAGTGTGAGTGTAATTGAGTGTGAGTGTAATTGAGTGTGAGTGAATGCGTGTGTGAGTGAGTGTGAGTAATTGAGTGTGATTGTGAGTTATTGAGTGAGAGTGAGCGTGAGTGAGAGTGAGTAATTGAGTGCGAGTGAGAGTTAGTAATTGAGTGTGGGTGTGAATGAGTAACTGAGTGTGAGTAATTGAGTGAGGGTGAGTGTGAGTGAGTAATTGAGTGCGAGTGTGAGTTAGTAATTGAGTGTGGGTGTTAATGAGTAATTGAGTGAGGGTGAGTGTGAGTGAGTAAGGGTGAGTGACTAATTGAGTGTGAGTGAGTGTGAGTGAGTAATTGAGATTGAGTGAGTGTGAGTCTGAGAGCAATTTATTCTGAAAATGTGTCAAATTTACTGTTCTGTCAACCATTTACAAAAGATCATCCTTCTTCTTGTTCTATGTGCTTTGTCCCTTCAGGATGTTGGCAAACGTGGCTCTCCACATTTTCCTGTACATTAGTAAATTGTGTCTCTTCATTACCTCTAATCATCACTGTACTATCAACCATTTACGCAAATGCTTTAGCTAGGTAATGCACTGTTTTCCTCTGTCTCTTTTGACTTTAGTATATTCTGTAAGTATCAAATTTTCCAAGCTCCCCTTCCTCGTTAAGTGCCAGAGAAATTCCACCTGTCCCTTTCTGAAGTCAACTAGAATTCCCCTTTTTGCTTTTATTTTATTTAAAACTTCTTCGTTGCTCACATGCTGAGTCCATAGTATTTTCAGCATCCTTCTGTAGAGCCACAGTTCTGTTGCTTATGAGTCTTTCCTTCATCTGACATATGATTTTCCAGAATTACTGCCATGTAAGAGAACTGACGTTACATAACAGTTCAGTACTCTTGTCTTTAGTTTCTAACAACTTTTTCCACTTTCTTAATGCATTGCTTAGTTTTTGGAGAGAACCTTTGGCTATTTCAACGTGCCTTCGGATTTCGGTGTCACTAATTTGCAATTTGCATGTTAACTTGATCCTTTTCCTGAAAACTATGCATTAAGTCTTGACATTGTTCTCACTCGTTATTGGCACCCGCAGATCAAAATGTACCGGAAAATGTCAAGTACGAAATATCTCGTCGTCTGCACGAGATAACTCGTCGTTGGCACGAGATAACTCGTCGTCGGCACGAGATAACTCGTCATCTGCACGAGATAACTCGTCGTTGGCACGAGATAACTCGTCGTTGGCACGAGATAACTCGTCGTCTGCACGAGATAACTCGTCGTTGGCACGAGATAACTCGTCGTCTGCACGAGATAACTCGTCGTTGGCACGAGATAACTCGTGTGTAAACATAAGTCCACCTCTACCATGGATACTGTTAACAGTGAACATAGACGATGCACCAGTCTATGCTATTTTACTTCAAGCAAGGCGATAATGCCACTGGGACAGAAACGGGGGCAGCGTTTACTCAGAGTAATGCTATTTGGCAATATTTTTCATAAAAAATGTCCGTCGATGTTGTCTATAAATATATATTTTTTATAAAGTCTGAAAAACCGTTGTAGGGGTACAAACGGTAATTATCTCCCTTTGGTTGAGATACAGTCAGGAGAATTATGCGATAGTAACTTCGTGACATCACTTCATAGAATAACATAAGTGGCTAGTCTGTCAGACAGCTTCCAGGGGTCAAACCGATTACTTCTCATGTTGGAAAAACCGAAGACACCCCTTTTCCTATTTGAGATTAATATATACCCGTTAGAGACATAACAGAAACAGATGGCCCGCTCGAATCTGGAATCCTAAATATAGCTTCTCCAGAGACACAGAGGAATTTTGTCGATGGGCATATGTGCTGATTCTTTAAGTTTTCGTATTTTCGCGTGATGTTCTCTGTCTATTATTTCAACCTTATTCAACCGGAAGGCGGTGGTCTCCCTTTACCCTCCATATATGGTCAGCCACGTCTGAATTTTCTATTTCCCCTAGTGTTAAGTCTTATGGTGTTCCTGTAGACTTATCTCGTCGTGAATATGGCAACAAAGAGGAGGATAACAGTCCCAAAATTTTAGGTAGTGCAAATAACATGAGAAATGTAGACAGACTTTATTCTGTCAAATAAACTAACTGGTCACGTTCAAAGCCTCGACAAGCAAACTAAGGGCGTTGCATCATCACCGAGAATATCATGAACTTCCTATACTACGATGAAGGGGTGTTTTGTCAGGGAGGGCTAAGCCTTGAGTTGACAATTGGAAGCTCAACCCATACGTGAAGCAGTCAGATTGATTGATAAAGATACCGGAAAAATGATCGGTTACCTTTTTATCATCTTCATCATTCGACCTCCCTATGGTTGGTCGAGACTCCATTGAAAAATCCCATTCCACACTGTTCGATCCTGTATTACTGTCCCCAGATTCATAATGTCCAACCCTGAGTCCTGTACTATGGTGTCTGGGTAGGTCAATTTTCGTGAGAAGACATTTTCCAGAAGGATGCCATCCGAGTAAGGAAGGATGAGACGATTTCCCTGTCGGCTCGGTGGCAGTGGCCGGCAAAATCATATCTCTTACTTTCTCTCTCACTTATTTATCGCTTTATATCTCCTTCTTTTTCTTTCTCTCTCTCTCTCTCTTTTA
The DNA here is from genome assembly GCA_903632075.3 of Acanthosepion pharaonis. NCBI lineage: Eukaryota > Metazoa > Mollusca > Cephalopoda > Sepiida > Sepiidae > Acanthosepion > Acanthosepion pharaonis. Next base: position 847,458 of record CAHIKZ030003413.1, read on the forward strand.
TTGCTTCATAACTCTTCATCATCCTCCTCCTCATGATCCTCATTCTTCGACCTCCCTATGGTTGATCGGAACTCCATTGACATTCCCTTTCCACACAGTTAGGTCCAGCATTGCTGTCCCCAAATCTCCAATGTCCAAATCTAAGTCCCCAAATCTATGGTGTCTGTAGGGGTCAATTTTCGTGAGAAGTTTCTATATGTTTCTATTACTGTTTCTGTTAATATATTTGTTTAACACAATTCCTCTCTTTGTGTCTTTATTTCTGGCCTTAACAAGGCCATAACACATCCCTAATCTATAGAATCTTAGGATGTTCAAGTCTAGGATTAACCTTTATCATCTCCGCATATCCCGATAAGCTCTGCCTCTTAATCTGTAACACCAAGGTGCTTTATGGCCTTCTACAGAGTGGGCATCATTGTAAAAAAAAAAAAAAAAAGAAAATCAGCCCCGTATATTCGGAACTATCATTTTATTATAAAGTACTTAATAGTAGGTGTGTTGGCATCGTTCTAATAGGTAGCCTCTTATTCTAATGAATTATTACTTCTGTGAATAGAACTTGATCCTCACTGAGTGTACAATAATCGTAGCCTTGCGGGATCCTTATAGTTGCATAGTGATCTGTAATCTGCACTTGTAGATAATTAGTAGTTCGTTTGAGTCTCACTACGTGGTCTTTTGCCTGAACTAGAGTACGCTTTCTAAATAACAACAGTATTTGTTGTTCAGAGATAGTTGATTGATTCAATGATTGATTCGTTTTTACGGTGTATCAACCTTTAGATGGTTATTTAAAGCCAGCAAATATTTTCAGATTGTAAGATTTTTGGGGACGATAACAATGATCCTTACTGATATAAGCACTACTATTTAACCCATAGCTGGGGAGAAAAGAGATTAAATCTTTACCTTTCCCAAAGATATTTGCGTGTAATTGGCTATAACGAACCCGACTGGAATTGGAACTCAGAGAGCCGAGTTCTAATCCCGAGTCGTTATCGATTTCACTACCCGCGCTTCCAAGGTTATAGCACCTGATATTCCCAAGCGGTCACCCATACAGGTACTGACCCAGTTCTACGTTGCTTAACTTCAGTGATCGTACGAGACCCGATAACATAATATTGCCTAAGCCAAAACGTCCACACACGCAAGCTTACAGCAGAAGGGAACTGATTCAACGTACTGTGTCTGTAAGGCAGAACACTAGCACATCCAAGTTTACAGAACTTCGTATTTCCAACTGGACACCCATTTAGTTACTTACCAGGTTCGACGTTGCTTAACTCCAGTGATCTTACGAAAGCTGGCGTTTCAACGTGATTTCTCCGTAAGCCAAAACACGCGTAAGTCCAAGCTTACAACGCTTGGTATTCCCAAGCAGTCACCCATTTAGGTAATGACCAGACACGACGTTGCTTGACTTTGGTGCTTGTAATTAAGCCGGTGTCTCAACGTGATAATCCGTATGCCAAAAGATGCGTGCAACTTTACGCACTTAAAGTACATGATATTCCCAGACGGTTACCCACCTTGTTATTGAACAGGTTTGACACTGAGCTGTCGGGCCGTGGTCAACTCCCAGTCGCGGCGCGAAACTGTAATGTTTTTCCTACCGGTGTTTTGGGGTTGACCCTTAGTCGCTGCCACCAGCCTGTGTCACGGTCGATCGGTGGTCGTCGCTATCCGGTGGAATTCCTTGGTCAGGGTACCAATATGTGACACTTGCCCGTCCAGGATCGAATCCTGGTCGTCGCTACCTGGCGGAATCCTTTGGTCCGGGTACCAAGTGGATGGTCGGTCGATGCTAACGGCTTCACTCCAGCTCCGTCGTTTCCAGCTCCCTTCCAGCGTCTGGTTACCTAAGTATCTGCTTTGATCTCAAGTCTAAGCTACCCACGTTGTGATTTTGATCTTAGCTCGGGCCGTAGTGTAAGATGACTCTAGAGGTGATATCGCACAAGCGTAAAGAAAAAAAGAGGCAAAAAAAAAAAACCTGAAGAGGTTCAATATGTTAAAAAATAACAAATTAACTTTATCGGTCTGTTATATACAGGAGTGTGTTTTCTCCCAACCCGTTTTCTACAGAGTGTGACGCTTCTACGCTTCTTAAACAAGTTTTGGTATCTTAAGTCAACTGGTTTAGTTTTTAGGTGCTGGCTTGGCTTCGTTCGTCAGTATAACTTGCTATTGTTAGGATAGGCGAAGTCGAAGCTCGTGGAATCTCTCGGTCAGCTTCTGAGAGGCAACACTCTGTTTCCTGCCACTCGAACTAATCAAACTCTTTGACTAACTCTCTGACGGCACTAACTGTCGAACGGCTCGAGGACGTTCGTTTATATGGGTACCGACCAAAAACGGGTGCGGGGTTAGACGCAGTCTGGGGTTCTCGGTAAATCTCGATTTCAGAGAAGATCTCTTTGTTGTCAGGCCAGGAACATTGATTACTTGCTGTTTTTGGAAAAATTAATCACTTTCAATTTTCAGGGATCTCTTCTTCCGTGAGGAGAGGTCGGAGGAGAGCTATCCTCTTAAACTCCCCCTCTCTCACATTGATACCTCGCACCAATCTCTTCAGTGGGCGTTAATAACTTCCCCGTCCTTCTCATCAAATTTCCTCCGCCTGTCACCATTACTACCACACGACGAATGGCATCCAATACGTGCGGGTGTGGCTAACCTGTCTTCATTAGAAAATATAACCCAGGATTTTTCTTTACAAAATTCTTGTATCCCATCGGCCAAAATTTTTACGAATCTCAAATTGCCAATTAAAATCTCTCAAATCTTTTGGTCACTCAGAATCTTCTTAACCAGCACACTTTACAAATTCCATTAATCACTTGTCAAAGCCTATCATCTGGTCCCTTCATGAAGTTAGCTTTTACTGGAACCCTTGGCTTCTTGAGAAATTAAATTTCTTATCTCCGAAATCACGATTCTTGCGCGATATCTTTTCTCATGCCCAAAATTTTATAATCACCATATTGCTACTCAACGTGTCGGCGCCTGAAGACGACACTTTGGAAAAGTATATAATAACAATTCTATCCACACCGTATCGGAATAAATATTTTCTTATGCCAAAATGTTTACGTATCATACATTGCCATATGGCCGGCACTCAAGAAAAATGATATCTTGGGAAGACAGTGAATATTGATTCTCTTTACTCCGTATCGGCAATTCATCTCATGCCGAAATTTTTATGATCACCATATGGCCTGCCCGATATCTCAACGCTTTGCTTTTTCTGAATCTCGTGTACTTTCGGCAAGCATTCTTTTACAAACAACATTAGTCTATTGTCAAAAAGCTCACATACGGCTTTTCCGCGAGTCTTTTTTGCGGGTCTTTGAAAAAGTGACTCGATTTTATTCTTAAGTAAAAAAAAAAAAAAAAAAAATCGGAGTATCTTCTTTTCTGTTCTCAGTATTTTCCTGTTTTAATTTCTATGGTTAATTAGTTAACCAATTACCATAGCTAAATAGTGTCACACAAGTTCAACTTTGGGGAGCAATTTCGATGCTGCAGGCACATTTTAATCACGTTTGGAACAAGGGATTTTACAATTTCTCTTATTTCTAAGCAGTCACCCATCCGAGTACTGGACAGGTTTAGTAATCTTCACCGTTCGTACCTGCAGAAAAAAATACATTTTTATTTTCAAAATTACGTTTTTCCGCTCACACGGCTATTATTTTTACCTACCTTCACTCACTGCAAATTTTTAGCATAAAATAGCGAAAATAAGAATTGTAACAAACAAACAAAAAAAACAAAACATTTTAATAATTTCACTATGTGCCAGCCAATGTGACACAAGGGGTTACTAAGTGTGAAAAAATGCAAAAGAAGAAAAAAACTTATTGTAGAGCGAAAAGAATAAAAGAAGAGGAATCAAGAAGACTTTAAATAACGATTGACTTTGCATTTAAAGTTTTGAGGATCAAACTTGTCCGGAAATCAAGAAACCCGAAGATATTTGCACAAGAAAGAAGTGCGAGAGAAGAAACTGTTAGCATAGAACTTACGGTTATATCTAGCCAATTAAACTGTAAAATGAGGAGATCTTCATGATGAAAGTGAATTTATATTTTTGTTCTTGAGAGTTTACAGCATGATCATTAAGCTGTGCTTATTTATTAGATTATTTATTTACAAAACTAATATTATATTTACAATATTCTAAAACTAATTCAATTAGAACTAATGCAATGCAATATTTATCATTTACCAATTTATAAATAAATGAACATAAAAACAATTTTTTTATAAATTTATAAAAAATTACTAAATCATTAAATATGTGACCCAACTATAAGGAAATTCTTATTATTCACAATTTAATAAAGTTTGAATCAGTTATCAATTAGTCAAACATCCCAATAAACAATAATAAATAAATAATCTAATATATAAATAATATTTATTATTTTTGTTGCCAATTCTCAAGAATATATATGAATACACCTCCATTTTTTTTTTTAGTTTTTTTTTTCAATTCTATTCATTGCTTTTTTAAAACAATAAACATTGCCCAGGAGTGAAGGTATTTAAAATACCAGCGGTAATAAGGGAAAATTCATCCTTTAGAAAGCAAAAAAAAACTAACAGATTTACTCCTTTCTATACCTTAATTTACAAACTAGTGAAGCTGCCCGAACAAAATTTATCTTCTCTTCTTTTTGTACGACGATATGTTCACCTTGTCTTTTTTTTCTTTATTTTTTAATTCGTTTCTTACGCCGACAGCTTGTTGCCTATGAGAGGAATTTCGCAAATACTCTTTTAATCAAAGCCAAATCATTTTGCGTGCGAGACAACTTTGCTTAGTTTAAAAAAGAAACAAAGAACAAAAAAAAAACAAAAAAAACTTTCAGTTTTTTTTTATAGCTCACACGAAATAATTATATCCAGACATAGAATCGATATTAATGAAATTAAATGAACAACGTAACTAATAAAAACAAAAACAGAATGTACCTAGCAACTGGAATGTAGAGAAACGCTATTTTCATATTTTTTAAATGAGAAATAACGTCAGAGATTGTCACGTGTGGAGAATATTGTCATTATATCTGTGTTGATGTATTCAACCATTTTCTTTCGATTTTATGAATCTGTTGTGGATGTTTGTTTGTAAGAGCATTAATTTTGTTAAGAAAGGTGAAATAGGGAAAAAGCCTGGGCGTAAATTAATATTTGGATAATTTTCTATGGCGGCACTCTCCAAAACTTTCCTTCTGAGTGAGTGATTTTCTTTTTTTATGAGTGTAGCATTTTTAAAATCAAAATTATGGTTGTATTTATTTCTATGTATTACTATTGCATTAGCTAAGTTGTTTTTTGTGAGGTCTCTTTTGTGCTCATATATGCGTTTTTTCAAACTTCTACTTGTTTCTCCAATATATTGGGAGGAGCAGTTTTGGCAATTTATTTTATAAATGCCTGCTTCAGAAATATTAGTGCTATTATTGTTTGAAGATCTTAGTATATCTATAATGGTTTTGGAAGTGTTTGTGACTATTTCAAGATTATTTAAATGGGATAGGTTATTCTGGATCGTGGACGTGACAGAGTTGGTCGGTAGTATTATGTATCTGTTTTCATGTGATTTACTATTGCGGATTGTGTTATTAGTTTTGTTTCGTTTGTATATTTTGTATGCCTTTCTTCTTGCATTGTGGATGAAATGATATGGGTATTGTAGGTTTTTTGAATGTGTTTTCTATGTATGTTTCTTCTTTAAATAAATATTGAGGACTACAGATTCTTAATGCTCTTAGATAGAAACCTATAATAATTCCAGATTTAATTTTTGAAGGGTGGTTTGAGTAGAAGCTGATAAGATCATTTTGTTTGTAGCCTTTCTGTAAACGTCAAAATTGAGTTCGTTGTTATTTCTAATTAACAAAATGTCCAGGAACGGAAGAGTGTAGTTGGTTTCAGTTTCGAGAGTGAAGTTTATTGTAGGTTCAATATTGTTAAGTTTGGAGAGAAGATCCGTTAAATTGGTGTTTTTGGAATTATTAATAACGAGTCGTCTATGTATCTGAAATATGAAGAGTTTGTAGGGAGAATATTTTTGAATGAGTCACTTTCTAGAAATTCTAAAATAGACATGCAAGAACGCCGCTGAGAGGAGATCCCATTGGCAAACCAAATTTCTGTCTGTAATGTTGGTTATTAAAAGTAAAAAAAAGCATAGCTTGGTAATTAGTTGGCACAGTTTTATAATTTTGTGTGTAGATATAGGTAATTGGATTTTTGCATTTGTTAGGTGTTTTTAAGTAAATTTAAGCATTTATCTATGGGGACGTTTGTATAAAGAGATTGTATATCTAAACTAGTCATATATTTGTTTTCAATGTCTATGTTTTTTAGCTTGTTTAAGAGGTCGCCTGAATTTTTTATGTGTGATGGACTAATAGTGCCGAGAAGTGGAGTTAAAATTCTGCTTAGTTTGCGGGCTATTTTTGTGGAGCGCTGCCTCTCCCTGATATGATAGGTCTCATTGGTATGTTCGGTTTATGCGTTTTTGGTAATCCATATAATATGGGTGTTTTGGGATGGTATTCAGTAAGCTTTTAACCAGGAGAAGTTTTCATTTTTAGTAGTTTTGTAATGTTGCTTGTAAACTTTTGTGTTTCTTTTTATAGCTATGTTTTCATTTACTTTTTCATAGATGTTATCATCATTAATGAGCTCCCTCATCTTCTGTTGGTAAATGTGTTTATCCATAATTACAATTCCCCGCCCTTATCAGAAGTAGATATATGTATGTTTTTGTTGTTAGCTAATTCTTTCAAAGGCGTTGATGTATCTTCGAGGAAGTGCGGTGTCATTCGTGATTTTGTGTGTAGCTGTGATTAGGCCCTGAATATAGCCTTTGGTAAAATCGAGTCATTGTGGTGATGATTTTTTGATTATGTAATCCGTGATATCATATTTCGGTAATCCAGTGGCAAATTTCTGACCAAAGCTGAGTGCTTCTAGCTGTGTATCCGATAGTTGGAATTTGGATAAATTTGTTATTAGGTCTTTTCTGCCGATGTTGGACCATTTGCTATTATAAATGAGTTTGCTGAGTTTGTTCTGTAAAACACGGACTTTCTTATTATTATTATATCTGACTGATCTTTTTATTTCATTCCGTTCGTGTTTTTGTAAGTGACTTCCCGTCATATATGCCTTATGGTAAAGAATAGCTTCTTCTTCTTCTAATTTCTTTATTGAATTTTTCAAAAATTCATGGGTATAGGGAGGGAATATATGGTGCGACGATTTGATGAGCTTGTGTGAGCATTGAGGAATAACTTTTTCCTCAACGCAATTTCTAAGAAAGTTTTTCTTGTTTTTATAGGAATTGGCGGATATTAGTTGTTTCCTGTATATTCTGACTATATCTGTGTGTAAGTTTTTGTTTTCCATGTCGACAAATATGAAAATTTCTCCGATTTAATCGGTAGAGAAGACAATATTATGAATAAAAATGACAATAGGAAAACTGGTAATTGCTGACGCGTTTCGTCCAATGTGGACTTTATCAAAGCAAAATACGAAAATGAAATTAAATGAACAACGTAACTAATAAAAACAAAAACAGAATGTACCTAGCAACTGGAATGTAGAGAAACGCTATTTTCATATTTTTTTAAATGAGAAATAACGTCAGAGATTGTCACGTGTGGAGAATATTGTCATTATATCTGTGTTGATGTATTCAACCATTTTCTTTCGATTTTATGAATCTGTTGTGGATGTTTGTTTGTAAGAGCATTAATTTTGTTAAGAAAGGTGAAATAGGGAAAAAGCCTGGGCGTAAATTAATATTTGGATAATTTTCTATGGCGGCACTCTCCAAAACTTTCCTTCTGAGTGAGTGATTTTCTTTTTTTATGAGTGTAGCATTTTTAAAATCAAAATTATGGTTGTATTTATTTCTATGTATTACTATTGCATTAGCTAAGTTGTTTTTTGTGAGGTCTCTTTTGTGCTCATATATGCGTTTTTTCAAACTTCTACTTGTTTCTCCAATATATTGGGAGGAGCAGTTTTGGCAATTTATTTTATAAATGCCTGCTTCAGAAATATTAGTGCTATTATTGTTTGAAGATCTTAGTATATCTATAATGGTTTTGGAAGTGTTTGTGACTATTTCAAGATTATTTAAATGGGATAGGTTATTCTGGATCGTGGACGTGACAGAGTTGGTCGGTAGTATTATGTATCTGTTTTCATGTGATTTACTATTGCGGATTGTGTTATTAGTTTTGTTTCGTTTGTATATTTTGTATGCCTTTCTTCTTGCATTGTGGATGAAATGATATGGGTATTGTAGGTTTTTGAATGTGTTTTTCTATGTATGTTTCTTCTTTAAATAAATATTGAGGACTACAGATTCTTAATGCTCTTAGATAGAAACCTATAATAATTCCAGATTTAATTTTTTGAAGGGTGGTTTGAGTAGAAGCTGATAAGATCATTTTGTTTGTAGCCTTTCTGTAAACGTCAAAATTGAGTTCGTTGTTATTTCTAATTAACAAAATGTCCAGGAACGGAAGAGTGTAGTTGGTTTCAGTTTCGAGAGTGAAGTTTATTGTAGGTTCAATATTGTTAAGTTTGAGAGAAGATCCGTTAAATTGGTGTTTTTTGGAATTATTAATAACGAGTCGTCTATGTATCTGAAATATGAAGAGTTTGTAGGGAGAATATTTTTGAATGAGTCACTTTCTAGAAATTCTAAAATAGACATGCAAGAACGCCGCTGAGAGGAGATCCCATTGGCAAACCAAATTTCTGTCTGTAATGTTGGTTATTAAAAGTAAAGAAGCATATCTTGGTAATTAGTTGGCACAGTTTTATAATTTTGTGTGTAGATATAGGTAATTTGATTTTTGCATTTGTTAGGTGTTTTTTTAAGTAAATTTAAGCATTTATCTATGGGGACGTTTGTATAAAGAGATTGTATATCTAAACTAGTCATATATTTGTTTTCAATGTCTGTTTTTTAGCTTGTTTAAGAGGTCGCCTGAATTTTTTATGTGTGATGGACTAATAGTGCCGAGAAATGGAGTTAAAATTCTGCTTAGTTTGCGGGCTATTTTATGTGGAGCGCTGCCTATCCCTGATATGATAGGTCTCATTGGTATGTTCGATTTAGACGTTTTATGAATCCATATAATTAAGAAGTGTTTGGGCAGTAAAAGGTAAGCTTTAAAAACTTACAATTGCATTTTTAGTAATGCAAGAAGAAAATGTTCCGAAACAAAGTAGTTAAACAAGAAAATAGATGGACGACGGCTGAACGACTGAGTCCGAAAATTTTTAATAGATATTTATCGCGGGGGCAAAAAGCAAAAAACCAATAGATATTTGTTTTTGGGAATGACTTTGAGGCATTTCCTTTAAATTCTCGTCTGGTGGTCATTCAATATATTGTGAAGTTTTTTTCTTCCTGAACCGGAACTGAAAAAAACAACTTAATGCAATAGTAATTATAGAAATAAATACAACCATAATTTTGATTTTAAAAATGCTACATTTCATAAAAAAAAAGAAAATCACTCACACCAGAAGGAAAGTTTTGAGAGTGCCGCCATAGAAAATTATCCAAATATTAATTTACGCCCAGGCTTTTTCCCCTATTTCACCTTTTTAACAAAATTAATGCTCTTACAAACAAACATGCACAACAGATTCATAAAATCGAAAGAAAATGGTTGAATACATCAACACAGATATAATGACAATATTCTCCACACGTGACAATCTCTGACGTTATTTCTCATTTAAAAATATGAAAATAGCGTTTTCTACATTCCAGTTGCTAGGTACATTCTTTTTTGTTTTTATTAGTTACGTTGTTCATTTAATTTCATTTTCGTATTTTGCTTTGATAAAGTCCACATTGGACGAAACGCGTCAGCAATTACCAGTTTTCCTATTGTCATTTTTATTCATAATATTGTCTTCTCTACCGATTAAATCGGAGAAATTTTCATATTTGTCGACATGGAAAACAAAAAACTTACACACAGATATAGTCAGAATATACAGGAAACAACTAATATCCGCCAATTCCTATAAAAAACAAAAAAACTTTCTTAGAAATTGCGTTGAGGGAAAAGTTATTCCTCAATGCTCACACAAGCTCATCAAATCGTCGCACCATATATTCCTCCCTATACCCATGAATTTTTGAAAAATTCAATAAAGAAATTAGAAGAAGAAGAAGTTATTCTTTACCATAAGGCATATATATGACGGAAGTCACTTACAAAAAACACGAACGGAATGAAATAAAAGATCAGTCAGATAATAATAATAAGAAAGTCCGTGTTTTACAGAACAAACTCAGCAAACCATTTATAATAGCAAATGGTCCAACATCGGCAGAAAAGACCTAATAACAAATTTATCCAAATTCCAACTATCGGATACACAGCTAGAAGCACTCAGCTTTGGTCAGAAATTTGCCACTGGATTACCGAAATATGATATCACGGATTACATAATCAAAAAATCATCACCACAATGACTCCGATTTTACCAAAGGCTATATTCAGGGCCTAATCACAGCTACACACAAAATCACGAATGACACCGCACTTCCTCGAAGATACATCAACGCCTTTGAAAGAATTAGCTAACAAAAAAACATACATATATCTACTTTGATAAGGGCGGGGGAATTGTAATTATGGATAAACACATTTACCAACAGAAGATGAGGGAGCTCATTAATGATGATAACATCTATGAAAAAGTAAATGAAAACATAGCTATAAAAGAAACACAAAAGTTTACAAGCAACATTACAAAACTACTAAAAAATGAAAACTTCTCCTGGTTAAAGCTTACTGAATACCATCCCAAAACACCCATATTATATGGATTACCAAAAACGCATAAACCGAACATACCAATGAGACCTATCATATCAGGGAGAGGCAGCGCTCCACACAAAATAGCCCGCAAACTAAGCAGAATTTTAACTCCACTTCTCGGCACTATTAGTCCATCACACATAAAAAATTCAGGCGACCTCTTAAACAAGCTAAAAAACATAGACATTGAAAACAAATATATGACTAGTTTAGATATACAATCTCTTTATACAAACGTCCCCATAGATAAATGCTTAAATTTACTTAAAAAACACCTAACAAATGCAAAAATCCAATTACCTATATCTACACACAAAATTATAAAACTGTGCCAACTAATTACCAAGCTATGCTTCTTTACTTTTAATAACCAACATTACAGACAGAAATTTGGTTTGCCAATGGGATCTCCTCTCAGCGGCGTTCTTGCATGTCTATTTTAGAATTTCTAGAAAGTGACTCATTCAAAATATTCTCCCTACAAACTCTTCATATTTCAGATACATAGACGACTCGTTATTAATAATTCCAAAAAACACCAATTTAACGGATCTTCTCTCCAAACTTAACAATATTGAACCTACAATAAACTTCACTCTCGAAACTGAAACCAACTACACTCTTCCGTTCCTGGACATTTTGTTAATTAGAAATAACAACGAACTCAATTTTGACGTTTACAGAAAGGCTACAAACAAAAATGATCTTATCAGCTTCTACTCAAACCACCCTTCAAAAATTAAATCTGGAATTATTATAGGTTTCTATCTAAGAGCATTAAGAATCTGTAGTCCTCAATATTTATTTAAAGAAGAAACATACATAGAAAACACATTCAAAAACCTACAATACCCATATCATTTCATCCACAATGCAAGAAGAAAGGCATACAAAATATACAAACGAAACAAAACTAATAACACAATCCGCAATAGTAAATCACATGAAAACAGATACATAATACTACCGACCAACTCTGTCACGTCCACGATCCAGAATAACCTATCCCATTTAAATAATCTTGAAATAGTCACAAACACTTCCAAAACCATTATAGATATACTAAGATCTTCAAACAATAATAGCACTAATATTTCTGAAGCAGGCATTTATAAAATAAATTGCCAAACTGCTCCTCCCAATATATTGGAGAAACAAGTAGAAGTTTGAAAAAACGCATATATGAGCACAAAAGAGACCTCAAAAAACAACTTAGCTAATGCAATAGTAATACATAGAAATAAATACAACCATAATTTTGATTTTAAAAATGCTACACAAAAAAAAAAAAAAGAAAATCACTCACTCAGAAGGAAAGTTTTGGAGAGTGCCGCCATAGAAAATTATCCAAATATTAATTTACGCCCAGGCTTTTTCCCTATTTCACCTTTCTTAACAAAATTAATGCTCTTACAAACAAACATCCACAACAGATTCATAAAATCGAAAGAAAATGGTTGAATACATCAACACAGATATAATGACAATATTCTCCACACGTGACAATCTCTGACGTTATTTCTCATTTAAAAAATATGAAAATAGCGTTTCTCTACATTCCAGTTGCTAGGTACATTCTGTTTTTGTTTTTATTAGTTACGTTGTTCATTTAATTTCATTTTCGTATTTTGCTTTGATAAAGTCCACATTGGACGAAACGCGTCAGCAATTACCAGTTTTCCTATTGTCATTTTTATTCATAATATTGTCTTCTCTACCGATTAAATCGGGAAATTATATATATATATATATATATATATATATATATATATATGGTCGACTCTCCCGTCAAGCAGATCAGTTTCAGAAACCGACAGCCCGACAACAACATGGAGATTTGATTATAGTGGTGAAGGTTTCGTGCAGACCATCCACACTTTTTTTATATATATATATATATATATATATATATATATATATATATATATATATATATATATATATATATATATATGAATAAATATAGTTTTTAGGTGCTCAATATCAGATAGAAAGTATGTAAATTCAAAGTGAACATTGTAGATAGCGACAGACTGTTTCAAGATGGGATGAAACAGCCTGTCGCCTTGCTGTTCACTTTATACAATATATATATATATATATATATATATATATATATATATATATATTTGTGGATAGATTTTGACCCTGGGTTTATTTGATACAACACTCTCTGATATTGAGCGCTTTCTAATAAAGTGCATATAATATATATATATATATATATATATATATATATATATATATTAATAGAAACAAATTAGGGTTTTTCTGTCACCATACGGTCAGTTTTACACTCACTGGGTGACAGGGTGAAATAAATTTTACCTTCAGATTATGTAATTTGTAGTGGTGTGCAGTAATATGAATCTATTTTCGGGGTGGATGATGAAATTCTTTTGGTCTTGAAAAAATAATTTTCATATATATAGGTTCTAACATGAGACCGCCTGTTGATTTCAATGTTTCACGTATGCGGATCGACAGGGGATTCATATTTTTAGGTTTGCCTGGCTCCAAGGTTCATGGAACTTAATTATTGCTTGATTATTTTTACTTTACTCGTGTCTGAGGTTTTTCTTTGGAACCTTGGATTCTGGGCGATTATTTTCGCCAAAATATCATCATTCTTAGTTCTTTCTTTTTTATTCCTTATTAGGTAAAAAACCTAAGGTTTTTTTCAATACTTATATTTATATGATTTTATATATATATTAGCAGATACCCGTTTAGTTGTATAAAATGATTTAAAAATAATATATATATATATATATATATATATATATATATATATATTTTTCCTATTTTATTTAATTTAATCCCTATTTTATACAACAATCATGAAGTATCTGTATATATATATATATATATATATATATATATATATATTCAATCCCTATTTTATATAACAATCAAAAAGGGTATCTGTAGACCTGGACGTATTGACGTATAAATGCAAATTATTAAATTACCCCTCTTTTAGTTGACCTTATCTTTATACCGAGACTTTCACTGGCTCTACCTATATAGCCAGCTTCATACTACCTTGTAAAACTAAATAACTGAAATAATTCCGTAGTAGCATCACGTTTTCTTATTATTCTTGAATGTCCAGCGTTCATTTAGAACATGGGAGATATTGGCCCAACACAATTTCCTATCCCTTCTTTTTCCTTCAGCAATAGTTCGCCGTTTGATAAAGCTTCAACTTCGCCATCCTCTCACACAAACTCTTCAGGTAGGTGGCTCGTTGCTTTTCCCTCTCTTTCTCTCTTGTAATAGATATGGCCACTGAGAGTTAAGTTTACGAATTTCTCGTTCCATATTAATTTTCCCTATCTCTTTCTGATTCTGAGTTTAAGTGTTAAGACTTGATTGTTGCTTACTCACTCCATCACTCTGTAGAACCGGATTCTTGTTGCCTCTAGTTTTCTCCTCCTCCATATCGTGGTTGTCTAGCATTCAATGCCCCATAAGAGGATGGATAAAATAACAATCCAGCCCTCTTATTGGTTATTCTTAACGTGTCTGTTTTCATTGAAATATAAAATATTGAACCCTTAGAAATATCTATGTATGTGATCGAAAGTTTACAAACGCGCTAATATATATAAGTAATTGAATATTGGGGAGTATATTTTCAGTATAAACAGACAGTTGCTATGTTGTGTACGCCACCATATTGTCTATGAACACGCGAGGTTACTCCGTCAGTACCAGGGTGAATGCTATTACTGATAATGTTTCTGGATTGAATTAAAATGTTTTGATTTCAACTTCCTGCCCCACGATATATGGAAACGTTCGACCATTAATTATTATTAAGAGAAAAAAAATACTATTTTTTTTCTCTGGGGGAAGTTTACGAGAGAGGTTTGAAAGGTTCATAGGCTGACTATGAAAAAATAACACTAGAGTTGTGAAATTTTCTATGCATTAATTTCAACTCATTAATAACTGCAATGATTCTTTCAAGGTGAACTGACAAATTACTGTTCTAATACTTCAAATGTAACTAGTATCGACTTCTCTTGTAAATGGCCAAAATTTGTCATCGTAATGTTACAAATGCTGGCCGAAAAATGCTTTAACTAACAGGTAGATTCCTGCTGACATCTTTGATACGTAAGGTATACCAATATTACGAACGTTGGCATCTGAATTTTAGGAACGTTAAGAAGAGTTTTTAAGATTATCCAAGCTCTGGGCGTTTTGCAACTGTCACCACCGAGAAAATCTTTAATCGCGTTCACCCATGGTGATCAATGGCAGGTGATTGTCAAATAGCCAATGTTAGCATATCACGTGAGTGAGTTGAGAATATTCTACATAGTGAACTTGGTATGATGAAGTTTTCTGCTCAGTTGATGCTATGTCTTCTGATTGAAAGCGCGCCAGGCTAATCACATCGCTGGAAAATCTGACAGTGTTATCCATTTGATTTCTTTTGATGTTTCTTAACTCAAGATGAGTGTTGTGTTCATCACTTTAAACTAGAGATAAGGAAACAAGCGATGATGTGGAATGGAACCCCTTACCTCAGCTGCTCCAAAGAAGACGAAGCTCGTTTGATCTGAAGGTAGAAATGATTGCCTCAATTTTCTGGGATAAAAAAAGGATTGTACTTATTGACTATATTCAAAGGGCCACATCATCAATGGAGAGTGCGATGCCAACTTGCTGGGTCAGTTAAAAAAGCCTTTCAAGACCAAAAGTTCGTAAAAACTGAAGAAAGAGACCTTGTTTCATGGGGACAATACTCCAACACACAAGTTCTTGGTTTCAATGACTGTTGTACGTGATTTGAACTGGTTGATCATTCTCTCTAAAAGTGCTTTTATTTTGTTTTTTATACAATTTCCCATGCGATCTAATATTTTTTTCTTTTCGGGTGATAAATTATATAAAAAGTGTCCGAATGTTTTTTTCCTATCCAAGCGCTTTCGGCTATACATTTAGCCATTTTCAAGGATTCAATTTTTTAACTGTCAAATAAAAAATAGTTTGTTGTATGTATGCTTTATAAAATGTTAATATTAATAAAAAAAAACAAAAAAACAACACTTAATAATATTAACTTTGAAAATGGACACAATATCTTGACAGTGTTTTGAAAAATGAAAACATTTTATAAAACATACATACAACAAACTATCTTTTGTTTAACAGTTAAAATATTTAATCCTTGAAAATGGCTAAATGTATAGCCTAAAGCGCTCGTATAAAAAGAACATTCGGACAGTTTTTATATATATATATATATTCTAGGTGATGAGTGACCAAGAGTAAATGTTCATGCGTTTTCATCAGATAATTGGCAGTATTTATTAGTTAAAATCGCCATTTTATACCCTACGGCAAGTTCAAGACTTTACAACGGAAGGATAATTGTGTATACATATTATACACACACCAACCAAATTCGCCGTGGTGGAAATGCCAATACGGTCTATGCCCCCAAAAAATTTGATAAAACCCCCAAATCCGTATTATTTAGTATAAAAAACAACCAAAAAACCAGAATAAATATATCATAATATATATATATAAATATGCTCAATAGTATAAAAACAATCGAGCATCAGGATATTTTCAATCAAATCAGAATATATATATATATATATATATATATATATATATATATATATATATATATATATATATGCACACCCTTGTGCATATGTTAGTACTTCGTGTGTCCATTACATGAAATCGTTCATTGAAGATTGAGCACAGATTCTCGATTGGATTTAAATCAGGAGTTCCAGACCAGTCGATAGTACTTTGATTTCTTAACTAGTAAGGCTTGATTTTAGTGTCCCGACCTGTAAATCGCATTTCGGGCTCATCTTTTTGCTGATGACCATGCATTGTATCTTTCTGCAGGAGATATTGTAGTTTCCTTTCCGTGTCTGCTATCAGCAATGTCCCATGTGCATATCTTATATTGTTAAGATTCCTGCCACCAATGATGAATCCTGGTAGCATTTCCAGTTCTTTCAGAATTGATTCGCTGTATAGGTTGAATAAGTCCCGTGAGAAGACACATCCTTGTCTTAAACCCCTTTCTATATTTGCATATCTGCTGAACTCATTTTTATCCGTATGCAGGCGGTTTACTGCAAAGTAGAGATTAATGATTATTCTAATGTCTTTACGAATATGTTAAAATTGCTGAGCAGCTCCAACAGATCTTTATAGCATACTTTGTCGAACGCCATTGAATAGTCTATAAAACATAGGTGCACTTATTTCATGCATTTGTATTGCTCTTTGTGATAACATTCTGAGCATGAATATCGCGTCCCTTGTTTTAACGAACCTGCTCTATTCTTGTCCTATCTCTGACCTGATTCCTCCTCATCATCATCATCTTGCGGCCTCAGCCAAGATTGAACTCACCAATACTTTGATTGGTGTAGTTCATAATCTTGTCAATAGCTGAATTCTTGATGCTTCGCTAGGGCTATCAAGGGTGTTTTTTTTATCGTGACACCATCACTAAATGGATTGCCAACCAAAGCTCAGAGAGACTCCATTCACCCTCATCTAAGAGCAGGTTTTAAATTCAGAGTTTTCCTTCTCCTAGACCAGTTGCCATCCAAGGCTATAGAGCCCGGTCTGTCCTGCTATTTGTAATGGATCCGACCGAACTCGGCTCTGGATTCCTCAATCCGAGTCTCTATCCATTACTCCTCCGGGAAAATCTAGAAGATGATTCACACCTTTCCCAAGGGTATTAGCACGTAAGTGAATGTAATGGATTCGACTGGAATTCGAACTCGGCTCTCCGATTCCTCAATCCAAGCCGCTATCCATTACCCCACCGTGCCTCCTCCTGATTCTGCTGCGCGCTCTATTCATCAGAATACGATTACAAGATGAAAAGGCAAGCGCCTGGTTAAGCAACAAACAACAGTGCTCAGCGTCTAAACTATCCAGATAGAGCTACTTAAGTTCCATGCTCCCGCGATCTTCATTAACTATTGATTGATCCGTTTTCTATGGACTAATTCTTAGCAATTAAACCATAGCTAAGGAAAAGAAGAGGTAGGTTCATACCTTTTCAAAGGGTATGTGCGAGTAAAGAACACGTGAGTAATTGGAACACGGTTCTCCGATTAACAATACCGTGCCATTGTCCATTACACCATCCGCATATCCAAACTTACAGAACCTGGTATTCCTAAGTAGTCACTCATCTAAGTATTCGCCAGGCTCGATTTTCCTTAACTTCTGGTGATCATGAGGGAAATGCTGTTTCAATGTAAGCCCTCACGAACCAGAATATGTGTGTGTGTATTTAGGCAACATATTTTTTCAAACCAGGTTTGGCTAAATAATTTAGACAGACTATATCTATTCATTTTTGTTTTAATCCATTCGAGTCCACGAATTTATCAGTTACAGCTGCACAAAAAATATAACACAGATAATAAAAAGCCACAATAAAAAAAATAACAACCTACAATAATGCAACCAAGGAACCTCAATGCAACTGTAGAAATAAATCAGCATGTCCACTCCAGAGAAATTGCCAAGAAACGAATATAATATATAAAGCCAAGATAAGTGCAAACTACAGCACAATGTACTACATCGGTGCCACTGAGAGTCCATTCAAGAAGTGAAAAACAAACACAACTTTTCATTCTCTAAGAGAAAATATTCGAACAGCACAACACTATCCACATACCTATGGCATCTAAAAAGACAGAAATATTACACCAAGAATAAGTAGGAAAATATTGAAAAAACCACCTGCCTACAACAACATTACAAAAAATTCCTACACAAAAAAGTAGCAATAATAACTCATATACTGCAAAAGAATTTACTAAACATAACATCAGAAATAATTTCCAAATATAGGTATGAAAATAAATACCTATTATCAGAATTTATACCAAACGGATAAAAAAAACATCAACACATAAAACCACCATTGACCCTATAAACATGAAAAGAGAAACCGCAGATACCATAACGTCATCAATTATTCTCTAGTTCAAGCTACCATTATAATAATTTCATTTATTGTTAATATCATTCCACAACCATTACTAATCACTTCTACTACTTTATCTATTTGCTACTACTAATGTTATTACCATAACTCCCCCATTACTACCACATCACAATTACTATTGCCGTATTAGTCCGCAATCACCATTAACGTAAATTACTTCTCTCCTCCTCAGCAAAATTAACACCACCGCATAAAAACCAATAAGTAATACAAATTGGAATTTCTACCATTTACATATGCGCAATCACCAAACAAGCAAATAACCGGCTTTAAAATAATAACAAAACAGCCTTAAAATATTAAAAAATAATAGCAATTTTTTGCCTATCCTAGTTTTACAAGGACCCTATCAAACGTATATACGTGCATACGAGAAAATATTCAGCGAACAAAAAGAGAAAAACGGTCTGCGCGTTGGCATCGCTACAATCAGCAAAAATATTCGCTAGAAAATCCAACATTGATACAGCAATCAAATGCGTACGTATGTACACAACGGCACATATATACATATATATGCCAAATACTGTTCATATGTTTATGTTTGTGTGAGTTCAAGTGGGCGAGCGTGTGTGTGTGTGTGTGTGTGTGTGACTGCGTACGTCGATGGATGTTTGGGCGTGTATCTATGTTTGCGTAAGGATGAGTGGCGTCATGACAACAATTTTTCCTACCACTTCCATAAAAACACCGATATACGCAACCATATATAGATCAGAAATTTAAAAAATTAATCAGTTTGTCTGACGATCGCAAAAGCGTGAAACCCAGGATCACAAAATCACATTAATCCAACTATATATATATATATATATACATATACATATATATATATATATATATATATATATATATATATATATATATCAGGGTCGTTTGGAGAAATTGTGGCATGGTGGGCATCAGTTTTCTGTATTCTTATCAAAATTGCTGTTGGTTCTGCACAAGCCTTCACCCCTATTATCACATCATAGGAACAAGTAACCTGACTGTTCGAATCTAAGAAGTGGGTTTCTTTCCTCTTATTTGTTGAAAAAATAACGGAGGTTGGGGATTCCTCCATTGTATACAGAATCTATCAAATATGAAGAAAGGAAAAGAAAACGTGTGAATATATATATATATATATATATATATATATATAGTTTTAAGTTGTGCTATATTTATGGAATAAAGTGCTCAATATCAGAGATAGGACGTGTGTAAATATAAATATAAAAGTGAACAGTGAAGTCAACACTCAGAGGCGACAGGCTGTTTCATGCTAGACGCAATCGTCATCCCGCTTTCGTCTAGCATGAAACAGCCTGTCGCCTCTGAGTGTTGACTTCAATGTTCACTATATATATATATTGTAATGCTAAATTTATTCAGACATCATGAGATTGATAAAAGTTACCTTTGGACTCTACAATCACATGAGATCGTCAAATTGATGCCTTTATCTTCCAGAAAGTTATTAGTATGTTGAACTTCTTCTTTGACAACGTCGGTCAATTTGTCTAGTGGGGTTGCTGCAAAAGCATTTTCAATTTATTTTCTAAGGGCCGCTGGTGCAGTCGGTTTTCTTCGATACAAAACATCTGTTAGGTCTTGGTATTACATCCACGAGGATGGCGCCATATGTCGAGAAAATATTGTAGTACAGTAAACAGTGTTATCGCGATTTGATAAAACTACAAAAGATAAGTCTTTCCGTTGCTAAAGTGTAAGTATATTTCTCTGGCAAATTCTCTCTCTCTCTCTCTCTATATATATATATATATATATATATATATATATATATATATATATATATATATATATATATATATATATATATATATATATATATAGGCTAGATTTCCTAATTTTATGTGTATGTGTGTGTAGTATATGTATTACAGGCCGGTAAATGTAATTGATACTGTTTAATTAAGAAACAAGTATTTTCTTAAATAAGTGTACCCATAAAACGTATAAACAGAATATATATATATTTTAATTTCAGTTGCTTCTTATAGCAACTACCCAGACAATATGGCCACGTGTAAATAGTGAATTGAACAGCTCTAATAAAAGTCAACTTAAATTAAGCTGAAAGAAAAAAATCATCAAACATTAATAATGCATTACAATCTTTAATCGTCGGGAAAATGTTATTTTTACTCGTAATAATGAAATATTAATCAGAATTTCAAAAAGGAAATACTAAATCCCAAATTAATAATGGTTGAGAATATTTAATCAATATAAAAATAAAACTTTAAGATAATATTACTACTAATGCTCAACGACTAACCATGTGAGTATTGGCAATAAACAGTAAATATCATTAATATGAATGTAATGTTAATCAAAAGTGAAGAGAAATACAAGACGTAATAAATAATTGTTTAAAATATTCCTACAACTTTCTGTCTGTTACATTATTTACTATTATTGTCCTCATCTTTGTTGTTGTTATCTCATTTCGGCCGTTGTGACCCCCCAGCTTTAATCAGGTATATATCGATCCGGGTAACCTATAGGGATTTTCAGGCTAGATTGTTCTCGTTCCATTGCCTATGTCTAAGGGTAACTCATGTAGTTCTTAGGTTTACTACTACCCTGAATTTCAACTGAGTTCAGTGATTGAACGCTTGAATCCACTAGGCCATTTTTGTGTGGGAGAATTCTGTTTGGAGAACTAGGAGCCACTTATGTCACAGCTTCTGTTTCTGCTGTTGAAGACCTGGTTACTCAGATCAATATATACTTGACGATAGTCAGGGGGAACAACGGCCGAAACGTTATAATATAACAATAAAGATAAGTCAATGATCTGTATCCAAATAATGTAAATATTAATACTGTATCTGTATAAAATTGCAATATAATACTACTATTAATGCTCGTCGAATGATTTGATTTTTAATAATGAGAGCAGCTAAAATCAATATGGAAAAATACTCGTTAAAAGTTAATAATGGCCTAAAATTTTTAATCGTCTAGAACACCGTTATTATTAGCTATGATAAATATCGACTTTGCTATTTTTTTGCTTTCTTTATGAACGAAATACTAGAATCCAACAGGAAAAATATTCTGTCATCGTCACAATCAAAGCTCTCTTTAAGCAATCTCTTGATGTGCAGTCTATGAAGCGTGTTTTAACTCTGTTCTCAATCTATCCAGTAATTTTTACTATCTTAAAATCTGGTTGTGCATTCTTAATATAACCTGGGAATAAAATAAAAAGTAAGTGAATCCGTCTGGGTGAACAGACAGTGTATCATAGAACTATTGCTAACTGAGATGCCAGTTGGTGAGTCCGTGTAACGTGGGACTGTTGCGAGTGGAATATTTCAAATCAAGTGTACATTATTTATATGAAATTAAATATTACATATAAAGTAGAAGCCCTTATATCGGAACGTCCTTATCTCCGAATTTCTCAGTGTTGCCAGGAACATCTCTGAACTTCTCAGGAATGCCAGGATGTTGTAGGCATATGCTACTTTTTAACATTTTTTTTCTTTTCTTTACAGATAATTGTTAGTAAGTTGAAATTTCTCAACCAATAATGTGTCGCTCTTCTGGTCTTGTAGGTCGGTGGCAAACATCAGATCTACAGAGAGGTCTGTGTCCTGCGTCTGTGACATGGTAGGGTATCCGGGAATGTCTCCCTTGCCGAGTCATCAAACACTATCTATGCCGTGTTGGGGAGTGTTAGAGACGCCTTCCCTAGCTTTACCATAACTCCTCCCGTTTTTAGGGCTGAACGCCTTCGTAAGATTCGGAATCAATCCTGTTTTCTCAATAGATCGGCCTTGAAGGTCATTCCTCTGACCTCTTCCGGCCTATGAGGCTCGTGTATTGGGAGGTAGTGGAGGGTATCGCGATGAATCCATTTTATGCACGGCTCGGATTGTCGCCGACCAAGTTGCCCTCTTTCTGGTTTTGTACGCCAGCGGCGGCTTACCTCAGCAACCATCAGTTTTTACTCACCTGACGATTTATTCAGAACGTCCTATCTATCAATGACATAGCTTTCTGAAGAGGTGGATTTGCCTGGCTGACATCGGTGCGACCTTGGTCTAGAGGAATCGGCTTCGTACGCTATCTACCATTTTTTTCAAGTTCACCCGTTCTGTCGGCGAATTGACGAACTCATATCCATCCAGAACATCTCGTATCCATCGACCTCGCATGTCTGATTCGAATGGTGATTCTTACGTTTCTATCCATCTCAAGAATGGTGGTACGGATGTTGCAAAGGTGAGAATCTGGCCGGATTCTTTGGACATCAGCTCAAGATGAAGGTCAGAATTGATAGAAAGCGTTTTTTATTGACAGTCTTCATCAAAAAAGCTGGGTGAAGATGGCGACCTTGGTTTTCTTCAAGTCTCATTTGATGCAACTGAGCGGTTTCATGACGCCCCAACCATCGTCAAGATAGACTCTTTTTGTTTATCGGTGAGTAAATATCGTTCCCGGCATTCTCTTTTCTTATAATCCATGTCGATATTTTCAACCTCCCCACATTGTTTTTTTGTGTCCCTTTAGTTTTTTATATCGACTGAATCAGTTTTTGATTTTCCCTCTCCGACATTTAGTTTTGTCCTCACCTCTCTGTTAGTGAGGGTAGTTATTTTGTATTATACAAAAGTCCGAAAGGGAAATAGGGAGGGGCTGGTTTTCATTAGCTGTCTTATTTAATCAGACTCATGACCCATTCATTCATTACAATTTATTCATTCACCACAAGAACTCATCCATCACCTGCCAATCCAGCACACACCACAATACCGCATATTCAGAGGGGACCTACAAAACACCCCATGACATAAAAAAAAATTGATGAACGTCTAAAATATCTTTTTTCCCTTTTTTTTAACAAAATATATATAAAAATTCCATGACTCATGGAATGATGGGGAGGGACTGAACCCATAAAACAATCTAAAAATGTAACACAAAGATAAAATCAAAGTAAATATTAGTAGGACCTGTTCACTCCTCAAAATAATAAGACTGGCCGCTGTAGTCTGCTGATAGACAGAATCAAGAAGCACACTCACTAATGGAAAAGGAAGAATAATAAAAAAAATGATGGATTGGGAAAATCTAAGGCAAACCGTGTTGAAAACAGGAGACAATAATTATTTGGGGATTTTGGGAATCACAACATTGATCATAGCAAAAGAAATGCCGAGAACAGGCCGGGAACCACATTTATTCATATTAACATGGAAAATATAATAATGTCTAACTTAACCAGGGTAAGGTTCACAGAAAATCGAGCCGTTGCATTAAAGGAATTAAAGAGAAAATCAAGGCTAGCCCTGTCCACACGAACCAAACTCACTTCAGTCTCCCACCTTTCGCTGAAATCTCTAGAAATCAAACACTTTCTATCAGATCTGATTTTTTATCTAAGCTGATGCTTAAAGAAAACAACCAAATCCTGATGCGAATAACGTTCATCTCGCAAGATTCCCTCCTTTCGCGACATTCCACACCACCATTCTTGCCACAGCTAGCAACGTAAAAAACGACATCCGTTTTACCTCTGAGAACGGTGGCGACATATTGTCACACGCATACGCAAGATCAATGGACACATGCCGATCGGAAACGATACGAGCCTCAACTCGCCGAAATAATCCCAGAAAGGGCGCACCTGAGGACAATAGTAGAAGGAGTGCGAAGCCTTTTCCTATAGGCCAAGGTCACATGCTCCACTAATTCAAGATACAATAGCCGACCATATTGCCGAGAATGCTACTTACGAATCTGCTGTAAATTGCCTAGAAACCCAGAAACGAAGTTTTCGCCAGACATGTTCCAACAACGTGTGGACAAAGAGAAGACGAAAAAACTGATGAGTATGCTCAGGGGTTGCAACTACTAGCCAATGAATGCAGTTTCATCGCCGTTAACGTTGCTCAAACCCGAGACAACTGGTTTCAAGACACATTCATTGATATATTGCATGTTAATTCCAATCGAGAGCGTGTTTTAGGAAATAAAACCCTTGATCTACAAACGGCGGTTAATCACACCAGAGCTCTATACCTAGCACAGAAAGAAATCTGAATCATATTCATATTCGCTCTCAACAATTGTGGGAGACATAGCATCAGATAACAATGAGTTATTTTCCGGTGAACAAGTACAGAAAGTTATTTTTGCGGTGGATCAAGTCACAGTTGTAATGTGTGCTCGGCTGGATCGGCTACGTGTCATAAATGCAGAAAAAAGAGAACTTTAGTTACCTCATTAGTTCAGTCTTATACAGTGGCGACGAGAACGTAATCTAGTTTATGAAAACAAGCTACGGTGTACGTATTGATTGGCAAAAATAAAATAAAAAACTATTAGACTAATGGAAACTGGTAGGTCTGGACCCTTTATTTCACTCGACTACGCGAAAAGACACCAGATAAAACTAAAACCTTCTGTGGGAAATATGTCCATGGCTTCGTCATCCCTTAATGCTTCAATGAAAGGGCAGTGTACCGTCAATTTAGATTTACTAGATGAGTGGTATTTGAATGTTAAACTTTGTGTCCTTCCCAATCTAGGACAAGACTTCATGAGCCAACATTCTAATATATCTTTTGCATTTGTTGGTCCTAAGAATAGCCTAGTTCAACTGTTTGCAATCTAATAGATATATACCTTCATTATTTCCGAGTCTTGTTCCTAACTGCAAACCTATCTCTACGAAATCTAGGTGACTTGGAACTGCCCGTAAACACTTTATTAAAACTGAAGTTAATAGAATGCTAAAAGATGGAATAATTGAAGGAAACAAATCTCCTTGGCAAGCTCAAATTTTAAAAGTTGATAAAGAATGGCACAAAAAAGATATCAGTTGTGGATTACAGTAAAACTTTTAATAGATTCACTTAACTCAATGCTTACCCCTTACCAGGGAAGGGCAATGTAGCTTCGGAAATCTATAAATATAAAATTTATTCTTCTTTGGATCTGAAGAACGCATGTCAACAAGTACACATTAGAGTGGAATACAAACCGTACATCGCGTTTAAAGCTAATGGCAAATTATACCACTTTTATCGTATTCTATTTGGGTATCTTGCTTCCAACGCATCATGAAGAACATTATTACCAGGAATAACTTGCACGCAACATATGTTTGTGTAGCTGACGTAGTTGTAGCTGGCTAGACTCAAGAGGAGCACACAAATTCCAGTAAAGCTACTAAGACACAAAGTGTTATCGAGTGTAGAAGAGTTACTAACAGAAGCATTAATAATGCACGGTAAGAGAAAAACTAATCAGGAGGATATAATCCAAAGGACATTGCATTTAAATTCTTGCAGATTAAAGTTGGCTGGAAAAGATGGAACCGGAAGTGAGTACTACAAACGAGAAATGCGAGATAAGAAACTGTTAGCATAAAATATATGGCACCATCTTAGCGAGCACAACTGTAAATAGAGTCTTCGACGCTACTTGAGTATTGCGCTTAAACTCAAAACCTTTTGCTACCATAGCGAAGAGCAATATTTATTTTGTAATTAATACAAAAAACGTGACACAAAGCCAAAATACCACGAAATGTCTATGAAATTCTAATTAGTCCCTATATGTAGAGTCTTTGTCTGTGGCGATGGGGGAATAAACAACAATTTAAAAATCTAAACCCAAGGTGTATTTACGATATGGGAAAAGGCTATTTACAAGAATCAGAGCTAAATTCTGTTAATAATAAAATCCCAGAATCATTAATTGTGGCAGCAACATCAGTTAACTAGACGAAATTAATGAGGACCTAACATCAAAGAATACAGAACATGGACATTTTTTGCAGATTAAAGTTGACGGAAACTATGAAACCGAAAGAGAGTTCCACAAGTGATAAGTTTGAGCAAATAAACTATCAGCATAAAATTTACGGCTACATTGTAGCCAGCACAACTGTAAATTGATGGCATCCCGCCACCGATCTTGTAGAATGCTTACATTCATAAAGTCTAGGTACTATAACGAAGTGCGATATTTATTTTTAAACTTATACAAAAATGGGGCACAAGACCCAAAGTGAAATCTGTAGCAACTAACTTGCGCCATATGTGCAATTCTATTTATGGGAGAGAGAGACGAATAAATAAACAATTTAAAAAAAAAAGATCTAAACCCCAATGTGTATTTACAATATGAGAAAATACTATTTACAAGAAACTAAATATAAAATTATTAGTAATATAAAAAACAAAACAAAACGCAGTCACTAAATGCGAGACTAAGTTACTTATTCGTTTAAACTCTCACTCAAAGACGCACTCAACTAAATACCACAACAAATACGACAATCACACACGAAATACGAAAAGCGCCCCTTAACTACCATTTTGGTCAATTTCTGGTCACCTAACAATGGAGGAGAGGGGAAATGAACTACAGAAAGTGGGGACATTAATAAATGGGTCCAATGAGTATACACCCCCTTAGCTAAGTTAACCTTGAAGAAAGAAACTATAGACAAAAACAACCCCAATCTAACTCGATTTTCGACGCGGCTGCCAAAGTTCAATCCAGGTAGGACAATTTCCTTCTGTCTAACCTGCATCAAAGTGTCACTGTAAATCGGCTCCTCTTATTCGACACAGACGCACAAGACTCGCCCACCTTTTGCCAAATTCTTACTGAGAGAGCCGCCGCCTTTCCGTTCTAGTCTTGACTTTAAGCCGATTCTTAAAGAAATAGATCAGTAGAGAAGAGGTGAACTTCTTGCCCTCATAGAATTCCTTTTGACGTCTCATCCATATAAAGACTCTCATAACGCCTAAGAAGTAAAAGAATACACAACCTACGAGGACGATAATCTTTCCTCGCAGCATGCGAACCATGATAACTTCAATAAATTTGGCCAACAGGACTTCGACCCTGCAATGAAAGAAAGCTTCACCCATGGTATCCACAGCTCCATCGCGGCGAACGCAGAACAAAGTCTTTTGCCAACCCAGATGGCTGTTCAAATCACCAGCCAAGTGAGTGAGGCCGCATTATTATTGACGCATTTCGACCCAGGCCTCCAAGGTAATATTGAGCAAGCCTCCTGCTTCGTAAGACCCCCTGATTGACACGTAATATAATGCCTTAGGGGACAACGCCTGGACGTCGGAGAGGACATCCGTCGTCCTTTAGAGTAAGCTGAAACTCACGATAGAAAAAGCACTCGTCTCGCTGTAAAAGGGGGGTCCTCCTCCTCGCATGAGTGCACACGTTGCGAGGATGGGAAGTTTTTACGAGCATCTTCCTTTCAGAATTCGTCCCCTCCACCATCCGATTACTGACACATTCGATCTAGGAAGGCTATGCGAAACGTATGTTGACGCGTCTCAATGCTAAGCATACCCAGATCAACTTCAGAATTGTGGAGGTAACAGACCTCCCGGGATAATTTGGGGGCCTTGCTTCCACACAAGAAGGAAATCAAGACCCTTACTGATGACATTAGTGTGGCATACGGAAGTGGAAATACGGAGAGTCGGTAAATGAGAACGGGATAGATATGTGAGGCACATACTTCCACTCTCCCATTTAAGGAAAGATTCTTCCGGGATTACAGACCTCGGCTTCTCCCATACTTCCGACCAAGAGGAGGTCGGGACCGAATCAGATTGTAAGCGTCTTGATCGTCCCGTCCGTCCAGAGGAAAGGCCCGGGAAGAGAAACTCACTTCCACGCACCCAACCACAAGACAAAAAACTTATTGCTGTTAATCCTGGCCCCTGTCAGTACCTTCTGATATATTAGCTGACTTCGTCAATCTCGGCTCTGCTCGACACAAGAACCGAAGCGTCGTTAATATAGGCGGAGTACTGACCGAGATGGTAGCACCAGGTAGGGAAATTCCGCGTAGGAACGGATAAGTCTTTATCTTGCGAAGGAAAGGCTCCAACCAAAGAACGTACAGTAAAGGCGAAAGCGGACAACCTTGAGGAATGGAGCAAGACAATACGAAAGGCAATGATCAAAACCCAATTACTTCCACCAGCGGCACCGGGAGATGTATACAGGAGTCAGATCCGGAAGTGAAAGTACGACGCGAAACCGGCGGCTGAAAGTACAGCGTCTAGAAATCGATGGTCAACCCTATCAAATGCACTGGACTGATTTAAATTGATCAGCGCGGCTCTATTATTAAATTTCCTCGATGATCATGTTTGATGAGTTTGATGAATATTTTCCCTACGTTCGTTTTTACGTTTTTTCTCGTACGGTGGGTTGAACCATATAATGAACCATATGTTGAAATATGTGCTGTACAACAAAAGTGTAAAAACAAAGGTAGGGAAAATATTCATCAAACTATTACCCCAATTAAACCCACGAGTAACTGCAGAATAAAGAACGAATGTCCTTTAAACGGCGTTTGCTTAAAAAACAATGTAATATCCCAAGTAAAGTCATCAGATAACAAATAAAAAAATACATAAGACTAACTGAAGGACCCTGAAAACAAAGAAACTATGCACACAAAGCATCTTACACAAATAGTAAATACGCGAACAGCACAATGCTTTCCAAGTATATCTGTGAAATTAAAAACAAATCACACCAAAAATATCATGGAAAATAAAGAAAAGAACATCAGCCTACAACAGTCAATCAAAAAATTGGAAACTAAGACAAAAATAGCTATAATTACCTTCTCAGACCAAAAGAAACTACTAAACAATCGATCAGAACTGATCTCAAAAAGCAGACACAAAACAAATTTTATACTATATTATTTATAAATGGAAAAGTGAAAAGACAATATAACAATAAATAAAATAAACGAAAACAAGTAAAATAAATTAATCCAAATCAAAAGTAAATAATAAACAAACCACTCCCGCCAAATTAACCGTTAGAATAGACTACCCACAATGTACCACTGACCCGTATATACAAAATAGTCGAGAAAAACACAACGTATATGGTCTGACGATTGCGCGTTCTCTTCAATGTCCATATATATATATATATATATATATATATATATATATATATATATATATATATATAGTAATTAAATTTTATTAATTTACTTCCTTTGCAGAAACACTCTATCTGAAAATAATTTATAAACACACACTCACACACACACACACACACACATATATATATATATTATTATTAATATTATTATTATATTTTATTATTATAAAAATTATTTTCGTGGGTAGACTTGATTGAGTTACTGTCTATATTCATTAAGTTCCTAATAATAAATTAATGAAAATAACAACCGGCCTAGATCAATAAGTACTCTTAAAGTAAAATTGTCCTTCCCGACAGGAATCAATCTTATATCAATTTTTCTATCAAGGCGATAAAGCCACTAAGACGCAAGTGATTACTGGCAATGAAAGAGAATGAGTAGATTTTACAAAGGACTGGAATCACAATCTCAAACTGGAAACAAGGAATAAACTTCTACTCCTGTCCAAAAAACGGGGAGACGAGTGTGAACCTGGCGCAAGTCGAGCCCATATACCCAGAACGTGCCGCCAAATTGATAGCGGCACAATTGGGTTATACAGGGATTAACGCCTTGCCTGATTAATAGGGACAAGTGGATTCATACCGTTTTAAAGGCATTGATAATTTAAGTAAGTAAATTTGAAGTTATTTCGTAGATTCCATTTTAAATGCTGAAAACCGCTGCGAATGGATATGAATATCAATCAAATAGGCGACAACGACGAAGAAGGATTATAGCCTTCGTTTACATAATCCAAATCGGATAAATCACAAGCCGCAGACAGTAAACGTAATTAAAATGCCGGCAGATATTATCGCGAAATTTATCGGCAAGACATTCAAGTAAGTTTCGCCGCTTATATTTCGCGCCTATCTTGATATAGAGTACATAAAACTAACTCGAGGTCATGTCGACGATTTAAGTGCTTGCTCGGATCAATTTCAATGCAGTTACTCAAATGCAACGACTGGATATATTTTCACGCATAGGAACGAAACTACCAAATGAAAACGCATGATATACCACAGATCTGAAGTAAAGATGTGTGAATATCTAATTCGTTATTAACTTGCCGAGGACTTTATAAACGTAATGGAATAATATAAGAATTGATCGGCACTCTGCTTTAGACCCATACTTTCGGCCTTGTGCCATATCTAAGCTACGCTTGTAAAAGCGCTATCTATCTATCTATCTATCTATCTATCTATCTATCTATCTATCTATCTATCTATCTATCTATTTAGTTTATGAGAAACTAGGTAATCCGTATGGGTAAACCTAAGGAGGATAAAATCCAGAGAGCAAATAATTTAATAAAACAGACCACTTTAAGGTTAAGTGGTCTGTTCTTATTTAAATTATTTATAATATATATATATATATATATATATATATATATATATATATATATATATATCGGTTTGACGATTGCGTCTAGTATGAAATAGCCTGTCACCTTTGAGTGTTGATTTTAATGTTCACTTTCATATTTGCATAGACACTATCTCTGATATTCAGCGCTTTATTTCCCATAAAAACTGCACAACTTAAAACTATATATATATATATATATATATATATATATATATATATAGACCACTCATCAGATTCATGGTTTGAATAATTAACTAAAAACATGCATACAATATAACACCCTTCATAATCCATAGCCCAAATAAATAGTTTGAATTCTCTAAAAAAAGATAACCCTTTATGAAGTCGTCAAAAAACAAACGTTACGACGATTTTTTTTTTATATGCACAAATCCCTTTCATAATATAAAATAAAAAAATGAATAAATCTCCATAGACATGCAAACTAGACGAGGGTTAATACATCTTCCGTTTCAAATTTAGACACCCCCACCTTTCCCTGACTTGACATCTACGAAAGTAACTCTATATTGATACTTATTATTAACACCCAACACCCGCCTACCCAACTTAAACAATTCGCCCAGGCTGTTACCATGGAAATTTTGATTTCAATTTTTAAAACACGCAAATTTCAGAAACACATTATTCCAAAAAAAAATTTCGCTTGACGATGGAACAGAGCTTATTTTAACTCAATTTAATTTAAATAATTATATTAATTATATTGAAGTTTTAGGCTCTTGTTTTGAAACATGGGACTTCTTATGTCGCGATTTGGAATCATGTTTCGAATCTCGCCATGGTCGATTTGTTAGGAAGGAGTCTCTCCAATATTATCGGATTGCAGAAATCGATCGCAGCCTGTGTCAGTTTATTGGAAAGTGCCTGAAAACCATAACACCACTTGACCCAAGACTTGGAAATGGAACCCGTGGATAGCTGCTGCTAGCATGAAATCATCGTGGCCGAGGGTTTGAGCTTGTTGGCCTTGTTCAAATTGTTGATCACGCTTTTTCCCAGAAACTGTAACTAGTTACAATATAAACTACAGGTAGTCTCTGTGGGATATATATATATATATATATATATATATATATATATATATATATATATATATATATATATACACACACATTTGGTTTGGTCATTTTCTTATGTGTACGAGGTCATTATAAGAGCAAGCGTCTGCAATAGGGATTGGTTACCAGCCTTAGTAGACGGGTATCCTCGAATACGAGTGGACAGCTATTACGGGTGGAACAGAAAAAATTGTCCAAAACGGGTAACAGTAAAATTGCCCAAGTTTAAGATTAAGCTCTTGACATGTTGCTTTTCAGTTTGTCTTTGTATCTTAGCCATGGACGTCATATATTCCTGTAGCCCTGATCTAACTGGCTGTACATTAGGATCTTGAGTATCCTGTCATCAGACATTCTCAAGACATGATCAATCCACCGTAACTGAGACTGTATGAGAAAAAATTCGATTCCTCCAATATTACACCTGTTAAAGGTCTACGTTAGATGTCCTATCTTGAAGGTTAACTCCTCGCAGACAGCTTTTATGGAAAACATCCAGCTGGCGTATTCCAAATCATTGCTCAAATTTATTTAAGATGATCTTTGCCCTCTCTAACTTTCTTTCTGTCCTGGATAAACAAGTTACCTGACGTATTTCACGTACGATTTTTCTGGTCTTTGGACTGTCATATCGGAAACTTCTCTCCCTCACGCAAAACTTCTTATGGATTGAATTGGATCTTCTAGTTGATCTTTTCAGCTCTAAGTTGAAATGATGATCTCTCTTTCTATTGGGAACTATTGATCCAGATATCCTCTCTAATTTTCCCTCTTTTTAAAACTTATTCACCAATGGTTCTTGAGTTGATTTGAAGATAGAAGTCAGAGAATGAATGTTGGTTCTATTATGGAAGGCCTGAATGATCATTTCCTCTCACCATTGCTCAATTGGGAAGGGAGCAGGGCTGACACAAATCTATTTAACCTGTTCTTATTCTAGCTAACTACATAAAAAGCAGACACACAGTTTATATATATATATATATATATATATATATATATAGAATTGGACAAAGTCCGACAATTTATCAAAAAGATTTTATGTTAAACATTTTTTATAGATACAAGTATTTTTAAATGCTCTGTTTATAATAAACAGTATTAAATAACATTTACCAGCCTGAATGTCCGATAAATTTTCATAGAAATTTTCAAAGGACGATTATTTTTCTGAAAATTTCTCGGACATTCAGGCCGGTAACTGTTATTTAATACTGTTTATTATAAACAGAGCATTTACTTAAATACTTGTATCTATAAAAAGAATGTTAAACATAAAATGTCTTTATATATATATATATATATATATATATATATATATATATATATATATATATGCCTACGTTTATATCTCTACTTAATTTTTCGTTGAGTACTCAACTCGTCGGGCATAAGATATAGATTTTGTTTATTTAAAATATATACAGTTTTATATATTTTTTAAAAATAAACAATAAGCTATATCTGGTATATTTCTAAATAAAAAAATAAGCTATATTTTGTGCTTGATGAGTTGGGTAACCAACGAAAATTAAGTCGCACGCCAAGCGTAGGTATATGTATATTTATTAATATATATTTCTTAGTTCTGTCTAATCACATTGGACACTATTATGTCTACACCTCTTGGCTAAATTCGGTAATTATTTATTTGCTTACGAACGTATGCACGCCAGCACGCACGTATATAGTCGCTAATATCTAGTTATTTCATTTACCTAAAAATATATATATATATATATATATATATATATATATATATATATATATATATATATATACAAATGAATCCTATTAATACAATATTAAATATTAAAATGATTCACATAGAGCTCAATATTTTAATTAAAACAGAGCAACTATTTATATTATTCGGACTATTGTCCTCATCTTTGTCGCCATATTTATTAAAACGTTTCGGCCGTTGTATACTCCGGCCTTCTCCAGTTGGTTGGAATGCCGAACTCAACCCTTTATTTCGCTCGCTGGGGTAGACTGTTTTAGTTCCACTTGCCATGTTTAATGGATGTCAGTTATCAGTTATCTCCTGTTAATTTCCCTCTGAAAGTTCTCCACTGCCTTAACCGGGTATTGAACTCACACTCTTTGGGTTCAGTCACTGGATCTAACCAACGCTTTCATCCACTGTGCCATGTCTCCTTGAGAAATATATATTGTAAGGCATTTGAAAATTATTTCATACGTGAACCATTTAAAATATGCCAGTTCAGATGACACGGAACGTGAACATTGTAAGGTATTTGAATGCTCCTGCATACGTGAATCTTTAGCGCAAAAATAAATCTTCAAGAACCCCATTCTTATTTGATTTTCTCTGCTGAAACATCTAAAAATCACTTAACTAATTGAGTTTGTTTTTTCCAGTTTTAGTCCACTTAAGACCATTTGTCGTAAGAATCACTGAAAAACCCTTCGAGTTATTCAGCTAGAAAGAGAACAGGTTAAAATCATTTTATGTCAGCCCCACTATATCTTCCCAACTGAGCAATGGTGAGAGGAAAAAGATCATTCAGGCCTTCAGTAATGGTACCAACATTCATACTCTGGCTTCCAACTTCAAAGTCCATTCAAGAGCCATTAAGAGAACGGTGAATACGTTTAAAAACGAAGGAACAGTAGAGAGGAAAACAGGATCAGGAGGTCAAAACATCAAGAGGGAACGTCATTTCAACTTAGAGTTAAATGAATTCTTATTGTTCAAAGTAGAGTCCAATACTTTTATAAAAAAAACCTTGGAGAATTCCACTAAGATATCTTTAATCATTTCTAACATACAACTGTTCACATCTGAATATAACAATTGGACAATATTGCTGTTACACGATTTGGACAAATTTGTTATTACACTCGATATATCGTCTCCTTGACCTTTACATGAAAATATAAATGAAGCTACTTTAGTACGAAAAACGTCTTGTTTATAAGATTAGAAACAATGGTTGTTTAAAAAAAAAGGGCGCACCTTTCGCCAACCCAGATGTATTGAGGCACCTATGTAATTTATCGAAATTTACTTTTCGCATCTGGAATGCGTTCGACCCGTGAGAATGGCTGGATATTCCTGATTATTCGAACAAGTTCTGCAAGCGATTGCTTTAGGCTTCATTATTCATTGCATCCTCCGGAAATATTCCGTTTTACCAACGTTCTTTTAAACTCGTAAAATTCTCGCATTCAGGATTTATTTTGTGGGCGCATGGTTAAAGGAAGATTTGATTACGTTAACTGCCTTCCAGAGTGCCACCATATTTTCTAGTCGAAGAGAAGTCTTAATCTACCTCATATCACGGGCGATTCGATATAAAAGAGATAAACCCTAAACAACTTGGTATTATTCGCTGTTAAATAATATATATTTGTTACACACACAGACACACACATACATATATATATATATATATATATATATATATATATATATATATATATATATATATATATATGTATGTATGTATGTATGTATGTAAGTCGGTGCTGGCGTTTAAGATATCCAATGCGTCTCTAAGAGTATTAATATTCCTGTTTTTTTTTCAGCAAATATTTTTCATTGCATATTACAGTGGAAAATCGTTTTGAAGAGAGCCGGTATTTGTCATTCGAGGAACACATTTAATCTTCTTACTTTCACTCTTATTTTCATGTAATCAATATTCTCATAGAAATACAAGTTTTGTTTTGTCTCTGTACACTGAAACACACACCAGCATGAAAAAGAAATACACACACGCACAAAAAAAATGCAACAATATACCATAAAGTACGTCTTGCACGTTGAAAAATGTCTGAAATACAAGGTAACGATACGTTATGCGTATAACTTCATCTATCAGAATTAAGATCCATTTAATTTAAATCTAGTTTGTTCTTTTTCTTATTTGACTTACCTTTGTCTTTTTAGATAGACGCTAAAAGTGCTTATTGATACCTGGCTTTTACTGAAAATGACAAAAATGGAAGAGATTGGCCAAGGTTTATCCTGGTTCAAATCTGACATGAAAGTCCAACAGAATTACAAAACGAAGGATAAAAAAAAAAAACAGAAACATTCATGTCGGACACAAGAAGATTATTGAAAGCGGATTCATCTCACTGTAAACAGAAATAAAACATCGTTTAAATGGGATAACATGGAAATGCTCTAGTATCATTTGTCTTAATCAATAACGGCAACAAAGCCACTAAGGCGCAAGTACAATGAATCAATTTCAACGTTCGGTTTTACATTAGGCTATAAATGGTGGATATAATGGTCAAAATCGTGAACAGAAGTCCGTTTTATTATAGGGTCAAAACGGTAGACATAGATCCAGATTACACTCGGATCACGACGGTCTGTTTTACACTTGTTTCAAAACGATAAACACATGTCAAGTTTAAACCTGCGTTAAAATG
Organism: Acanthosepion pharaonis; assembly: GCA_903632075.3. Classification (NCBI taxonomy): domain Eukaryota; kingdom Metazoa; phylum Mollusca; class Cephalopoda; order Sepiida; family Sepiidae; genus Acanthosepion; species Acanthosepion pharaonis. The sequence goes on from CAHIKZ030003413.1 coordinate 884,223, forward strand.
ATTCATATAGGCCCGCTTTACGTTAGCGTAGTAACGTTGGCTAGAGATGCCATTTGCACTAGTGTCAAAAATGTGAAGGTCAGATTTAGACTAGGTTTAAATGATAGAGAGATGTTCGATTTTCACTAGCGTCAAAATGATAGGTAATGGCTCCAAAAACACTGTGTCATAACGGTAGACAGTGGTTCGATTAACAATAGCGACAATAAGCTATCATGAAATCGGAAGATAGAAGTCTATTTTACACTAGTATCAAAGCGGTAGACAGAGATCTGATTTTCTCTGACATCAAAAACATAGATGGAGCACCGATTTTTACTAGCGACAGAAAGCTAGATAGAGATAACATTTGCTCCCAGGTCAGAACTGTATACAGAGGACCAATTTCCTCTTGTGTAAAAAAGATAGCCAGAGATCCGATTTACACTAGCGACAAAAAGCTAGATAGAGCTTCTATTTGCTCTCGGGTCAAAACGGTAGACAGAGGTCCGATTTGCACTATCGTGAAAAAAGGAAGATAGAAGTCTTTTTTACACTTGGAACAATTCGGTAGACAGAGGTCCTCTGGCGCGAAAAAGATTGAGTGAGCTCCGATTTATACCAGCTACAAAACGGGAGACTGAAGTACGATTTACCAGGTCATCCCATAAGTTCTGTCCGAATTTTGAATAAAGAAAATAAGTGACCAGATGTTACATTTAATTACAGATTCAATCAACAATGTATTTTCCCTGATTATCTATGACTTCCTTCCATCTATTAACAAGCTTACTAATTCCATTACTGTAAAATTCTTTTGGCATTGATTCGAAGAACTCACAAATGTCAGTTTTAACCTCTTCCTGTGTTACAAAAGTTGTTTCTTCCAAATGATTCTCTAAGCTACGAAACAAATGGTAGTCTGAAGGAGAAAGATCAGGAGAATAAGGTGGATGAGGAATTTTCTCCCAACCAAGTTCTTCGATATTTTGTGACGTGATTCTTGCTGTGTGGGGTCGCGCATTGTCCTGATGAAACATCACCTCTTTTCGATTCACTAGAGCAGGTCATTTTCCCTTGCAAAACTTTGTTTAAACGTTCTAATTGCTGACAGTATATTTGAGCATTAATTGTTGCATTAGGTGGTAAGAATTCAAAGTGGATTATTCCTTGACGATCCCACCAGATTGAAAGAAGAACCTTGTGCCCATGAAGTTCCCTTCTCGGCTGTGGCTGGGGTCCTTCCCCTTCATCAAGCCACTGTCTACGACGCTTAACACTTCGATAAAAGATCCATTTTTCGCCGTCAGTCACAAGTCTATCCAAAAAAGGTGAAACATGTTGGCGAGAATGGAGAGAGGAGATGTCAACTCGGGATTTGAGGTTGTTTTCAGACAATTCATGAGGCACCCATTTTCCAATTTTAGGAACTTTTCCAAGTTGCTGAAGATGATTAACAGTTGTATGGTTTGAACTGAGAACCACTGCCAATTTCTCAACTGATAAAGCAGGATTTTCTTCAAGGGCTGCTTCAAGAAGCTTTTCATCAAACTCAACTGGACGTCCGGTTCGATCTTCATCTTCAAGGGTGAAATCTCCACCTCTGAATTTTACAAACCATCTTCTGCAAGTTCTTTCATTCACACATCCCTCTCCATAAACTGAGTGAATGTTTCTAGCCGCTTCGGCTGCTGAGTTTCCTTTCTTGAACTCATAAAGCATTATGTGTCTCAAATGATTCTTGGGTACTTCGATGTTAGCAGGGTTTTAATCAAACAAAATTTAATTTTATTTTTCTCTGAAATAAAATTTGATCAGTTTAAATGCATCTAAACATAAAAAATAATGTTTAGCTGCATTAGACATTATAAAATACTCTTTAAATTTCGTTCATTTTAACAAAAAGTTAAAATTCGGACAGAACTTTGATGATTTTCAGATTATGAGGATATGTAGGATAGATAGCGGTTGGACCTAGAATTGAAGAGGTTCCGATTTTTGTGATCGGGGAAGTGTCCTCTGGGGAGTCTGTTCCACAAAACAGTGGATCTTGGGAAGAAAATCTCCGAATGAAACGTCCTTTTCAAAAATAATTCCTCAGTAGCACTTGGTGACGCTTTTGGATTCTATCGAAAATGGAACGTGAAGACTGGACTGCCCTTCTCCATATATGGTAATAGTCTACTTCAAGGTTGGTTAATTGTATCCAGCCATCTGACACATATAGTATTCGTCCGTGCATTGAATACTTCTGTCTTATATGGTCCGGTGCTGCTGCTATTCATCTCGAGATCCTGAACAGAATCTAAAGAAGCGTCTGTAATATAATCGATCCTCACTTGGCATCTCGACTTCAGTCACTTTTTCACCTACGTGACGTGGCTTCTCTCTGTCTTTTCTAAAAATAATTTCATGAACAACTGCTCAGATGAGCTTTTTTTCCTGGTATCCCAACTTTCCTGAATAAGCGTACTACTAGATTGGCAACTAGGTCTCACTGTTTTACTGTTGAACTAGCTAGATGCAACCCCCACCTTTACTCCCGGTCTTTTCTTGCGCTTCCCACCTGTGTAACTCTCTTCCGATTTTTTGTCTCCCTTATAACTACCGTAGGCAAAATTGTCTTGCTCCATTTTGTATAGAGTCAAGCGACAATAAATCAGTCGTCACTCGGTGCTGAGATGGAACTTGTACGTTACAGACTAGAAGACACCACATCAACTACAATTCTTCAAAAATCTAAATACATCATCATTTGCCATCTTCTTGAACCCTGTTGCTTTTTTGTCCTTTCTTCACCCCCTCATTCTCAGTCTTCTCTTTCACTTTCACTCCTTGTCATCCAACTTGTGTCTTAGTGGCATTATCGCCTTGATTGGGTTGAAAAGATTAAAAAAAAGAAACCGGTCTTATACGGCTTTCGAAAAAAGTGCAGCATAGCAGGGGGTCAGCTATTTACTGAATTGGTACAGTGAACTGATTATTTTGTCCTTCAGGAAACGTATTTTACAATATCCATATGAGAAAGTAAGGTATTTTCAGTAGTCCTGAAGGCAAAGATTACTGATAGAAAGAGGTGCATTATCGGTATGATGTAAAAACCATTGTTCATGGTTTTATTACAGAAATGCATTATAAGAAGGAAGATCTGTAATTGAAGTAATAAGACAAGAAATATGACAGTCGAATATTTATATGTAAAAACAACAAAAAAAAAAACATCTTGAACATGCCATATTCACAATTTACATTATCCTTAACGCAGAAAATGATCGTTTACATATCTGCTTTTAATAAAGGCGCCGTTCGCAGCTTCGCGTTTTTACTGTTCTGCTAACGGAGCAAATAATTTCCTTGGTTTGTCCGGAACAATATCGTTTTCGAAAATGGCCTAAACTAATTAATAAAATTGCTATGCAATGCCATCCGCCCGTCCAGTCGTCATTCATCGATTTAGTCGGCATCCTATAAATTCGAACACCTTGGTTCAGACGCATTCACCAGCTGAATACTGAAATTAATTAGCGCGCACACGCGATCGCTGTCGAAGTTCACAAAATGGAACGCGTGAACATGACAATTTCCATTGGGTTTTATCTTTCGAGAGACAATAACGACGAAAGCTAATCGCTCTCCGACTGAAGACTGGTGAGAACGGATATAAACCGGAAGTTCTTCCGATTCATTCCGTTCGAAAAGTGTTGAAACATGAATGTCGTAGCCATAACTATTATTAACTTTCTTTCGATTTACGACGAGACAGAAAATAATTTCTGACAAATGTCTCTCTCTCTCTCTCTCTCTCTCTCTTGTAGGCTGTTCATATCTATCTATCTATCTATCTATCTATCTTAGCCTTTTCATATGTACCTAGCTCATTATGTCCACATATATCTATATATCTCAGTCTGTTGTCTCTCTCTCTCTCTCTCTCTCTCTCTCTCTATATATATATATATATATATATATATATATATATATATATATATGTTTATGGATGTATATATATATTTATACATATATGTATGTTTTTATATGTACCTATCTCATTCTGTTTCCACCTTTCTATCTATCTCAGTCTGTTTATCTCTCTCTCTCTCTCTCTCTATATATATATATATATATATATATATATATATATATATATATATATATATATATTTTGTATCTTCCTAACCTCATTCTGTCAACATCATCTATCTATCTATCTATCTATCTATCTATCTATCTAGCTAGCTAGCTAGCTAGCTACCTAGCTAGCTAGCTATCTCAGTCTTTTCATATGTACCTAGCTCATTATGTCCACATATATCTATCCATCTCAGTCTGTTCATCATTCTCTCTTTATTATATATATATATATATATATATATATATATATATATATGTCTTTTTTTGTATGTACCTATCTCTTTCTGTCTCCATATTTCTGTCTATCTCAGTCTGTTGATATCACTGTCTCTCTCTCTCTGTCTCTCTCTCCCTCTGTGTCTGTCTCTCTCTCTCTCTCTATATATATATATATATATATATATATACATATGTCCGTCATTTTTATATCTTCCTATTTCTTTCTGTCCACATCTATCTATCTATCTATCTATCTATCTATCTATCTCGCTAGTTACCGTTTTTTCATATCTATCAAAACAAATATCTAACTCTGTTATTGTCAAAGAATGTAGAGAGGCTACGGTCTTCATACTTTTCGAGACTTTGTTCATTTAGAATAAGCCTCCTCAATGAACTTATTCCAAGAACAGACGAATAAGCAGCCGATGGAATTATTCTCCCATTCCTGTGAACGTTTTTTCATAACTTTCCAAATGGAATCGTCACTGTACTTTCCTTGAAAGTGGTGTCTAAAGATTATAACTTTTAGCAAGAGATATACGTTTTAACTGGATCATTGGCTGAGATTAACTAAAAAAATGGAAGTCGCGAAAGGATCCTGGTCAAAACCCAGATGAAGTTTCATGCCCTTTTTAGAAATGTTTTCGAATCCACTAAGCAAGTTTGTAAAATCATATTCTTTTTGTTTTTTCTAAATACATCAGATGATGTTTAGGCATATTTCCGTAAGTGCACAGAAGTGCATATACCGATTATTACCGGACGATCGATTTCTGCCAAAACCTGGAAGCACTTCTTAACTTTACATGAGGCTGTGGATAGCAGACAATAGTTGAATGAATCCAATTCACTTATTATTTAATGTTCTAACAGTTAATCGCCAGATTTGAGACTTGAATGACGTTTACCTAGCACACAAAGATGAACGAAGACAATGGCTTAAATAAAACATTTGTCGAAATGAAAAGGATAATCACAGAATGAATTGAAGCAAAACCCAAGAATAGCAACTAAGAATTTAAGTAATAAGCAGTTACATGATCGATTTGTTTTCTACGGCTTACCAATTATTATTTACAGGTTCTGCAGGCTGTTCTGCAACACAACAGTTCTAGGAGATAATCTCTCTATCATAGTGGGTCGCAAAGAGGTGTGTATTTATACCGGTCGCAAGAGTATTTTCGCGTAAGTCCAACGGGTTTTATTTTGTGATTTTCTTGAACTTTTAGTTTGAAATGAAACTTTTATCATCTCTCAGTTGCGTCTCTGTCTTTGAGTAGAGTGCACTCAGGGCGACTCCGTCAAAAGGCAGAGTTGCAACTGAGAAAAATTATACTGAGAGGCGCCCAGCCGTGGCGAACAGCTGCCCGAGGACGCGCAGTCTCATTGCATTAGAGAGAGGGATCGGTACTCGCTCTCTCCGTCCGTAGACAGAGTCCCGACTCTGTCGTACTCTGGTCGAAGGCAGAGAGCTTGACAATCGCAAGCCAGGCAGAGGACTGCCCGACTGCGAAGTACTGGTATTTACCCATACCCCCACTACAAACTAGATGCGACGCAGGATCAAGTTTACAGTGGGGGCCCCAAGTGTTTCCGATCGGGCCACTAGTCAAAATTTACCCAACCCTAGCAAAAGCCGGATCGGCAGTTTGTATTTTTCTCAGCCGAGTCTCCGTCCGTATTTCTATTTGAGTTTCAAAGAGGATTTTATGTTTGTTGTAAAATAGTGTGTCTCGATTAAATAATCCTTGAGCAAATGTCTCGTCAGATCAATACATTTTCATGTAAGTGACCCAATGCCTATATAAAAGATAGAATAATGAAACGGGTATCAAAATGAAGTCAATTTCTTTCTCTTCAAAATTACGACGGTTGAAAAGTAAGGATTTCAATCTAATTAAACAAATTTTAGAACTGACAGAATAAACTGGTAGCAAAATGATGTCCAATATAACTCTTTAAAATTGAGAGTTTATTTAAGCGTTTCATTCAGAGTATACTCACCAAACGCGTAGAAAAAATAATCACATAAACATTCACATATCGTAAGCTAGAACAATGGAAGATTTAATCCCAATAATATTTAATTACTGTCACCGCTATGTTTTTTAGAAAAAGGCCCATTTATTCGAAACTAGCTTAAACGACGCACTCTGTACGGACTTTTCAGCTAGCTCTTGCCGAGGGCTAATTGCACCTCTGGTCCAAAATTAAAGGGAAATCTTGTCCAGCTTAGAAAACAGCAATGGGAATTTAGAAGAAATAACTTTGAATTCTTCAATGCACTGTATAGAATTTCAAAACTTCATTTTACCTTTGATTAGTGCTATAAGTCTAATTCCGGTCAAAAGACCGATTTGAGTAGAAAATCCGATTTGGGACGAAATTCTAATTCAGAATGAAAATTTAGTTCTTCAAATGACAAATTCCATAGAACTTTAATTCAGTCAAGTTCGCAGAATCATAAAATCTGCAGAACATTAAAACCTCAAAACCTCGCAATTTAATTTTGATTTCTTAGCATTTTGAAGAAATAAAATTGATTTTCACAATTCACAAAGATAAACTGAATTTAAAAAAAATTTTATAAATTCACAAAAGTTTTTGTGTTACCTTAAACATAATATAAATTAAGAACTCTTAAAATGACTAATTTTTTTCAGTTGTTTTAAAATTTGAATTTTTAACAGATTCTTCCTCCTTCGAACACAAATCCCAATGCTGGATTTTCAAGCACTAGATAAAGGCCAGATATTTAATGCCGGGATGACCCTGATTCCAAAAAATATATAATACGTCTATGTAACGATGTGGAATACATTTTGATGGAGAAAAAACCTTGAGTTAGGAAACGCTTCAATGTCGAAGAGCAAAATGTTTGGATGGAATAAACGCATTTATGGAGAAAACGCTTTGTTAGGGAAAACGCTATGATAAGAAAAAGGCTTTAATGGCAAAACATCTTGCTGGGGAAAAGGGTTTGAAGGAGAAGTGCTTTGATGGGGAAAAGCTTTCATGGAAAATGCCTAGTTGGGGAAACGCTCTGATAGTAAAAAAAACCTTAATGCAGAATACGTTTGGATAGGAAAAACGCTCTGATGGAGTAAACACATTGATGGGGAAAACGCTTTGATAAGAAAAACGTCTTGATGTGGAAAACACATTGATGAGAAAATCGTTTTGATGTGGAAAAACACCTCGATAGGGAAAACATCTTGATGGGCAAAATGCTATCATTGTGAATACGCCTCGGTGGGGAAAAGGCTTTGATGGGGAAAATGTCTAGACGGGTAAAACGTCTTTATGGGGAAAACGATCTGATGGGGGAAAACGCTTGTTTGGGAAAACACATTTGTTGGGAAAACGCGATCTTGCAATATCCCAAAAGGATAACAACCTTTTCCGTTTGAGTCGTTTGAATAAAAGGTAGCGAAACTTGGATGTGACGATGGTGTAAAGCACTTACGGACGTATCAAATTGAAACACTACTTCCTGTAAGATCGCCGAGGTTAAGCAACATCGAGTCTGCTCAGTTTTTAGATGAGTGAACACTTTGAAATACAAGGTGCTGTAAACTTTGATGTGATGGTAATAAAATGGGCTTACTGCTATATCACTTTGAAATACCGGTTCCTTTACGATCACCGAAGTTAAGCAACATCAAGTCTGGTCAGTACCTAGATGAATGACCACTTGCGAATACGAGATGTTGTCAGCTTGGATACACCATTTTTGTAATGAATAATGGTTGTAAATTTTTAATCAGAGAGCAAAGTTCCAATTCAAATCTTTAAATACGGAAAATATTAATTCTCAAAATTAAGATAGATTAATGTTTATTGGGTTACAAAGAAGATTATATTTATTATTGTAAATTACAATAATTGTGGCAGATGACCTACAAAGTGGGGAGTGGGGTTGAGGTGGGTCATCCTTACCTATTCTATACCTACCTAACCCGATTCACGACCCATTTATTCAATACAAATAAACTATTCACCGAAATAATTCACCCTTCACCTTTTACTCTTACATATACCACAATAGCACATCCACAAATAGAACCTAAAAATTAACCCCATCATTTAAAATTTCTCATGTACAAATGTTCATAAATTATATATATATATATATATATATATAGTTAAATTCCCAGATAATAAAAAAAAATAATAATAATCCCTTACTATAAAGGTAATTTACATTAACCAAAAAAAAGGCTTAGACACAAGCGTCTATCTTTTTTAATTTTGAATTTTAATGTAACTATAACAACAAAAAACATTTCGATTTCATTTTTGCCTTGAAAAAGTCGGAAGACGAAAGGCGTCGTCAAAATGTAAGATTTTTTTTCCAAATTTGTATTATATATATATATATATATATATATATATATATATATATATATATATATATATATATATATATATATATATCTGACGATGATGTGGAATGATGGGGAGCGTTCTAAATCCCAATAAAAAATTATATGTAAAACAGAAACTAACGGAAAATAATTGATGTTAGTAGGACCCTTTCCCACCAAAAAAAAAAAAAAATCAGAGTTGCCGCTGTATTCTGTCATCAGACAGAATCAAGAGGCTAACTCTCTAACGGAATGGGGGAGGTGAAAAATAAATGTAGTACATGGGGAAATCAAAGACTGAACCAGTCGAGACGAAAGGTTACAAAGAAGACTAACGGTTTAAATTAAATATTAAATTGAATTTAAATGCAGGTTTATAAATACTCAAAGTTATGGCCACCATTTGTCATACTGACATCTTTGGAGATCGATTTATTTTGTTTTATAGTTGTGTTGGAGTTATATTTTGAAATACAGTTTGATTTCTTTAAGAAATTGTAGGATATTATATGGATTAATGTCATGAAAGAGTTCTTACATTTTGCTTGTTTGATTGGTTGGTTTTGTTTAGCCGAAAATCTAAATTTTTTGAACACAATTTTAATGCAGATAGAATATAATGCTGGTCAGTGAAAATGTATTGTTGGTTATTTCACCATAAATATGTATTGTTGATAATTTTACTATATATACGTAATTTTTTGCTAAGTTTTTCATGTAAAAATTATTGCTGGTATCTTCATTAGTATAACGTATTTTTATAATTTCACAGTGTTTTTTTTTTGTTTGGATTTGCGACCCTATCAGGTGACCCCCCACCCACGTCAGGATGGACCTGGGAAGAACAGTTATAAGAGGTAGTTTCATACTCCTTAAAAAATCTTCAATCTCTCGAACAGAAGCCGGATGTAATTTATCGTCATACCCAGGGACAACTATGTGACACTGAGGCGGTGAGGTGGTTAAAATTAATTCTAAGCCGAAATTAAAAGGGTTATATATATATATATATATATATATATATATATATATATATATATATATATATAGAGAGAGAGAGAGAGAGAGAGAGAGAGGTGATATTTTACTTGGTGAGAATGGAACCATCTGGATTTCTTTTTTCCTAAAGTTTATTTTTCCTATCTACCGAGAGACTGGGGAACAATTTTATAACCTTCTTGGGAAATTAGAAAAACACATGTCACTGATAGAAAAACAGATCAGAATTATATTTTTATTACCGAAAACAAATCAAGAAATGGAAAGAGAGAATCAAAAAGCAGGTAATCTGGCCTGTGTCTCCGCTAAGACAGCGATCGGCCCAGGGTTGGAAATTAGGCAAACAAATATATTTTCATTTACGAAAACACATTGGGAAATAAGTATATCTATTTCTGGAGAAATAGGGGAAAAAATATTAACGGAAAGAAAAGCAGATGATGATCATATTTTAATTGATGACAGCGAAAACAAGGAACGAACCCTTTTTCTTAGGGTTGAGGTTATGAAACTCAATTCTGTCGTGCTAAGAAGGTGTTCTGGTTTGTGCGAAAGGAGTCAGAGAATTTAAATTAATGAGGAGAATAAACCGCGCCCTTTCTCCTACGCAAGTTAAAAAATAGATTTGTCACAAACACAATTGTGCGCTCTGAAAAGTAGGAAGAGTTAGAATACTGCGAATGAAAGAAAAAGGGGCATAGTTTTTCCCGCCTTTTGAGTAGCGGTGAGAGATATGAAGTGAAGCAGGTTGGAGTTAAAGGAAAAGCAATCCCTGTGACTATTCCCAAGGAAGGTGGACAATTTTTGCAAATTTTGAAAGTTGATTAAGAAAGTGAAGATAGGGAACATAGAATTGACGTGAAAATTAAAGAACCAACGATTCAGAAGAACCCTTCGACCCCATGCCAGTTTTGGGTCGAAGTTCATATAAGAAGACGACAGCTGAGGTCCTGCATCTGAAATCCACGCCAGCTGCCAACTATCCTGATTCCGAAACAATGAACCCAGCCTTCCTGAAGTTTAGACAAGGCCCAGTGTCACTAAAGCGATTGATGCAGGAAGGATGCATTTTGTTGTACCAATTGAAGATTAAGCCCACGATTCTCTCTTTTTATTTTTCTTAGTAGTGAAAATATTTTTCCTTAATATAGCACTAGCCAAAAAATTGATCAGCGTTTGACGCCATTAAATCTTCTACTGCACTCAGATGAAAAACACAACTTGAGCAAAGACAATGAGGTTCGAAGCAGGCAGCGACAAACAAACAGCTTGGACCAGTCTCAGTTTGACTAGCGCAGACTTAGCCCCCGGTTAACACATTGTCCTAAGACCCTGATGACCGGAACATTAAACGTGGTTACACTGCCGAGTGTATTAGGCGGCGAAAGATTTTACAAGTACATCTGAATGTGATTTTGAACCTGTAAATATAAAGGCCACTTTAATACAAAAACACATTCGGCTTACGAGTATATCACGTTGAAACCCTAGTTCCTGCACGATCACCGAAGTTAAGCAACGACGAGCATGGTCTGTACATAAACGGATAATGGTTGGGAATATCAAGCGCTGTAAGCTTGAATGTGTGAGTGGTGTAATGGATGATGGCTCGTAATTCTTAATCAGAAAACGGACTTCCAATTCCAGTTGGGTTTGTTATATTCATCATCTACGCGCAAATCCTCTTGGCAAAGTGTTATGGACCCAGAATAGGTCCGAAAGAAAACTCGAACTCAGCATTTTCTCAGCATTCACTAAACTATAATTGTCACCAAAAATAAAATAAAATTTGCGTACAAAATATTTAGATTTTGGCATGAAGTGACCCATAGAGGTGTTGATATACCGCCAAACAAAATCAACCAAACAAACAACCAAAACCTATTTGCCTTATTACTGTTGATTTGCCTTATCGCTTTGACTTTACCTTATTGCAGTTGTTTACATTATTGCTACTATTTGCATTATTACTGTTGATTTGCCTTATTGCTGTGGTTTTGCCTTATTGCTATTCCTTGCATTATTGCTGCTATTTGCCTTATTAGTAATGATTTGCCGTATTGCTGTGTTTTTGTCTTATTGCCGTTGTTTACATTATTGCTGCTATTTGCCTTATTACTGTTGATTTGCCTTATTGCTGTAGTTTTGTCTTATTGCCGTTCCTTGCATTATTGCTGCTATTTGCCTTATTAGTAATGATTTGCCTTATTGCTGTGGTTTTGCCTTATTAGTGTTGATTTGCAATATTGCTGTTGCTTTGTCTTGCATATGTTGTTTGCTTGCTTAATATTACTTTTGCCCGGTTATTTTCTTTCTCTTGTGATTTTCTAAGCATAAGTAAGATGTGGCACAAGGCCGAAAGAACAGGTTACCCAGTGAGGATCGAACTATATACTCAGTCGTAATTGTCCCTTGCGAGACAAGCTTACTAGCCAATACTCAACATCGCAATGCCCCATAGTAATTTTCTAGGCGTAGCATAGATGTGGCGCAAGGCCGAAAGTTTGTTGTTTTAAGATATTTTCATTTGTTCATAGGATTTCCGTGTTATATTCATTTTCTCCTAGGATTTGAGTAAAATTTAATTTGTTCCTAGGATTGACGGAATATTTTCATTAGCTTCTGGGATAACCGTTATAAGTTCATTTAATACTAGGAAAGATATTTTATATTCATTTGATCTTGGGACGGACGAGATATTTTCATTAAATTCTAGGATTGCACCTAGGATTGCCGTAATATTTTCAATTGCTTATTGGATTGCCATGATATTTTCATTTGCTTATTGGATTGCCGTGATATTTTCATTTGCTTATTGGATTGCTGTGATATTTTCATTTGCTTATTGGATCGCCGTGATATTTTCATTAACTCCTAGGATTGCCGTGATATTTTCATTTGCTTATTGGATTACCGTGATATTTTCATTTGCTTATTGGATTACCGTGATATTTTCATTTGCTTATTGGATTGCCGTGATATTTTCATTCGCTCAATGGATTGCCGTGATATTTTCATTTGCTTATTGGATTGCCGTGACATTTTCATTTGCTTATTGGATTGCCGTGATGTTTTCATTTGCTTATTGGATTGCCGTGATATATTCATTTGCTTATTGGATTGCCGTGATATTTACATTTTCTTATTAGATTGCCGTCATGTTTTCATTTGCTTATTGGATTGCCATTATATTTTCATTTGCTTATTGGATTGCCTGCCATCAATCTGACATTTTCATTTGCTCCTTGTATCACCGCGATATTTTCATTTGTTCTTGGTATCACTGGGATATTTTCATTTGCCCCTAGGGTTGCCGTGATATTTTCATTTTCCCCTAGGATTGCCGTGATATTTTAATTTGCACCTGGGATCAACGTTATATTTTTTTCTTTTGCTTCTGGGATCACAGTTATATTTTCGTTTATTCTTGGGATCACCGCTATATTTTTATTAGCCCCTGGGATTGCCATGATATTTTCATTTGCTCCTAGTATCACCCTGATATTTTCATTTGCTAATGGGACAGCCATGATATTTTCATTTTCTCCTTGGATCAACGTGACAATTTCGTTTGCTCCTGGCATAATCGTCATGAATTCATTTAATAATAAGAATGCCATTTTATGTTTATTTGCTCTTGGGATTGCCGTGATATATTCATTAGCTATTGTTTTTGTCTTTTTTTTTATTTTCATTTGCTCATAGGATTAACGATATATTTTCATTTGATTCTGGGATAACCATGATAAGTCAATTTAATACTAGGATTGCGATTTTATTTTCATTTGCGCTTGTGATTGCCGAAATATTTTCATTGGCAATCCTAGGTGGTAACCGAAATTATCACGGCAAACAAAAGAGGAAATTCAAATATCACGGCAATCCTAGGAACAAATAAACATAAAATGGCAATGCTAGGATTAAAAGAGATTTATTATTATCCCAGCAGCTAATAAAAATATCACTGCAATGCCATGATAAAAAAACATAAACGTCAATCCAAGGATCAACTGAATTTATCACGGTAATCCCAGCATTAAAAGGAAATATCACTGGAAAAAAAGGAGCAAAAGAGAATATCACGGCAAACATAAGATCAAATGAAATTTTACTGGAATGATAGGGGAAATGAATATATCAGAGAAAACCTATGTGTAAATGAAAATATCACGGGAATGTTAGGTGCAAATGAAAATATCACGGCAAACCTAGAGCAAATAAAAAGATCACGGCATTCCTAGGAGAAAATGAAAATATCATGCGAATTCTAGGTGCAAATGAAAATATCACGGCAATGTTAGGAGCAAATGAAAATATCAATGTAATTCTAGAAGCAAATGAAAATGTCACGGCAATCCTAGGAGCTAATGAAATATCACGACCATGCTAGGAGCAAATAAAAGTATCACGCCAATCCTAGGAAGAAATGAAAAAATCATGGCAATCCTAGAAAGAAATGAAAATATCACGGTAATCCAAGGAGCTAATGAAATATCACGGCAATTCTAGTATCAAATAAAAATAACACGGCAAACCTAGAAGCAAATGAAAATATCACGCCATTCCTAGGAGATAATTAAAATATCAATGCAATCCTAGGAGCTAATGAAAATATCACGGAAATCCTAGGAGATAATGAAATATCACGGCAATCCTAAGAGCAAATGAAAATATGACGGTAATTCTAGGAGCAAATGAAAATATCACGGAAATCCAAGGATCAAATGAAAATATCAATGTAATCCTAGAAGCTAATGAAAATATCACGGAAATCCAAGGATCAAATGAAAACATATGAATGCAATAGCAGAAGCTAGCGAATATATCACGGCAATCCAAGGATCAAAGGTAAATATGACGGTAATCCTAGGATCAAATGAAAATATCAATGTAATCCTAGGTGCTAGTGAAAATATCACGGTAATCTTAGGAGCAAATGAAAATATCAATGAAATCCTTGGAGCTAGTAAAAATATTACGGCAATCCTAGGAGCAAAGGAAAATATCACGGCAATCCTAGAAGCAAATGAAAATATGACGGTAATCCTAGGAGCAAATGAAAATATCACGGAAATCCAATAATCAAATGAAAATATCAATGTAATCATAGGAGCTAATGAAAATATCACGGAAATCCTAGGAGAAAATGAAAATATCACGGTAATCCTAGGAGCAAATGAAAATATCAAGGCAATCCTAGGAGCAAATGAAAATATCACGGTAATCCCGGGAGCAAATGAAAATATCACGGAAATCCAAGGACCAAATGAAAATATCAATGTAATCCTCGGAGCTAATGAAAATATCACGGCAATCCTAGGAGCAAATGAAATACCACGACAATTCTAGGAGAAAATTAAAATATCACGGCAATCCTAGTAGTATCACGGCAATCCTACGAGCTAATGACATATCACGTCAATCCTAGAAACAAATAAAAATATCACGGTATTCCTAGGAGCTAATGAAATATCACGGCCATCCTAGGAGCAAATGAAAATGTCCCGGTAATCCTAGGAGCAAAGGAAAATATCAATGTAATCCTAGGAGCACATGAAAATATTACGGTAATCCCGGGAGCAAATGAAAATATCACGAGAATGCTTGGAGCAAATGAAAATATCACGGCAAACCTAGGAGCTTATGAAAGTATCACGTCAATCCTACGAGCTAATGAAAATATTACACCATTCGTAGGAGCTAATGAAAATATCAATGTAATCATAGGAGCTAGTGAAAATATCGCGGCAATCCTAGAAGTACATGAAAATATGACGGCCAATCTAGGAGGAAATGAAAATATCACGGAAATCCTAGTAGCTAATGAAAATATCACAGTAACCCTAGGAGCAAATTAAAATAACACGGCAATCCTGGGAGAAACATTTTTAAATGGTATATTAAATGCAATTTTTACGGTTATACTAGCAGCGAATAAAAAATAACGGCAATCCTAGGAATAAATGAAATTCTATTGAAATCCCAGTAGCAACTGAATATAACACAGAAAGACTATCAGCAAGTGAAAATATCACGGCAATCCTGGAAGAAACATTTTTAAAGTGTATATTTTTAATCATTATGAAATATATCCATAGTTTTTTTATGAATACACACACATATATATACTTACTTTATTTCAGTTTTTCAAATCAAGTATTTGTTCTTATTTAGTGTGAAACGTATGGCTTACTGTTTTTCGTCCCACTATGAGCATGAGCTGCCCAGTTTCATATTCCATTTTCGATAGAGTTCAAAAACGTCTCGTGGTATTTGTGGGTGACAATTGATTTCCACCCTACCACACCTTTCTCACAGACAAAACGTCCCAATACTCCCGCTGTTCTGTCGCAAGCCAAGCACATTTTAACGAATCGTCGTTATCCTCTTCGTATTTTTTGATGAGATGTAAGTTCTAATCTACCAGCTTTTTCTCATGAACCATTCACTGCCTTTGTGAAAGGAACATCCAAGAGAATGCTTCCCGAATTACGATAATCTTAACCTCTTCAAGTCCATGATTAATAGTCATCTTTCACATATATCTTAATAAGCTAGGCGTCTTTAACTATAATCCGCTACCTGAAGTGGGACGCGCAGTTGCGATAGGGTAACCTATCAATTTTTCTTCTTTCTTTCTCCTTATATTTTACATTTCTCGTCAGATGTCCTTTCTTTCTTTCTTTTTTCTTTCATTCTTTCCTTCCTTCCTCCCTTCCTTCTTTCTTTTTTTCTTCTTATAGTTTATGTTTCTTATCAAGTTTTCATGTCTTTCTTTCTTATATTCTACGTTTCTTGTCAAACTTTCTTTCATTTTTCTTATATTTTAAAATTCTCTTCAGGCATTTCTCCCTTTAGGCTTTCTTTCCAGTTTTCTTGTTTTACGATTCTTGTCACATTGTCATACTTTCATTACTATTTTTCCTTCTATTCTAAGATTTTTTGTGTGTATTTCTCTCTTTCTATCATACTTATATTTTACGATTCTTGTCAAGTTTTCTTTCTTCTCATATATTACGTTTTTTGGCAGGTTCACCTTTTCTTATTTTTTACGTTTCTCGTCAAGCTTTCTTTGTTTCTTCTTATATTTTACGTTTCTTATCAAGATTTCTTCCAATCTTCTTATATTTTACGATTCTTATCAAGCATACTTTCTTCTCATATTTCACGTTTCTTATCAAGCTTTGTTTCTTTTTTCTTAAATTTTACGATTCTTACCAAGCTTTCTTTCTTCTTATATTTTACGTCTATCAAGCTATCCTTCTTATATCTTATATTCTACGTTTCGTATCAAGCTTTCTTTCTTTCTGCTTATGTTTTTCTATTCTTATAAAGCTTCTTTCTTCTTATATTTTACGTTTCTTATCAAGCTTTCTTTCTTTCTACTCATATTTCTTGCCAAGCTTTCTATCTTTTTATATTCTACGTTTCGTATCAAGCTTTCTTTCTTCTTATATATTACGATTCTTATCAAGCTTTCTTTCTTCTTATATTTTACGTTTCTTATCACGCTTTCTTTCTTTCTTCGTATATTTTACAATTCTTGCGAAACTCTTTCTTCTTATATTTTACGTTTCTTATCACGCTTTCTTTCTTTCTTCGTATATTTTACAATTCTTGCGAAACTCTTTCTTCTTATATTTTACGTTTCTTATCACGCTTTCTTTCTTTCTTCGTATATTTTACAATTCTTACGAAACTCTTTCTTCTTATATTTTACGTTTCTTATCACGCTTTCTTTCTTTCTTTCTTTATTTTATTTTATATTAATTTATTTGTTTTCTTTATTTCTTCTTATATTTCAGGCTTCTGGCAAACCCTATTTCTTCTTATATTTTTTCCGTTTATTATCAAACATTCTTTCTTTCTTCTTATATTTTACGTTTATTACCAAGTTGTCATTCGTATTTTCTTTATTTCTACTTATATTCAATGATCCTTGTGAGTTTTTCGGTTTTCCTTTCTTTCATTTCATATTTTATGTTTCTTGCCAAGCTTTCTCTCTTTTTACTTATATTTTTTTGTAGTTTTTTGCCAGGCTGTCATTCTTTTTTTTCTTTCTTCTTATATTCTATTATTGTGTGAGTTTTTGTGTCTTCCTTTCGTTCTTCATATATTTTACGTTTTTTCTCAAGTTTCTTTTCTTTTTTCTTATATTTTACGTTTCATACCAAGTTTATTTCTTCCTTCTAATATTTTACGTTTCTTTTCAAGCTTTTTTTCTTCCTTCTTATATTTTACGTTTCTTGTTCGGTTTTCTTTCTGTTTTTCTTCTTACAATTTAGAATTATTTTTTTCTTCCTTTCTTTCTTTCTTTCTTCTTATATTTAAAGTTCCTATTCGTATTCTTTCTTCTCTTTTCGTCTTATATTTTACGTTTCTTGTCAGTTTTTCTTTCTTTATTCTTTTCTTTAATTCGTCTTGCAGAGTTTTCTTTCTTCTTTACATTTCTTGTTAAATTTTTCTTCTTTCCTTCTTTCTTTCTACCTTCCTTTCTTGCTCGCTTCTCATTTTCATAATCTGCCATTATTCGCTTTTCTTCTTTCTTTCTTTCTTTCTTTCTTTTAATATAATTTACATAAGTTTCTTCCTTTCGCTTTTCTTTCTTTCTTTTTTATATTTTACTTTCCTAGTCATATTTTCCTTCTTTTTTGCTTTCTTTGTTTTTCTTATTTTTTTTTTATGTTTCTTGAGACTTTTTCTTTCTTTCCTCTTATAATTAACCTTTCTTGTAAAGTTTCCTGACTCTCGTTCATAATTCCTTCAGACACGTCTTTATTTCTTTTTCTCTTACGTGTCTCTTTGTTTTTCCTCTTTACTTTTTTTTATTTGTTTCATTTTTTTTCTTTCTGGATCGTTCTCAACGAAAATGTTTCATTTTTATTTCCTTGTTTGATCGTCTGAGTGTGTAATGTGTCCCTTCTGATCTCTCTCTCTCTCTCTTAGTGTAGAAATTCTCAGAGTCGACCCCTTTATCTCTTTTTATATCTTTCAGATATTCGGCAGTAAATTTTACTCTACATGATCTACGATCACTACTGCTAACACTTAACTTTTGATTCTAAGCGTTCATCTTTAAATAATATATCCAAGCCTCAATGGGTTTGGATCCTCTTTGTTCCTTATGTCTTTTCAACTACGTTTCCGATATCTTTGACAAGATATTTTATTGTTTCTTCCATTTGGCTTATTCAGTGAGTCATTCATTTTATTCACACACACACACACACACACACACACACACACACATATATATATACATACATACATATATATATATATATATATATATATATATATATATATATATATATATATATAACGTAGGTTTTAATTATGCACCAAATGAAAATACTAGAGAAAGAGGGAAGATAATTTTTTATTTAACTTACTGTTGTTCCATAAATCTAAACGTGTATTTAGTTGAAATATGGCGTATAAATAATATCTTCTGATATTGCGTAATATATATATACATACACACACACACATACATACATATATATATATATATATATATATATATATATATATATATATATATATATATATATATATATAGTCTTATTATAAATTAATTGATTTAATATATGTTTTTTTTTCACTACACAGTTCTAACCACGTTTCAAAAATGGAAAAAATCAATTAATTTATAATTCTAATGCTCTGTAAATTTACATTGAGCACTATTTTGTAAAAATAAAAATATCTATAAGAACACCGGATTATATATCTTACTGTTATTTCTTTTGATTTATATACATATATATATAATCTTATATATATAAGAAAGTTTATATATATAACATTATAATTATACGTTCTTTTTATAGATACGAATATTTAAGTAAATGCTCCGTTTATAATAAACAGTATCAACAACATTTACCGGCCTGAATGTCCGAGAGATTTTCATAGAAAATATGCGTCCTCCAACAGGAATCGAACCTGTATCCTATACGGAACCGTCATATAGCCTGACGTGCTTTAAACGATTGAGCCACAGAGAAGCGTTCGGTTAGCAAGATCGATTATGCTTTTTTTGAACACAATTCTTCATGATTTTCTCTCATTCATTCATATCTGCTCAATGCGTATCCAAATGTAAACAAATTGTCATACATTATATAATGGACAAAGTCCGACAATTATTTTTTAAGATATTTTTTTATGTTTATACATTCTGTTTTTTAAATACAAATATTTAAGTAAATGCTCTGTTTATAATAAACAGTATTAACAACATTTACCGGCCTGAATGTCCGAGAAATTTTCGTAGAAAATATGCGTCCTCCGAAAGGAATCGAACCTGTATCCTATACGGCCTGTCATGCCGTGGTGGCTTTGTTTAAATTGTTGATTCCGCTTGATAACACGCTTCTCTCCCAGAAACTGTAACTAATTTATTTTCAGTTTAGTTGCAATATCAGCCATAAGTGTGCTTTGTGGGTGCTGAACAAACGTAAAATATGCCTGAGCAAGTGACTGCAATAGGGATTAGGTAACCGGATATCCACGAATACGAGTGGCCACCCATTAATCTTTTATTTATTTCACATTAATTTAATCCGTTCCTCTTTCGACAAACGTAAATTTTTTTATGTGCCGTGTCCTTTCATGACGTAGGTGATCATGGCTCTCCCATTCACCCTATCCTGTGTAGCTCTCAATAAGTTCTGTCACCCACCTGCTTAAGCCCTTCATGTATGTCATGCATTGCTTTCCCTTGTCTCTTTCTCCCTCTATTCGACCCGTGAGTATCAGATTCTCCTGGCCCTCTTTTCTCATTACGTGTCCCAGAAACTTCAGCTGCTGCTTCCTGATGTAAAGTATAAGCCTCCTACTTGTTTGTATCCTATCCAAGACCTCATCGTTGCTCACACGCTCGGTCCATGGTATCCTCAGCATCCTTCTGTAGAACCACATCTCCGTTGCCTCGAGTTTCTTCATCTTTGAGGATAGCGTCCGATATTGGAGGCAAGATGTAAAGGAGGAAAGATGTCATGTAACAGTTCAGTATTCTTTTCTTTGTTACCAAAGAGATCCTCTTGTCTCGCAATACTTTGCCCGGCTTTTGGAATGCTTCTTTGGCCATCCGAATACGTCTACGGATCTCAGTGTCGCACTTGCCCTCCTCTGTCAAAACACTTCTCTGATATTTAAACTTGCGCACCTACTTGATTTTAGTGTCCCCAACCTGTAAATCGCATTTCGGGCTCTTACACTTATTGATGACCATGTATTCTGTCTTCTTGTAGTTTATGCTTAGTCCCTTCTTCTCGCTCTCCTTCGCTACCTTCCGTAGGAGGCCTTGTAATTTCTTTTCTGTGTCTGTCATCAGTACTGTGTCATCAGCGTATCTTAGTTATTCCGCTTTTTATTCTCATCTAGATTTGGTGCCGTCCAAAATTGTCCGAAGTCTATCATTGGACTTTCTGATTTGTGCAATCATGAAACAATGGCTGATTAATTATACTTTTGGGAGCGATTTAAATTCAACCGATATATTATCCTGTACTGCATTTCATACCACCTCAACCCCCAGATTGTCTTTTGATTCAGAAAGAATTAATCTACAAGATTATGAATGTCAAATTAAGAAACTTGTAATTTTGTTAAAACGCACCCAGTCATACATTGACACAACGAGACGTAAGCAGACATATACGCACGCACAATATACGTAACAGACATTCGTCTGTCTCGGAAGACTCTGGAATCTTCTAGAGTGGCTAGATAATCCCTATTGGAAGCACCAGCTCAGAGCAGACCTTGAAAGAGGACATAATCTGCCGTGATCATTACTTAGGGAAGGCGGACACATTCAAACTCTCGGTCAAGCTGATTTTTTTACTTCGTGCTAACACAACCAACTACAGCCTATGGATACCGTGTTTTCCCGTTCATTTCTATTCTTTCCAAATATTTTCTTCATCCATTAATTTCTACACCTTTTCTTAACTTTATTTTCTTTCAAAATTAAGATTTCATATAGAGTCATCTTTCTTTTATTTCTTACGATCTTTTTTTCTTTCCTTCTTATGTTTGCTTCTCATAATTTATTGTATTTTCCTCAGATTCTTTCTTTCTTTCTTTTTATTTCTTTCTTTAGTTTCGTATATTTTTTTTACTTCGCAACTCTTTCCGCGCTTCTCATTTTTCATTCTTTCCGTTTTTTTTCAATCTTTCTTTTTTAATTCATTCTTTTTTAATTCTTTCTTTTTTCATTTTTTCTTTTTTTAATTCTTTCTATTTTCCATTGTTTCTTTATTTTCGTATATTTTTTATTTGCAACTCTTTCTGCTCTTCTCATTTTTCATTCTTTCCTTTTTTCACTCTTTCTTTTTTAATTCCTTCTTTTTTAATTGTTTCTTTAGTTTCGTATATTTTTTATTTTGCAACTCTTTCTTTCCTTCTTATGTTTGCTTCTCATAATTTATTCTATTTTCCTCAGATTCTTTCTTTCTTTCTTTAGTTTCGTATATTTTTTTTTACTTCACAACTCTTTTCCGCACTTCTCATTTTTCATTCTTTCCTTTTTTCACTCTTTCTTTTTTAATTCTTTCCTTTTTTAATTCTTTCTTTTTTCATTCTTTCTTTTTAAATTCTTCTTTTTTTTTTTTCCATTCTTTCTTTAGTTTAACACCGAAAAAAAAATGTCAGCATTTGATAATTGCTTTGGCATGAAATTCAGAGTCATGCAATCAATGAAAGATATCATGTATTAATATCCTAAAGCAAATCGTATTTAGCCCTACTCTCTATTATCTCCGGCTTTAATGCAGATTTATATAACAAATGAAAACTGAACGAAACATAATACAATTATTTTGTTTTGCCTGTTTTCTCTTAATCTCTGACGATGCTTTAAAAATATGAAACGTGTTAGATTGTTAAACGTTTCCTATTTGTTCTTTATCTTATCTTGTCAGATTCCGATCAATATTTGATTTACCTTTAATCTTTAACGCATATATATATATATATATATATATATATATATATATATATATATAACTAAATTTGATTAGATTGATCTAAGTTTCCTATTTTTCTTTTCTTTCAGGCCTGACAATTGCATCTAGCATGAAACAGACTGTCGCCTCTAATTGTTGACTTCTGTGTTCACTTTTTTATATATATATATATATATATATATATATATATATATATATATATATATATATATATTTTAAGACATTTTTATGTTTATACGTTCTTTTTATAGATACAAATATTTAAGTAAATGCTCTGTTTATAATAAACAGTATTAACGACATTTATCGGCTTAAATGTCCGAGAAATTTTCATAGAAAATATGCGTCCCCCGACAGGAATCGAACACAGTAAAATCGACGTTTCTCACTGAAACACTCTTCTGTGGCTAAATCGGTAAAGCACGTCAAGTCGATAAATGTCATTAATACTGTTTATTATCAACAGAGCATTTACTTTAATATGTGTATCTATAAAAAGAACGTATAAACATAAAAAATGTTCTAAAATAAATGTCCGACTTTTTCTATTTCATAATATATATATATATATATATATATATATATATATATATATTGAACAATAAAAAAATATTAAAAATTAAAATCTTCAGACACACTGGGTTGTAGATTAATATTCTTTCGTTTTTTATTATTATTTCATCTAGATTCCTCGACTAGTTTCGGCCAAAATGGCCATCATCGAGAGAAGAAATATTTCTGCTTGCTGGTAGCAGTAAACTACAGAAATGAATGTCTTGATGGAGAAAATGAACTTTTGTCTGTAGTCTTCATTTGTTTTTTTTTTTATCTTTTTAACATGAATCTTTTAACATTTTTTGTGTTGGTCAAACAGTCTCTTTTAAGTTGTTATTTGAGATAAGAGCTGGATGGATCTATATTTCTCTGAATTCCTTTGGTCAATTTGACAGTTTTATTGGTCCTGGAGAGGGTGTGTGTCTCTGTTTAGTGTTTGTGCGTGTGTTATTTGGTTCTTAGGGAGTGAGTGAGTATGATATGTGTAAGCGTGTGTATTGCTGTGGGTGTGTGTTATCATTTGGCTCATTAGGGAGTGAGTAAGTATGATGTGTGTAAGTGTGTATATATTCATGTGTGTATAAGTGTGAGGCCTCAACACCTCCTTAAGCATGTCTGTCTTGTGTGGGTGAGAAATGTAGGTAGGTTTTGATTTGTTGAGTTATATATTAGTACTATCTATATTGTTAAATTTATGGTTTAGCCCGGCTGGGCTGGATATTTTGTTTTTAGACATTGTATCCACTTATTTTCATGTAACTCTAAAATCTTTCTAATGTTATCTGCTCTGAACTTTATATATATTTCCTTCAACTTGTTTTCTTTTCATTTCTGTCTGTTTTTTTTCACTCACTGTATTTGCTCCTTCGCACTCTTTTTTGCCTTTTCTCCTCTCGTTCGTTAAATATTAATACGCGAGTTTCTTAGAAAGCTTAACCAATTCTAGAGCCCAGATAATACGCACTACTTCTGAAACAGAAAAACAAAATCCATGATTCCTTGTATTTATGCTATTCCCAGGCTGTTCGGGCAAACAACAACTTCCGTATGTTTATTGATAACTAGCAGTAGAGCCCGCCGTTGCCCGGGGATGTAACAGTAAGAGATAGATCAAGTTTTTTTTTTTGTTTTTTTTGTTCTTTTGTTTTTTTTACGAATTGGCCAAACGCAAACTCAAACAAAACATTGTTTTCAATCGTTATGAGTCTACCGATTGAATAGAATTTTATTATAAACAATTGTCTTGTAAATGGAATTTTCAAAGCATTCTGAATGTAAAAACAAAGAAAAAAGTGTGCAAGAGAATTAGAAACACTACCTGCCAAAAAAAAGTGGAGTTTTGTTAAAATCGGTTGAAATATATAAACGAACACACACACATACAAACAACCTGGGTTTTATAAGTATAACTCGATATGAGTTGTCCCCCTTTCATTCTCGCGTTAGCGATGTCTCTTAATCGTGTTTTCAAATTGAATTCGTGTAAAAACAATTGTGTTGTTCCCATATTTGGCGCTGCCAGAACCACCGCAAGGTAATTTTACGTAGTCCTGTGAAGTTTTGTTGAAATCGGTTGAAAAATGTAAGAAATTCGATCCAAAATATAAACACACACACACACACACACACACACACACACACACACAACCTGGGTTTTATAATAAGTATAATTTGTTGAAGCGTACAGAAAATATTATGACAACTGCTATGAGTGGCCACTTTATGATGGCCACTCTTGCACGTGATTACATTATATAATTAAAATCTATTATTAATGCTAGATGAACCGATTGTCGAAAATGGAGATTATCACTTACCATCCTGCGTCTAATTTTCTCTTACTCGTTTCGTTATCTGCATATTCTCCTCCTTACTTTCTCGACTACCTTTTCATGTTAGGATCTAAATGTCATACAAACATGGATTATTTTCTGATGTGAAGAATAAGGAATGTAAAATATGGAATTTTAATTTATCGCATTTTCAAGTCTTTTTATCCTAAACTGTTTTTTCTTTGAATCATTGTCGCTTAGCGTCCAGTCAACACACATTACTTTTTTTTACTTTAATCTCACTCTCTCTTTCTCAGTAATAGTCTGTCGGTGGATGCCAATATATACGCCCATGGAATAATTTAAAACAAAAAAAATCACTTCAGAGGGAAAGCGTGAATGTGTAAACAGTGGCTGCTACTGCTGATAATACAAACCTCTTCTAAGAATCGAGCTCTCTGAGACACTGGCATGTTTAAAAAATAAATACATAAAAATTCACCATCCTCTCTGCCGGGAGCTGATGCTAAATCTGTCGGGTTTCGATCCTGGCTCGAGGCAATCGGATGTCTAGCCACACTGATGAGCTGTGATACAGGTGCTGTGATACAGGTGCTGCCCACTCGCTGAAATCTGTTTTTGACAGAATACCTGCTTGTTCGAGTCTATCTAACTCTAGAGCAGCGAAAGGGATATTCCGTTTCTTTTTGAATACCGGTTGTGCAACGTCCTTCACCTTGAACTTAGCTTTCATTTTAGTACATTTCCCAAGGCCGCCAGAAAAAAACCTGGGGAAATTGTTGTTTGAGTTCCTTTTTGAGTTTTACCAAATTGGACGTTGTGCTTTGTATCTTGCGACAAAATGTACTCATTGGGAAATCCCAAAGATTGAATTTTTCTATCCAATCAGTTCCAAATAAGTTATCTGAAGTTTTCAATACGTAGGCTTTGAGCATTTTGGTAACTCCATTTAGTGTTACTGTAAGTATTACCTCGCCTAAAATGTTAATCTTTTCGCCAGTTACAGATTTGGCTGTTTTATCCGTTTTTAATAAGGTCGGCTTGTTCAATTTTCGCCAAGTACGCCAATTAATGGTTGAAAGATCGGAACCCGAGTCAAGCTGGAATTTAATGGAATTATTGAAAATATCCACAGTTACATATTTCCTTAAATTCCTATCGGCAATATCGTCAGATTGAGCTTGCCTAATTTTATTTTTGGGTTTTCTCGTTCTGTTGGCGTACCAACACGAAGTTAAAGTATGCCCAATTTTATTGCAATTTTGCAATATCTTTTGTTCTTAACTGGACAGAATTTCATCCAATGCCATTTACCACAATGGTAACATGGTCCGGGTGGTTTCTTTAACCTATTTGGGTTTTGGTTACTGCGGAATTTAGGACATGAGGTTTGCCTTTTGTTTTTTTGATGGGAATAGGAGGTAGACTTACTTTGATTTTATTAATCTGAGCCACACCTGATTCCTCGATAGTGTTTGTGTCACACTTTACAGATATTACTCTTTGACAGTCCTCTGCCAGTTTTTGGAGAGTTAATCCTTGGTCATTATCAAGCTTGGTCAGAAAATCTTGCTGTTTGTCTTTGACTGTGTTCAGGCATTTCTAACGTTTGTGGAACAAGGTTGTGTTAGGCCCGAATAGTTCCGATAGGAGCTTAATAGTCTCTGAAAAATCCAAGTCAGTGGTTTTCTTGGGTAGTATGAAATCTACGAACCTACTATGTTCTGTTGTTCCCAGTTTTCTCAATAGTAGACGTACCCTTTTTTTTAATGGGACATTGTTCACAGTCTACGTTGAAAAAAACTTCGTAGCGCCTGTAAAAAGCCTCGAACGTTTTGTCGTTCTCTGGTACGTATTCAAAGGTTTCCATTGAATTGTAGATTGTAATCTGGGAGAATATTGTATCTTTTTCACAGTTTGAGCCTTTTAATGCATTTACGAGTAATTCTTTAAGTTGTTTCTGTTGTAGTTCAGCATTCTGAAGCGTAATTTGTTG
Source organism: Acanthosepion pharaonis (assembly GCA_903632075.3). Lineage (NCBI taxonomy): Eukaryota > Metazoa > Mollusca > Cephalopoda > Sepiida > Sepiidae > Acanthosepion > Acanthosepion pharaonis. The sequence goes on from CAHIKZ030003413.1 coordinate 911,242, forward strand.
GAATTCCATTTGTTGTTTATGTAATTTCAAAAATAGTTGTTGTTGTTTTTCTTCTGATTTTTGTTGCAGATCCAAATTTACTTTTAGCATTTGGGCAATTACTTTTTGAAAATCTTCCATATTTAGACAAACAAAAATGACAGCGATTTTTTGTTGCTTTGAAACCCGTGTACCAAGGGGAGGTACACAAAAAAATTTTGATAGGTTTTTTTCTTTTTTTTCTTTTACACCCCCACCCACACACACAAATATGGACAGAAAATTAGTTAAACTAAATTAATTATGTGTTTAGCTTTTTTGCGATTCCGTGGTTCCGTTAATTTTAATGTAATTGTATAAATTTTCACCACACTTACGTATTTTTTTTTATAGAGGTACAAAAAAGAGAAAACTCGTCTCAGTGAATTTGAGGGGAGAATAATTTTATGCATGAGTTCAACTTAGTTACACGAAAAAAAAATTAGATAGTTTTTTTCGAAACTTGAGTCGTAAATAGTACTTCGGCTCTTGTGTTGTCAGTTTGTTTTATGAACAAACTGGGTTTTTTTGTGTGTGGGTGTGTAAGAAATCGTTCTCGCAATGTTATTTGACAGACTTTAATATTCCGTAGATGTCGAATCGCTAGTTCGTCACTGCTGTTTGGTATCGGAATATTTTTTTTTATATGTAGACGCTGGTGTTGCGTTTAAATCGCTAATGTAGTAATACCAGCTTAATTTCTCGTTCAACACTACTGTGGGAACGCGTGGAGTTTCTGCGTATTTTTCGAGTACTCTGTCGCTATTGATATGGTGAGAACAAAATTCTCGAATCTTTCTGTCGCCATTAACGTGGGACTGGCAAGGTCTTGCAGTTTTCGACGTGAATGCGTTTCTCGAATTCTTCGTCGACACAGATGTGGGACTGGTAAGGTATTCAGGTTTCGGCGTGAGTGAGTTTCTCGAATTCTCCGTCGCCGCTGAAGTGGACCCAAAGTTGGGACCACGGAAGGAAAACACGGAACACGGAACACGGATGAGATGTAAGAAAGATATATTAAACAAAAACGTTACACAGATAGTGTAAGTGTAAGCGGAGCTTACTCTGTGCTAGTGTCCAATATTGGTAGTCGTACGCGGCTGATACTACGGTATTAGAATTCTCTCTCCTCTTCTTCTTCTTATATCCTCTCCTCTCGAGGTTTATGTCACTCTCTCTCTCCTCCTCTTCTTCTCTCTAGAGTGTTATGTCGCATATATAGTCCTGGAAGAGTCCATGTTGTAGGTATGTTACGGTCTCACAACATATATATATATATATATATATATATATATATATATATATATATGAGACATGTTTCGTTAAATAATTTAGATATGTTCTCTCTACTTATTCTCGATAGGATCATTTCATATTCACGGAAAACCTTTTTTGTGTGATTATTGAAAGACAAGAGGAAAACGTTGTGTTGATATATATTGTATTTATTTAACGAGTACTTTCGACATAGAACAATATCACCAGGGTACATGGAACAAGGGAGGTAACTAGGCATGTCGTGGAGAGATTTTACGAAACGAATAGTAGAAAAAACAAAGGAAAACAACTATGAGTACAAAACTTGCATTTCAAACTATCTATTGTACACATTTTAAAACATTTGTGGAGTATTCATAATTAATACACACACACACACACACACATATATATATATATATATATATATATATATATATATATATATATATATATATATATATATATATATATATCTGCGTGTGTGTATTTACAGAACTAGAACGGAAAAGACAAGTCATTTCTTTTAGTTGTTCACTGAAGACATTTGGGTTTAAGATCAAAAGATGAATACGAGTCAAGAGTTCTTTATACCTTATGAGATACAAGCTTTTGTGTGTTATCGATTTATTTTAGGTGAGCAGAAGTAAAGAAGCATATAGTGAAAGTAAGTAGCATTCAATATTTGTTTGCAATAAATGCATCAAGTCTGAGACCCATAGACATCACAAAAATGTTGCTTACTTCAGTTGTGATGCAAATTTAACGCAGCCTCTTTCAGCTCTTGTTTGTTTCAGAAAGTTTCTTCCTTCAGTCTCCTGAAATGAATGATTAAGGGTTAAGTTTAAGTGATTGACTTGGCCAGCCTAAAACTCTCCACTTTTTACTCCCGATAAAGTTCCTTATTGTGTTGATAATATGCTTTTGGTCATTGTCCTGCTGAATGATAAACTTTCTCCTGATTAGTTTGGATGCATTTCTCTCTAAATTAGTTGGCAATGTTTCTGTAGACTCCCAAATTCATTCAGTTGCTGACATTATGATCAATAAATATGAATGAACCTGTAACAGATCAGCTTATCCAGACCAAGCTACGACAATTCCTCCATAATTTTTCACAAATGAGTCGTAGTCCTTGGACCAAATGCAGATCGTTTCTGCCTCCAAACTTTGACCTTTCCATCCGTTTGGTAGTGATTAATCTTGGTTTCATCAGGCCATAAAACCCTAACATTCACCTGTGTACTTTATTGCAAATTCATTTTCTAAATCTCTTTCTCAATACATAAATAGTTTCTTAAACTTTTCGGGCCATTCCAAATTGTGGTTTTGGATATGCCCAATACTTGTCAATTGACTCTGACCTCGTTTCCATCTTTTCTCAGATAGCTTTTCTTTTCTCCCATAGACAGATTACTCGTCATTATGCTTTTCTATTCTTTTAAACAAGAAATTCAGTATTTACAGGTGAAACCCAAGGCCAAATCCAAGAGCTGTCATTCAGAAATATTTAAAGTTTTAAAGCAACAACTGGGCATCAAGAAACACCTGTCAGTTACACGTTCCAATAGTTTTGCTTACTTGAAAAGTAAATAAATACAAACAGGTAAGTACAAATAGGTAAGTACAAACAAATGGTGGTATGTGCTAATCTTTTTAACACATCTAAATGTAATTATCAGAAAATAGAAGCTGAAATTCAGCACACTTGCCTCATATTCATGAAATTAAACCAAAATGTCTTCAGTGAAAACAAAGGCAAAGGAATCGACCTTGCGGTTCCAATATTTTTGGAGGTAGAATGTATATTTGTCTACTTTTACATGCTTCTCGTTGACATTATACTAGTCACCAAATTTTCTTCTGATGAAAAGTTTAACGTTTTAAGGAAAATATACAGTTATATATATATATATATATATATATATATATATATATATATATATATATATATATTAGGAAAATCAATGATAATGTAAAAAAAATTCGTGTCGTACATTTCGTTATTTAGTTTCCTCGGACTAAAGTTGTATTTATGTTAATATAAATACACATGAGCATGAAGGAGAGGGGGCGTTGACATTTAAAACTTCTGAATTTCATTTTTTAAAGATGAGTTTAGGTATATACAGTAGCAAATGGGATTGTTTTATTTTATTTCATTTTTTTTGTTAAGGCTTTTATCACTTTTGTTACTGAATATAACACATTGTCATAACAAAAGCTCTGTCAAGAAAGGTGAAAGGTTGTAAGAAGCAGGATGTAAAATGACTGGGGTTGATCTTGCGATTAAAGCCGTTGCTATATACTTTTAGCTTAGAAAATTGACTTTCTTCAGCGATATAAAATGCATATATCTTTTTCTCACATATATATATATATATATATATATATATATATATATATATATATATATGTGTGTGTGTGTGTGTGTGTGTGTGTGTGTGTGTGTGTGTGTGTGTGTGTGTGTGTGTGTTTGTGTGTGTGCTTTATAAATACCTAAGTTTATAATAAAAAACGAAATCTCGCCCTTCGGAATCAAAATTATATTAGACCAATATTATTTATGAATTTAAATGCTCTATCGCGAACTGTATTCCGGAAAAAATTATATATATATATATATATATATATATATATATATATATATAACTACGCTGAACACACCTCTCCCTGATGACTCCATAGTCCGTAGTGATGGGGAGATCACTACGGACACATGGAATTATATTAAAAAAAATAAATAAATAAATAAAAACAGGGATGTCAAAACGGGCATCGACTAAAAATAACGTATAAAGTTATGTATATATATATATATATATATATATATATATATATATATATATATATATATATATATATATATATACCTGAGCACGTGAACACACACACACACACACACACACACACACACACACACACACACACACACACATATATATATATATATATATATATATATATATATATATATATATGAATGTGTGCGTCTCTGTACATGTATATATATAAATTTAAAATTAAGTGTTGACCCAAAGAAACCTGCCAAAGATTTTTCACCATCCCTCTCATATACATACATATATATATATATATATATATATATATATATATATATATATATATATATATATATATATATATATATATATCCAAGTATATGATTGGTGCATGGAATAAATTCCAATAACCAACAATTACTGTTCTTAAAAGTGTGCTCAATACAGAGTATAGTGAATATAATTATAACATAAATATGTTATAAAATCACTTTTTATTCATTTTATAACATATTTATGTTATAATTTTAAATAAATAATTATATATATATATATATATATATATATATATATATATATATATATATATATATATATACTGAGGAGATTACTGAGTGACCATTGAGCGAAACTATCCAGTCGAATTAGTGAGAATTATTGTGTGTCGATGATTTGATTTTTGATTTAGGCTTTATCGGATATTCAGCTGAGCCGCGCTACCAGCAAGGTATTCACTGAAACGCTCAATTAACTTTGGTTGACTTTTTCTTCTTCTCTGGTTAAGTGTTTATTTTCGGTTGTAATTAAATACTGTTTTATCTTAACATTGAAGTCTTGTGTTATATTTAATTATTAACGGCCATCTTACGTTACAAAAGATAGATAGATATTGTCATATAAGAAGAAAATGAGTAACTACCGACACTTAGGTTCGAGCGTGACCCTCTGAAGTTAGGAATATATTTTTTCCGCCATGTGTATAAATAGCGGTGTCAGTCTACTGACTGTCGTGACTATTGAGTGGAACTATCCAGTCGAATTAGTGTGAATTATTGTGCGTCGATGATTTGGGTTATGATTTTGGATTTACCGGACATTCAACCGAGCCGCGCTACTAACAAAGTATTCAGGGAAATGGTTAATGATATTTGGTTGACTTTTAATTCTTTGTTCTTGTTAAGTATTTTTTATGCAGTTGTAAGTAAATACTATTTATTTAACATTGAAATCTTGTGTTATACTAAATTATGAAATGCCACAGTATGTCACAAAAAAAAAAAAAAACACAGAACAAAACAAAAAGCTAAACAGACAGAAATTAAGCTGTGTAGTTTAGTAACAAAAGATGCAATGTGTGACATAGACATCCAAAGGCTCTTTGAAAGAACGAATTATGCCTTCCAGAAAGTAAGCAAAGTATTAAGAGAATGGAAAATGGTAGAAACAGAGAAAATAGTGCTGGCTACTATATAATATCTAATTTCCTAGGTTTTTGTTGGGAATGTTTCAGAATAATGTTAGGTCAGACACCAGGGGACGCGCCCAGCAGGTACATTCTCATATGGCAAGGGGATAACGTTATTACCCGGTGCCAAAAAGGGAAGTACCGAGATTGACTTGAACATTTTTTCCACGGTATTAGCGGTCAGCCCACTTTAAAACTCGGCCTTGTGTCACACTTGGTAAACGTGGGTGCATTGAAAAATTCCGCCACTTCCTGGATGGTTGTTAGATAATCTCACAGATGAAGAAAAAGTCATAAAACGACAAAGATGTGGTTCTACAGATAAATTCAATTCATTCTTTTTGTATATCTTCTTCATATATTCATTTTTCGCCATGCTTTTATTTTCAGTGTTTCTATATTTTTAGTTTTCATTCATCATCTTCTTTCTTTACCATCATTCGTTAATTTTCCAATCGTCATTATTTTCTTCTTTATTTATTATATTTTAATTTTTCATCTCTCCATAACTACTTCTCGTTCCTCCAATTTTCTTCTTAATTTCTTCTTCTTATTCTATATAATATTTTTTTTTTAATTTTTCTCCTTTCTTCTTCGTTTCCATTTGTTATATTTCAGGTTCTTCTTTTTATCTTGCTTCTTTTTTTTTGTTACGCTATTAATTTTTCTTTGTCCTTTCTTCTTCATCTTCTTCTTCTTCTTCTTCTTCTTCTTCTTCTTCTTTATAATTGTTACT
>CAHIKZ030003413.1:922500-1045000 GCA_903632075.3 Acanthosepion pharaonis
CCGTACGAGTGAACGTAGCATATACCAATATGATTTACAGAAAAGTTCTCAGCCTGACACGCTTCTATAAATCTGACTAAACCAGATGTTTGGTGATGAATCGGTTTAACACACACACACACACACACACACACACACACACATATATATATATATATATATATATATATATATATATATAGTCTTGAGGATGAAATGGAACTAATGTCTTTAATTTAATCACAAAATTAAATTCGGGGCTTTTAGCTTTCATTTTTGAAACATGGTTAGAACTGTGTAGCGAAAAAAAACATATTTTAAATCAATTAATTTATAATATTAATGCTCTGTAAATTTACATTGAGCACTATTTTGTAAAAATAAAAATATCTATAAGAACACCGGATTATATATCTTGCTGTTCTTTCTTTTTATTTATATACATATACATATATATATATATTTATAATTGTCCGATAGAGCTTGTTGTTTTAGGCAACAATAATCACAATTTCAAGTTAGTCTAATAATGATAACACTAATAAAAATAATGATAATAATAATAATAGTATAATAATAACGGTAATAATAATAATAATAATAATAATAATGATAATAATAATAATAATAGTCTAATAACGATAACATAAATAATAATAATAATGACAATAATAATAGTTTAATAATGATAACAGTAATAAGAATAATAATGATAATAATAAAAATTTGTCTAATAATGATAACACTGAAAATAATAATGATGATAATTATAATAATAATAGTCTAATAATGATAACACTAATAATAATAATGATAATAACAATAGTCAATATTGATAATAATAATAATAAAGGTAATAATAATAATCTAATAATGTTTACACTAATAATAATGAAAATAATAATAATAGTCTAATAACGATAGCACTAATAATAATAATGATAATAATAATAATAGTCTAATATGATAACACTAATGATAATAATAATGATAATAATAATAATAATGTAATACTGATAACACTAAATATAATAATCATGATAATAATAATAATATTCCAATAATGATAACACCAGTAATGATAATAATGATAATGATAATAATAACAGTTTAATAATAATAACACTACTAATAATAAACTACTAATAATAATGATAATAATAATAGTCTAATAATGTTAACACTGATAATAATAATGATAATAATAGTCTAATAATAACACAAATAATAATGATAATGATGATAATAATAGTCTAATAATGATAACACTAATAATAATAATAATGATAATAATAATAATAGTTTAAGAATGATAAAATAATAATAATTGTGATAATAATAATAGACTAATAATGATAACACTAATAATAATGAAAATAAAAAATAATAGTCTAATAATAACACTAATAATATTAATAATGATAATAATAATAACATTCCAATAATGATAACACTAATAATAATAATAATAATAATAGTCCAATAATGAAACATTTATAATAATAATAATAATAATAGTCTAATAATAACACTAATATTAATAATAATAAAGATAGAAAATATTCGTCAGGCTATATGACAGTTCAGTATAAGATACAGGTTTGATTTCTATCAGAGGACGAATATTTTCTATGAAAATTTCTGACATTCAGGCCGGTAAATGTTTACATTTGGATACGCTTTGAGGAGATATGAATGTACGCGAGAGATTCATGGAAGATTGTAGTTTAAAGACAGTAAAATCAACCTTGCTAACCGAACGCTCCTCTGTGGCCAAACCGGTTAAAGGCACGTCAGGCTATATGACGGTTGTGTATAGGATACAGATTTGATTCCTGTCGTAGAACGAATAATTTCTATGAAAATTTCTCGGACATTCAGGCCGGTAAATGTTATTAATACTCATTATTATAAACAGAGCATTTACTTAAATATTTGTATCAATGAATGTACAAACATAAAAATGTCTTAAAATAATTGTCGGACTTTGTCCATTTCATTATATATATATATATATATATATATATATATATATATATATATATATATATATATATTATATAGCATGGCCTGGCGTTACCTGTGCTTGATTCAAAAATCGTACGACTCATACAGCAATCGCTATCACTTGACTTAAAATATTTTTGCCCTTCCTTGCCTTTAAAGGAGTGCCCTTTGCCGTGCTGATGTTGCTACATGCCTTACTTCTTGCCTATGTCACACTGCAAATTTTTTCTAAGCTCTATACTAAACATTAAATCTGTTACGGAAAAAGAACTAAACAAAATGAACACAAAACGATCAGCTTTAAAAAGGGACTTGTAACTGGAAAAAACGGAAGAAAAAAGAATGTTAACAACAAATACTTTTTCACACCTAACCCAGTTCTGCGGAATCAGAATTATTGCTGAGTTTAAGCAAGGAAATGAGCCAATTGGAGTAAAGTGACATGCAGATTTAATTTTTTTCCACTTGTGACGAATGCAGCTATCGTTTTTTTTTGCATGCTAGCATGCTAGTTAACATTCGTGTCAGTCAGTTGATGGCTCTCACGCTGGTCAAAAGAATCTTTCTGCCTATTCTTGCCAGCCAGCTATTGCCTCTCACTCTGGCCAGTACAAAGTGGCCGCAAACTACATGAAAACTGCCGTAGAAGCATGAAAAATCGATTATTTCCACTATCAATGGGAGTTGGGAAATGCAAAATCGGTCTTGGTCTTCTCGCTAACTTGGAGCATGTGCATGTAAATTTTGGGTACAAACCTGTCGAAAATTGCGACCGTGCATTCGTTACACACACACACACACACACACACACACACACACACACACACACACACACACATCCTGCCTTTATATATATATATATATATATATATATATATATATATATATATATAAGCAAGTGTAAATGGATATAAATCCGACAGAATGAAGAAATTTTGAAAAAACAAACAAAAATCCTTAAATGTAGATAATATTCGTAAAATACAATTCGGTTCAAAACAAAAGTCTTATTCAGAACTGTCTTTTTATGTTTGTGTTTTTTTATTCATTGAATGAATTGTATTTTGATGAATATTGTCTTGAAAAAGGTTTATTAAACCGAAACGTCAGACGTCGACATTTCTTTCATTTTAACTACATTTAGGATTTTTTTGTTTGTTTTCAAAATTTCTTCATATATATATATATATATATATATATATATATATATATATATATATATATACCAGTTTGACATATTTTTCTCCTAGTAAGTAAAATAAAAGGAAGGATAGGAAAGGAATATTTTATGATTTAATCCTCCATATAATCTAGCCTATCTTCTTTTAAAAACCTTGAGACAGCAAACACATGGATTCTATGTCTCAATCAGGTCTTTTTCGTATGGTATTTTAAACTGGATACTAAATTGCTTAATCTTTAAGAAGAAATAGATAACTTTTTCCTTTTTTCCTTCCTCAAGCGATTTAAATCTGTCATTATTGGTCTCTATAAAAAGAAAAAAAATGGCAGATTCTTCATGAATTGCTTTCCGTGTAAACTGTACCGCTTAAATGTACGATGTAATGTCTTAAAAATAAATGCTTATTATTTATTAATATCATTATGAAATTAGCAGCCATTTTGATAGTATTTTTGTAGTGAATTAAGCTTAGAAGATGAACAGGCAATGATTGGAGTTTTACGTGAAAAAAACTATTCTGAAAGCGTAGTGTGTGCAAAAGTTGGTTGTAGCAATACAGCCCTGCACCTTGTTATCGTGAATTTCCAAAATTCAGTGGCGTTTACCGATAATGAGAGAAATAGATGTGAAAGGGAAAACCAGATGACCAGTTGATGAATACATTGCTACACGATTGCCAACAAGGTATTGTCAGAGGATGTGTGCTGCTCTGTTTCACAATCGTACAAATGCCAGTTCTATGAGAGTTTCATGTAGTCTTAGATTTGGATTTTATCTGAAATCATTCAAACCGACTGGCAAAACACGGTTAACTGCAGTTACGAAATCCAGGCATCTGGCATTTGATGTCTGCATAAAACCTGGAGAGTTAGTGAATGGAGAAAAGTTATAAGATGAATCTACTCTGAAACACTTCGTTATGCATAAAAGAAACATATGAAGACCGATGTTAAGAGATTTGATGAAATATTTATTTGTTTGTTCGTTTAACGGCATATCAACCTCGTGGTCCGGCGTTGCAGAATCCCAAGCAAATTATTTTATTTGAAGATATTCAACAGCGGAAGTAAATATAATGGATATCACATGTAACACGAAGAGGTAAAAAAAAATGATATAATCATGATGTTGACGTTCCACACGATATCGAGCAACAGGTTAGTAAGGAAACTCCGGTCAATACTGATAAGAGTAATAACAGACATTGGACTTGATACACCTATTTTTCTGAAATTTTTTTAAAGATTTTATAAATTTCAGTTGCCAGTAGATGTTTTGTTTTTTTGTTTATTTAGCGGCATATCAACTCGTTATGGGTCATTAAATGCTCAATTTTAATTTTCTTTGGAGCAATAGTGATCTGTTTTTTTTTACTATGAAAATGTATTACTGCTTTTTTAATTATAAACTATTTTATATTGTCATAGCGTTTTCAACTCAGTTTGTGGTCTAACTATTTGCACATAATTGGGGACCCTAACAGGTGCTACCACCACGGGTCAGCGTGGACGTGGGTGCAACAAGAATTAAGAGGTCGTTCCACGCTCCTCAAAACCTCCAATCTCCCGATCAGAGGCCTCGATCATTTTGTTACCATAGCTGACCATTTAAGAACTGGCCAACCAGAATAATTTCCAGCTTCTCAAAATCACCCGATCAGACGCCTTGCTCCCGGATGTAGTTTATCGTCATACGCAGGACGGGGTTTGATGAAAAGTATACAATTCAGACTGTTAGGTACTCACCAAGCCAGAGTTTTTTTGTGGCACCATGTCCACATCTGGAACCGTTAGACGCTTGGGCTTGCCTCCAGTAAAAATGATGGACATTTCAAGGTGTGAGGAAATACTTCAGGATAAACTGAAACTACACAAGCATATTCATCATTGCACAATTTTTATGCATGACAGTGTTTCATGTCTCCGTTCAAAGGTTATGCTGAATCTTTCGAACAGGGAAAAAAAAAGCATCCTAGATCTGAACCCAATTGAAAAATGAAGTGAGAAAAAAGTTGCTGAAAAACGAAATCCACGTATGGAAGCACAGAAAAGCTATTAAAGAAACTTGAACAAAAAGAAATCTCTTTTGACCTTTGTAACAAATGGGTCCGTCGACCCCAGACAGCTGTCAAAAGCAAAGGGGGTCATGCAATATACAAACCACTGTGGTCCATCTGGCTTGAAATGAATAGAGAACATCCTCGTGTACAAATTAGTATCTCATAAATGGTATTTATCAATCCACCCACGGGGATCGAATGTGGCACAAGGCCTTTTTAATGTGGGTATCTCTGAGCCCGTAGGCCCAGCCAAAAATAAATAACCATCCAAACCCGCCGAGGCGGGCAAGTTCCGTCAACCTCCCCCAACGAAACCCTACCCTTAGGCGGAGCTTCGTCCGGGTTCCTCTCTGCAAGCAGTGAGTTCGACAGACACCCGACCCGGCAGCTCACAAAGCGCAGATACTACACTTTGATCCTAGCCACCGGGCCGAGTATTAGTATCTCATAAATTAAATTGTTATTGATTTGTATTGTATTTTTCGTCTAGCGGCATATCAACAAATCTATGGGTTATTAATACCGAAATCTAAATATTTTGCACGAACTTTTATGACTTCAGCTACATATAACACCTATAACAGGAGAATTATCCAAATCTTGTAACAGTAAATTGTCCAATTGTTAGAATAATCTTTGAACCTTTGTATCTTAGAAATGATAAAATTATTTTACTGTAATTCATCGAGATTTTAAAAGCACTATTGAACTCTACTTTGAGCAACGTATGTATAATTACTCTCCAAGCTTAAGATGATCTTCGCCCTCTCTAACCTTCTATCTTTCTGTGCTAGAATAACAAGGTGTCTCACACGTTTCACGCACGATTTCATTTTCAAGTTTTTTTTCGCTGCTCTTTGGACTGTCATAACTGAAACTTCTCTCTCGCATGTCAAAGGTTTATGGATTGAGTTGGATCTTTTCTAATTTATCTCTTTAGCTCTAAGTTGAAATGAGGATCCCTCTTCTTGTTGTTACCTCCTCATTCAGGTTTCCTCTTTAAAGTTCCCTCTTTTTTAAACTTATTCACCGTTCTCTTGATGGACGCCAGAGTATGAATGTTGGTATCCTTAATGAAGGTCTGAATGATCTTATTTCCTCTCACCATTTCTCAGTTGGGAAGAGGGTGGGTTTAACACAAAACGAAATGTTCTATTTCTGGCTGAATAACTTAAAGAGTTTTTCAGTGATTCTTACTACAAATGGTGTGAAGATGGCCAGACGTTTTATCTGAAAAACTCGAAAAGCAACTCAATTTGATGTAGTTTATCGTCATACCCAGGACTATTATTTTTTTATTGTTGAAGAATAATATCTGGATTAATAACAGAAATCCTTTTAAATTTTTGTTTAACTGTTGGTAGGTTCTTTTAGAAAATGTACCAAACCAATTATATTTATCGGTACCAACCTATGCAAGGCAGTAAAGCCACTCAGACTCAAGGGGTTACATGGTAGGGAAGAATTAGGGAGGGAAACATTAATAATGAACGGGAAGAGAAAATAGTAATCAGGAGGACAGTAGATAGCGATTGGCATTTAAATTTTGGCAGATTAAAGTTGGCTAAAAAGCATGGAGTCGAAAGGGAGTACCACAAATGAGAAGTGTGAGAAAAGAAACTATTAGCATAGAAGGTATGGCTGCATCTAGCCAGCTCAACTGTAAATTGAGATCTCGTCACCAATCTAGAAGTTAAATTCAAAAGTCTATGTAACATAGCGTAAGGCTTATTCGAACAATTACTATGAAAGTTTTTATAGAAATAATCAAAGCGGGAACCTTGCAACAGTGGGAAATTGACTGAAGACGGTCCGCTAGATCAGGAGCAATAATAATGCTGATTCTTATTTGGATTTTATCAAGGAGCTGAAGATAAATAGAAGGAGTACCGGACCATATGTGGCAGCAATATTCTAAATACATACCAACTGTAGACTTATAGATATGTAAAACCGATTCTTATTTCTTGTATGTAAGATCGATTCGATAACAGGATATGAAATATGAGTTAATAAAGTAAAGCAAAGGCATTGTTGAATGGCGGGAATCTCTTCTCTCCAAGAGTGTATTTTGGAGTTTAATAGGAAAAACCTTACAAAACAGGAATTTAGGTTACTTGTGACCGTTCGTTAGAAACAGAATACAAGAGATAATTTAGCCAGGATTACAAAATCTTTCACTATTTTAATTTTAGATGTGAAACTAGTGACACTATTAAAGAAAAATATATCTACAATCTGTTGTGAACTGGGGAAAATAATGGCTTTTTAATTTCAAGACGAAAAACAAAATAGCTCTTTTTGAAGCATCAATAGAGAATTGTTCTGCATTCCATCAGCTTTACTGATCCTAATCTCCAGGAGATTAACTCATTGCGTTTTCTCAAATTAAAGTTTTCTGTTGACATGAAGTGGAAATATTATATTGAATCGATTTTTAACTATATATTTTGCCTTCACAGATTAAACATGGTTTTATCGCAATAAGAAAGAACTGACTTTTTTTCCTAGGGTATACTAAAGAAGAAGGTGTACTCAATGAAAATCACAGATGCAACACACTTGACTAATGCATAAAGAGTAGATTGTCTAAAATTAACGGAAGAGTTTTTGCATCGAGTTTGAAAAACTTGCAATACTATCCTGCCAAACACATAAAACTTTACATCACAAATGATATAAATTATATTGAAGTTCATATTTATTAATATTCCAGTTCAATAAAATGTTGAAAATTTCATTTCTTGAAAATATATATATATTGGCTATCTGACCTGTCTTTAGGTACAGCCTGTAAATTGACGGTAAGACCTCGTCATATTACAGTTGAAATGGCTAGATGTAACCGTAAGTTCTATGCTAACACTTTCTTCTTCCGTACTTCTTCGTTGTGGAAATATCTGCCGGCGTCTTACTTTCCAGCCAAATTTGATCTTCAAAAATTTAAGTGTAATGTTTAATTAATTCCTGTTCTTTTATTGTTCTCGCTCCTTAATAATGTTCTTCTTTTTCTCATATATTCTCACCCGTCCTGGTTATGACGATAAACTATATTGGGCAGAAAGATCTCTGCTCGGATGGTTTAAGAAATCTCAACACGCCTTAATTTCTGTTGTTCCCAGGTCCACGCTGACCCGGGGTGGTAGCATTTGTTAGGTGCCCAGCTATGAGCAAATAGTTAACCCCCAAACTGGTGTCAAAAGACTATAAAAATATAGAAATGGATTTTTATAGTAAAAATAATAGCAATGCATTTCTCAAAAAAGATTAACAACAATACATTTGATTCTCGGCATAAACTTTACAAAAATACGTCAATAAAAACTTATCTACAAATTGATTTCTTTCAAAGAATACATATTCTATACATACGAATCTATCCTAAAAATATTGTCAACCTTGATTTACCCATTGAACTTCATTTGCCGTAAAAAGAAATAAAACAAACTAACCCAAACTCTCTACAAACCCTCTTTACAAAAATATATCAATGAAACCTGAGCTACAAATTGGTTTCTCATAAAGAATGAAATACTCAAATTATACGAACCTATCCTAAAAATAATGTCGGCAATAAATAATTCGTTGAGGTGCTGATATGCTGTAAAACAAAATAAATCAATCAAACTAGACACTCTAAAAACACTCTTTACAAAAATAATTCTGCAAATTGATTTCTGACAAAGAATATATATTCTATTATTACGAACCTATCCAAAAAATATTGTCGGCATTAAAAAACCCATTGAGGTACTGATATGCCGTAAAACAAGATAAACCAAACCGATTTTCTCACAATCATTACGTCTTAGTAGACGTAATGCCTTCCTTGGGGTGAAGTGATTCAAGTGAAAGAATTCATGAAAATCACTGCAGAATTCTGTTGCCAGCAATTTGATTTCGCAAACGAAGAATAACGTTGAAAATCTATTATTCAAGGCGACAGACTGCAAAACAATTGCTTGAAAAACGAAAAAGCAAAAAGATCTTTAGGATGGGAATTTCTTGGATTTTCAGGATGCTGACCAGAATTGTAACCTACAGATATTCATAGGTTCCGATCATTTCAAAAGTGACATATTATTCAGAAACAAAGAACATGAAAACAGTCTGTCAAGATTTCTTTTTCTTCTCAGGGGAAATCCTAGATTTATTTGAATGGACAATGGAAAATCGATCTTCCTGTTGGGCGTGAGTCGTTGAAAATAAAGTTATTCATATCCTTGATAAATAAGATTTAGATAATTGCATTACAGTCTCATCACTTCTATCTATCTATCTATCTATCTATCTATCTATCTGGCCCCGTAGACAAAGCCAGAAATTCGAATGAGATTCAAGCTAAGACAGGACATTTACCAAATCTATCTATCTATCTATCTATCTATCTATCTATCTATCTATCTGCCCCGTAGATAAAGCCAGAAATTCGATGAGATTCAAACTAAGACAAGACATTTACCAACTCTATCTATCTATCTATCTATCTATCTATCTATCTATCTATCTATCTATCTGGCCCTGTAGACAAAGCGAGAAATTCGAATGAGATTCAAGCTAAGACAGGACATTTATCTATCTATCTATCTATCTATCTATCTGCCCCGTAGACAAAGCCAGAAATTCGATGAGATTCAAACTAAGACATTAACCAAATCTATCTATCTATCTATCTATCTATCTATCTATCTATCTATCTATCTATCTATCTGCCCCGTAGACAAAGCCAGAAATTCGATGAGATTCAAACTAAGACATTTACCAAATCTATCTATCTATCTATCTATCTATCTATCTATCTATCTATCTATCTCAACACTGATTTCCCCAGTAATGGCATGATCTTGCATTTCACGACAGGCAAGTAATCATTGTTGTTAACATAAATTTTGCATACAAAAAGAGAAAAGAATAGAACAAATACTGATTTACAGAGATGCTCACTGTTTAAAATTTTTCCATCTTCCTCGGTATTTTTACAACATTTTATACGCCTTTTATGATTTTTCTTCTTTTTACATCTTATTTTCTTGTTTTATCACTTATCTTCTTCTTATCACTTTTTCATTTTATTTGTCACCTTTTCTTCCTTTTCATCATTTCTTTTTTATCGCATTTTCTTCTGTTGTTTTTGTTATAACATAGGCAAGGTTACTGAATAGAATAATCAAACGAAGGTTGGTAATGAACGATAATACTTTAGACAAGAACAACACATATAAGATTCGTCAGCAGCGCGTAGAAGTAGTCGACTGCTAGAAGTGAGTCGAGCAAATTCCACAATGAATTTCCAACGGCAGGATATCTGCCACCCGGCCCACGCGTTCAGATGTGGCACAAGGCCGAATTTAATGTGGGGTTTCCGAGCCCGTAGGTTCGGCCAAAATTTCCCCGTAGACCCGTTATAAAACTGGGTCGAGTAGTTGTTTCCAGACACGAGACTCTACCCCTCGAGAGTTTGGCGAGGACACTTTTATCACTTTTCCTTCTTTTTATCACGTTTCCTTCTTTTTATCACTTTTCCTTTCTTTTTATCATATTCTTTTATTCTTTTTTTATCACATTTTCTTTTTTTCACTTTTTTCTTTTCTCCAGCTGTTGCGCCATTTTTATTTACTTATACTCATTATCACTTTTTCAACCAATTCGACATCGAAATCCGAAGGCGCTTTCAAATAAAGAAATATGCCTTGCAAAAGTTAAGAAAAGTATTAATTTCATTAGAAACAAAGAAAATAATGCCGAACTGTTATCAGTCCTCCTATATACTCATAAAGAAGATGCTTCAGGTGAATAATATGTGGTTCTACAGAAGGACGCTGAGAGTACCATGACCCGAACGTGTAAGTAACGAGATCAAGAGGACACTTATGTTTAACATCAGGAAAAGTCTATTTAAATTTCAAAAGTGCAATTTAAAAAGACTGCTTCGAGAAACCCACAGAACATACGGAAGGCATTCAATAACGTGTTTGTGTATTTTTTAATCATTTCACCACAAGCAAGGCGATAAATCCACTAAGCCATAAGAGGTTAATGAGTGTGAAATACTAAAAAAAAAAAACATTATTAAGAAGCAAAAACATTAAAAGGAGAGGATTCAAAAAGTCAGTAGATCATGATTGACGTTGCATTCACACGTTTGGAAATCAAAGTTGGCTGGTAAACAAGGAGCCGGAAATGGGTTTCACAACTCAGAAGAGTGATAGAAGAAACTATTATCATAGAACTTGCGGTTACGTCTAACCATTTAACCTGTGAGATGAGGAGACCTTGCAACCAATCTAGTACTGCGCTTATATTCATAAAGTCTAGGTACCACAGAAGAAACTTCATCAGAAAAATTAACATGAAATAAAGAAATACAGGGAAACAACGTTACGGCGATGGGAAAGTGACTGATGACGAGGTGCCAGGTCAGGATCAATAATATTGCGCAGTGTTCTATGGATTTTATTAAGAAACTCTAAGTATACAGCAGGAACATCGTACTAGATGTAGCAACACTATTCAATGCATGGACGAATGGTAGATTTATAGATATGTAAGATAGATTCTAGCGAAAGAAATTGTCTAGCGCGACACAGTGAGCCAACTTTTCTTTCAGCAGATCTATCACTTGATTCAGTATAATATGTTCACTTCATGCCAACCGGAAACGTATTTTGATGAAAGCGCCATGAGTCACTCTACCTGGAGGCTTGTATCATCCATGCTGACGGGAGGTAAAAGTCGTATCTCGCAGACGATTAAAAGTGACTATTTTCGTTTGGGAGGAGTTGAAATTTGCAAGACATTTTAAATCATGGACTAAAATTAGACTTATCAATATGTAAAATAGAGTCGTAGACATATTGGGAAATCCAAGGACGCATTCCAAGAGTTTACGAGACAGGAGGAGGATTTCTTTGGTAACAACAACAACAAAAAAGAGTACTGAACTGCTACGTGGCATTTGTCCTCCTTTACGGCAGCGAATGTTGGACGGTCTCGTCAAAGATGAACAAGAGACTCGAGGCGACGGAGATGTGGTTCTACAGAAGGATGCTGAGGATATCATGGACTGAGCGAGTAAGCAACGATGAGGTCTTGGAATTGATGCAAAGAAGGAGGCTTAGAGTTTACATCAGGACAAGGCAGCTAAAGTTTCTGGGACACGTAATAAGAAAGGAGGGCCTGGAGAATCTGATACTCACAGGTCGAACAGAAAAAGAGAAAAGGAAAAGCAACGCATGACATAGCTGCGGGGCTTAAGCAAGTGGATGACAGAACGTAGTCTAGGCGAAGTTGCAAAGAGACGAAACTTATTGAGAGCTACAAGAGATGGGGGGGAAGGGGAGAGCAATGATCGCCTACGTCCTGAAAGGACACGGCACATAAAAAGAAAAGAACACGACATAGGGAACCAACTCGTTCGCAGAACAAGGATTCAGTGGGATAGAAAAAAAAACCTTTACTAAGCGCTATAAATAAAGTTGTGGAAACAATGAATACCCACGTCCCACTCGGACACAGTACGACGACGACAAAGAAGAAGAAGAAGAAGGAGGAGGAAGAGGAGGAGGAGGTTCAGTATTTTCGTTTTGGAGGCTTTAAAATTAAGAAGGCATTCCTTGTCCCAGTTAACAGCCGACTATAGATAATTTTTTACATTATCTACCAATTTGATGAAGAATAGACGTGAAGCAAAGAAATGTCGTTCTACAGCAGGATGAATGCCGTTGAGAATGCAGCGTTGGAAAAAAATTCCTCTAAACATGTGACCAGACGTTAAAAGAGAAAAAAATTCCTCAGAGTGAGAAAGGAAGTAATGAAGTAAAAACAATGAGAATGACCAATCCGGACCAGACAAATAACAAATAAGAAGAAGAAGAAGAAGAAGAAAAAGAAGAAAAGCAAAGAAGAAGAAGAAGAAGAAGAAGAAGAAAAGAATAATGAAGTAAAAACAAAGAAGAATGAAGAAGAAAAGAAGAATAATGAGGAAGAAGAAGAAGAAGTAAAGAATAAAAAAGAAGAAAAGAAGAAGAAGAAGAAGAAGAAGAAGAAAGGAATAATGAAGGAAAAGCAAAGATAAGTGAAGAAGAAAAGAAGAACAATGAGGAAGAAGAAGAAGAAGTAAAGAATAAACAGAAGACGAAGAAGAAGAAGAAGAAGAAAGGAATAATGAAGTAAAAATAAAGAAGAATGAAGAAGAAAAGAAGAGGAAGAAGAAAAGTAAAGAATAAAAAAAAGAAGAAGAAGGAAGAAGAAGAAGAAGAATAATGAAGGAAAAAAAAAGGAAGAAGAAGAAAAGAAGAATAAAGAAGAAGAAGAAGTAAAGAATAAAAGAAGAAGAAGAAGAAGAAGAAGAAGAATGAAGGAAAAGTGAAGGAAAAGAAAAAAAGAATAAAGGAAGAAGAAGAAGAAGAATGAAGAGGAAGAAGAAGAAGAAGAAAAGAATGAAGGAAAAGAAAAAGAAGAAGAAGAAAAGAAGAAGAAGAAAAGGAATAATAAACAAAGAAGAAAAAGAAGAAAGAAAGAAGAAGAAAAGTAAAGAAGAATGAAGGAAAAGAAGAAGAAGAATGAAGAAGAAGAAGTAAAGAATAAAAAAAGAGGGAAAAAAGAAAAAAAATAATAAAAAAAAGCAAAGAAGAAGAAGAAGAAAAAAAGAAGAATAGAAGAAGAAGAAGGAAAAATAAAAAGAAGAAGAAGAAGAAGAAGAAGAAAGAAGAATAATGAAGGAAAAGTAAAGAAGAAGAAGAAGAAGAAAAGAATGAAGAAGAAGAAGAAGAAGAAGAAGAAGAAGAAGAAGAAGAAGAAGAAAGAAAGAATAATGAAGGAAAAGAAGATGAATGAAGAAGAAAAGAAGAATAATGAGGAAAAGAAGAAGAAGAAGAAAAGAATAAACAGAAGAAGAAGAAGAAGAAGAAGAGGAAGAAGAAGAAGTAAAAGAAGAAGAAGAAGAAAAGAAGAATAATGAGGAAGAAGAAGAAGAAGAATAAAAAGAAGAGGAAAAGAAGAAGAAGAAGAAGAAGAATAAAGAATAAAAGCAAAGATGAGTGAAGGAAGAATAAAGAAGAAGAAGAAGAAGTAAAGAATAAACAGAAGAAGAAGAAGAAGAAGAAGAAGAAAGGAATAATGAAGGAAAAGTAAAGAAGAATGAAGAAGAAAAGAAGAATAATGAGGAAGAAGAAGAAGTAAAGAATAAAAAAGAAGAGGAAGAAGAAGAAGAAGAAGAAGAAAGGAATAATGAAGGAAAAGCAAAGATGAGTGAAGAAGAAAAGAAGAATAATGAGGAAGAAGAAGAAAAGTAAAAAGAATAAATGAAGAAGAAGAAGAAGAAGAATAATGAGGAATAAGAAAAAGTAAAGAAGAATGAAGAAGAAAAGAAGAATAATGAGGAAGAAGAAGAAGAATAAAAAGAAGAGGAAAGAAGAAGAAGAAGAAGAAAGGAATAATGAAGAAAAGAAAAGTGAAGAAGAAAAAGAAGAATAATGAGGAAGAAGAAGAAGAAGTAAAGAATAAAAGAAGAAGAAGAAGAAGAAGAAGAAAAAAGAATAATGAAGGAAAAGAAGAAGAAGAAGAAAAGAAGAATAATGAGGAAGAAGAAGAAGTAAAGAATAAAAAAGAAGAGGAAGAAGAAGAAGAAGAAGAAGAAGAAGAAAGGAATAATGAAGGAAAAGCAAAGATGAGTGAAGAAGAAAAGAAGAATAATGAGGAAGAAGAAGAAGAAGTAAAGAATAAACAGAAGAAGAAGAAGAAGAAGAAGAAGAAGAAAGGAATAATGAAGGAAAAGTAAAGAAGAATGAAGAAGAAAAGAAGAATAATGAGGAAGAAGAAGAAGTAAAGAATAAAAAAGAGGAAGAAGAAGAAGAAGAAGAAAAAAGAATAAGAAGGAAAAAGCAAAAGAAGAAGAAGAAAGAAGAATAATGAGGAAGAAGAAGAAGAAGTAAAGAATAAACAGAAGAAGAAGAAGAAGAAGAAGAAGAAGAAGAAAGAAAGAATGAAAAGAAAAAAGAAGAAGAAGAAGAAGAAGAAGAATAGGAAGAAGAAGAAGTAAAGAAGAAAAAAAGAAGAGGAAGAAGAAGAAGAAGAAGAAGAATAATGAAGAAAAGCAAAAGAAGAAGAAGAAAAAGAAGAAGAAAAGAGGAAGAAGAAGGAAAAGAATAAAAGAAGAAGAAGAAGAAGAAGAAGAAAGAAGAATGAAGGAAAAGAAGAAGAATGAAGAAGAAAAGGAAGAATAAAGAAGAAGAAAGAAGAAGAAGAAAAAAAGAAGAGGAAGAAGAAGAAGAAGAAAAGAAGAATAATGAAGGAAAAGAAGAAGATGAGTGAAGAAGAAAAGAAGAATAATGAGGGAAGAAGAAGAAGTAAAGAATAAACAGAAGAAGAAGAAGAAGAAGAAGAAGAAAGAAAGAAGAAAAGTAAAAGAAGAAGAAGAAGAAAAGAAGAATAATGAGGAAGAAGAAAGGAATAATGAAGGAAAAGAGATAATGAAGGGAAAAAGCAAAAAGAATGAAGAAGAAAAGAAGAATAATGAGGAAGAAGAAGAAGAAGTAAAAGAATAAACAGAAGAAAAAAGAAGAAGAAAAAAAGAATAATGAAGGAAAACTAAAGAAGAATGAAGAAAAAAAAAGAATAATGAGGAAGAAGAAAGTAAAGAATAAAAAAAGAAGAAGAAGAAAAGAAAAGGAAAACTGAAGGAAAAGCAAAGAAGAATGAAGAAGAAAAGAAGACTAAGGAGGAAGAAGAAGTAAACAATAAAAAAGAGACTGAAGAAAAGAAGAAGAAGAAGAAGAAGAAGAAAAAGAAGAAGAAGAAAATAACAGTATTACCGTTCATCTCGTTTCAATTCGGTTATTAAAAGTATTTAACTGAAAAGACTTAACGGCCGAGTCTTTCCATTGTAGAAATGGTGTTCCTGGTAATGAGAAAGTTCCACCGTCTATTTTACTATTATTATTGCTAACTTAAACTGAATGCAAGCTTCAGGGCTTCCGAGATTTGCACAAAGCAGGTGAGACAGCGGGTAGAAAAAAGAACTTCCTGTTTTGATGCCAAACACAGGTTTTTTTATAAACAAGAATGCAGCAAACAGATGCTCTTCTTCTTCTTCTTCTTCTTCTTCTTCTTCTTCTTCACAATTTACTGTCCTACTTCTTTTCCTTTTCTTCTTTTTGTTCCTTCTTTATTTCTTCTAATTTATTCATTTCTTTCTTTTTATACACCATTTTGTATTTTAAACGTCCTCATCGTTCGCATTTTCCTTCTTCCTTCTCCTATTCTTGTTTTTCTTTTTTCTTTTCTATATTTATTTTTTTATTCTTCATTTTTCCCATTTTAATTATTTCATTCTTTTATCCTTATCAGTTTTGCCTGTCGTTCTCCTTCTCATTTTCATTCTTCTTCTTCTTGATTTTCATTTTTTAAAATATTTCATTTCCCATTCTTCTTTCTTGTTTCTCATCATTTTCTTCTTCTTCGTCTTTATCTTCTTCTTCTTTCATCATCATCATCATCATCATCATCTTCTTCTTCTTCTTCATCATCATCATCATCTTCTTCCTCTTCTTCTTCTTCTTCATCATCATCATCATCATCTTATTATTATTATTATTATTTATCTATTTTTTATTTATTCTACATCTTTTTAATTTAATACACTAAACTTCTTCATTTTCCTTCACATTCTTATTTCTAGTTACCAGTTTAATTCTTTTTCTTTCTTTATGTTACCAGTCTTATTTTATTTTTCATTTTTCTTCTTTCTTACCATTTTCTTGTAATTTTTCTTTTTTCTTATTCATACACTCATTCTCCATTTTACGTTTTCCGTCTTTGTTAATTATTCTTCTTTTCCATAATTTCTTATTTTTCTTCTTCATATTATTTTCATTCTATTGTTCTTATTTCATTCTCTACCTTTTCTTTCTTTTTTCATCATTTTCTCCTTCGTCTTCACCCATCATTTTTCTCAGATTATTCCCTCATCAGCCTGATCTTTTTTTCATCCTTTCTTCTCATTTTCCCTTTTTTAAGCACCACCCGCCCACTTTAGATTTGTTCTTTCTTTTCGTATTCCTCCTCACCTTTCTACTCTCTTTCTTCTTACTTTGTCATTTTTGCATCTCCTTACTCGACTTTCTCTTTTTTCTTTATTAGTCTTTTTCTTTTTTCTTTTTTTTTTTTTATTATTATTATTATTATTATTATTATTATTATTCAACTGTCTTCTTTTTCTTCTTCAACTGTCTTCTCCTCTTTCTTCTTTTCTTCTTCTTCAACTGTCTTCTGCTTCTATTCTTCTTCCACAGTCTTCTTTTTATTCTTTTCACCTGCATTATTATTATTATTATTATTATTATTATTATTATTATTATTCAACTGTCTTCTTTTTCTTCTTCAACTGTCTTCTCCTCTTTCTTCTTTTTCTTCTTCTTCAACTGTCTTCTGCTTCTATTCTTCTTCCACAGTCTTCTTTTTATTCTTTTCACCTGCATTATTATTATTATTATTATTATTATTATTATTATTCAACTGTCTTCTTTTTCTTCTTCAACTGTCTTCTCCTCTTTCTTCTTTTTCTTCTTCTTCAACTGTTTTTTCTACTTCAACTGTCGTCTCCTTCTATTTCTTCTTTCTCGTCTTCTTCAACTGTCTTCTTCTTCTACTCTTCTTCCACAGACTTATTTTTCTTCTTCTTCAGCTGCCTTCTTCTCTTTTTTCTTCTTCTTCTTCAGCTGATTTCTTTTTATTCTTTTCAGCTGTCTTCTTTTTCTTCTTCTTCAACTGTCGTCTCCTTCTATTTCTTCTTTTCCGTTTTCTTCAACTGTTTTCTTTTTCTTCTTCAACTATTTCCTATTTCTTCTTCTTCTTCATTATCATTTTCTGTTTTGCAATTATTTTCTTTTCCTTTATTCGTCTTTCTTTTCTTATTTGCCTCTTTCACTTCATGATCAGTTTTCTAATTACTCCATTTTCTACTTTTCCCTGTTCGTCTGCTTTCTTCAAATTATTCTTTAACCAAATTTCTCCAAATACTTATCTCCATTTCTTTGGCCTTCTTTTCATTTTTTTTAGTTTCTATATTTCTTTTTATCCTTTTATTTTCTTTTTGAATGTTATTGAGGTTGGAATTGTCATTATTGGTTTTCCCAATTGTTGTCTATAATGAAAGACATTTTCACAAATACCCATTCCTCCCTGGTTTTCCCAGATGATATTCAATCGACCAAAAGTTTTCAACATTGTCTGCCATAACATTATCATCCATTCAGCTAATACGGCCATTAGATACATATATTTTACAGTTAATTATTTAGTAAAAACAGTTGAGAGGAGAGTAAACAGAAAGAGAAAATGAGAAACATGCTTAGATGGGTTAAAAGTTCTGGCGGAAGGAGACATAAAGATTCAGTTTCAGATTTCAAAATATACTAGAAAACATTGTTTATGAAAATATTGTTCACAACAAATTATTTGATAAGGTAATTAACAGATAGGGAGCGTTTATCAATCTAATATATTTTACATTTATTTACGCTTTATCAGAGAATGAGTTATGCAGGCACTAGAAGACAGAAATTCAGGAATTTTAAATTTTGAGCAGTTTGATTTTCAGTGATTAATTCAACATTACTATATGTTGGGGATTCCGGGATGAAATCTGGTCTCAAATGAATGACAAACGCAGGAATGAAATATGACCAATAAATGTATTGACGTAATAATACAATTGGTAATACGGTTAGTACATCCAGAAATGCGGTTAGTAGCAATAATAATATATGTACAGTCTGGGAAATTCAGAATCGAAGTATGACTTCCTTCTGAGTCTACGTGCTCGCAACTGTGACTCCTACAAAGCGGTTACCTCAAACTTTCACTCTCTCACTGTATCACTCCCTGGGTATTCACCGGCAGCAGTACAAGTACACACTCGGCGAGTCCACTTGTATGAAAAAAGGGGTGGACCTCTTAACACTATAATTTATGGGCTTCCCTAAGTTGCATCTATCTATCTATCTATCTATCTATCTATCTATCTATCTATCTATCTATCTATCTATCTATCTATCTCAGTCTTTTTCATATCTATCTATCTATCTATCTATCTATGAGTTTGGGTTAAATATAGATCAAATTTGGAACGTAATCCGAAAGAATGATGAGTTAAAGAACAAATAGGAAACGTTTATCAATCTAATATTTTTCACTTTTATTAAAGCTTCATCAGAGAATGAGATATGGAGAAAAAGAAGAAAGAAATTCTGGTATTTAATGAAGTTTTAGAGAAAATGGAAAAAAAAGTTATTTACATTTAAGCTCAGGAAATACTGCTGAAATTGCTAGAGCACATAATGAAGAAAGAAGGCTTGGAAAATTTGACACTCACAGGATATATTGACGGGCCAGAAATGGCACTTCGACATGTGTAATATTTAGCAAATATTGTCACTCTAGACCAGTTCTGACTAAATAGCGTGTCCTAACTTCCCTGGGTTCCCAATACATTCAACCTTGTGCCACATCCAAGATAGGTGAAGAAAATCACCATATTAAAGGGTAGAGGAAAACAGCTCTTTGCCTACGAGCTTGTGAAAAAGGATTGCGTAGCAAAGTTTTGAAGGGATAACAAAAAGACAAAATTTATTCTGAGCTACCGGACAGGAAATCGGAGAGCAAAGATAATCAACGACACAACACAGGGAAAAAGAATTACCCTAAGAAAATGGGTGGCCGAGCAAGGTTTAGGAGAAATAACAAAAAGACACGATTTATTCATATCTAAAAAAGGTTAGGAAATTGTGGAGAGCCATGATCTCCACTCTCCTTAAAGTAAACTGCGCATAGAAGAATAATTATGACCTGGAATAAATGGATGGCAAAAACAAGGTTTAAGAGAGATAATAAAAATACAAAATTTATTAAGAGCTAAATTTATTAATAGGATATTGTGGAGAGCCATGATCGCCTACGCCTTGAAGGGCCATGACATATAGAAGAAGAAGAATGATCTGGAATGGAAGACGGAACTGGGTTTAAGGAGAGATAAAAAAAAGATAAAATTTATTAAGAGATACAATAGACAGGAGATCGTGGAGAGCCATGACCCCCTAAGTCCTTAAGGGATATGATACATAGAAGAAAAATGAGCTTAAGAAAATGGATGGCAGAACTGAGTTTAGGAGAGATAAAAAAAGACATAATTTATTATGAGTTACAAAGGAAAATGTGGAGAGCCATGATCACTTAAGTCCTGAAGGAACATGACACATAGAAGAAGAACCTTAAGTGAATGGATAACAAAAAGATAAATTTATTAAGAGCTAAAAAGGGCAGGGAAATGTGGAGAGCCATAATCACCAACCACCCGAAGAATATAGTTAATCGACTATTGTCTACATAAAATTCGGTTTATAGAAAAAAACATTCGACCAGTGTAATTATGTGTAAAGCTGGGAATAAAATCGGTCGACATTGAGTGCATTCGGAGGTCATATATTAAGCTGCTCAAAATTATATTATTTTATTTAAGTCCTAGTGGCCCAACAAAGTAAGACTGGCAGCTGCTGTTAATAGGGGCCCACCAATCAGCTGTTAACTGGGGCACTAATACTGTTTGGTACGACATGTATTTCTCTCTCTATCAATTATTGATGACCCTGCAGTTTGGGCTGGTAATCAGTACTGCGGCGGAAATACTTGTCACATCTTAAAGTCTGACAAACAGAACAAGGTGGCTATCATAAAAAAATATTACACTGATGTTTATGCAAAAAGCTATAATTTTTATTCATTTTGTTTGCAAAATGACATCCTTCTACATTCGCCATACACTGTTATAAACGATTTTGAAAGTTTCCCATCACCCTGAAGTTCGGGCGCTTCGAGGTGTCTTTCTTTCAAGTATTGAATCAGTGGCCTTGAAATTTTCAACCCATAGCTTATCGATTTTCTATGCGGAACAGTATCATTTTGAGTGAACCTGAAATGAGAACAAACAACTATCTGTCTTACAATTACAGATTCATTTGTCTTAATAACATTTAAAATGTAAACGTACGGTGTCCACCGGTCCAAAAGATGATAGTATCTGGAAATAAATAGTAAAACATTAGGCAGATGATGGAACTATTCCCACTTGCATACGTTCATATCACCAGACAGGTGACGGTTTAAAATGTGGGAGATTATATCTGTCGCACTCTGCAGTTTAAATCCAAAGAAAAGACAAAAGGAAACATTTTTTGAGTCTTTGCAAGTGAGGTCATGTGCTAACATCAGTTGTCAGATAAAATACGTGTGTAAAGAACCATAATGGTAATGTCTTAACAGAATAATAAAATTTGAAATATATACTCCTTGACTTCTGGGCAAATCCATTTTCGGTCTTCCGGAATGTGGGTTATTTGAAGTGCATATCTGAGCAGATCTCGCGCGAATGCAATGCTAAACGAAAAATAAAACGTTCCTCATTTGTTCAATTGTCCGCTGTCTCTATATTTTATTTCATAAAATATATATTTTTATTCTCACTTTGGCACTTGAATGAGATTACTCTGTCTATTACTCTTGCTTATTTCTTCCACCATCTGCTTGTAAATAGACTCTAACTTCTTACGAGATATTAGGAGATATGCAACTCAATCATTTAAGTCGGTAACAATATGTAGTGAAGAGGTCAACAAAATGTATCGATTTTTAAGTGATAGCTAGTTACGGAATATACTAGAAAATACATTGTTTATAGAAACAGTAAATTGTTTGATAAGATAAAGGATAAATAGCGAACTTTTATCAATCTAACATAAATCACTGTTATTAATGCTTCATCACAGAATGAGATATGGAGAGAATAAATAAAAAAGAAATTTAAGTATTTTTAAGTTTGTATTGTTTGATTATCATTCGCTGATCAGGCTTCATGCAAATTCGACTTTTTAATGCAACGTTAGTATAAATTACAGGTTTATAAATGCTTCATCACAGAATGAGATATGGAGAGAATAAATAAAAAAGAAATTTAAGTATTTTTAAGTTTGTATTGTTTGATTATCATTCGCTGATCAGGCTTCATGCAAATTCGACTTTTTAAGGCATGCAACGTTAGTATAAATTACAGGTTTCCAAACGTTGTTTCAAGCTCTCTCAATAAATGTCCCTCTCATTCGCTCTCTCATTATCTCGTCATCTATTAATCTATTTACATGAGACAGTACGTTCATATCTATCTATATATTTTATTACATAAACGCTATTTTTAGTGGATAACTTGAATAGATTCTATGTTTATTTATAGACAGTATATTAATTTATTTTCATCTACCGGTTTAAATATTCGAGATATATTCTCAGAAGAATGTGTGCTGTCGATATTCAGTGGACCAGTGCTACAGAATAACAAACAAAGAATTGTACGAAATGGTTTCGGACAGATGAACGCAGTATGTCTTAGCGAGGACGATACATCATCGAAATCCATAGAAACGCCATTACAGAATCATAAAGGGAAGTAACACATGATTTCAAAGGAATAAACACAGAAGGTCTTAGCGAATACGGTAGTTCCGAGAAGCTCTTTAAGCAACGGTGCAGAATCAAAAACAAAGAACTGTACCAATTAACTATGTATCGGATGAATAAAACGATAAGTTCTTAGCGAGAGAATAGTTCATCTAAACCCGTGAACTAACGCTACACGATCACAAATAAAGAACTGTACCAAATGGTTTCGAAAGAACGAACCCAGTATGCCCTAACGAGGCCGATACTTAATCGAAAACCGTGAACTGACGCAAATAATCATATCATAACGTTGTTGGCGTCCATCACGACTTCGAACAAAAGTTTACGTAGGAAGTTTACTTTATAACAGACTCTGGACATGAGAAACGTATTTTCCTGAAAAAAAAATGTATAAATTTCTCTTGTTAGTAGTTTTTTTTTTGTTTTTTTTTAGCGTCATATAAACTCCTCATGGGTTATTTAATGTCGAAATTTAATTTTCTTGAGAGCATAATTTCATTTACAAAAAAAGTATTGCTTGTATTTTCTTTTTAAGATATTGCTGGTAATTTTTTGAAACGTATTGCTGTTAATATATTTTTGTAATACGAAATTGTATTGTTATGTATTTTTATAGTTTCATAGTGTTTTGGCACTAGTTTCGTGGTTTGTCCCTAGCAGGAACCATAACAGGTTCTACTACCCTGAGTCAGGTTGAACCTGGGAATAACAGCAATTAATATGTTGTTCAGGAGCTCCACAAAACCTCCAGATCAGAGGTCTTGCTGCCGGATGTAGTTTATCATCATGACGAAAACGGTGTTTTCAGTAGATACTGTTACGATAATGAATGATGAACGTTTCCTAATTAGGAAACGGCGAAAATTGCTGTTCCCATTATACTCGAGATAAAATCGTAGGCATTTGCCTGGTTTGCACTCGAATGAGAAGATCGATATAGGTCTAGCTTAAACTAGAGTCAACAAAGTAGTCAGCCTCGGCTTGTATAAGATGAAACAAGGTAATCACAAGGCTAGTGGGCTCTAGATTAATATGGCGTGTATAACTCTTTCTATTTTCCTTTTTATTTTCCTTCATTCATTTTTGTCTTTTATTTTTCTTTCTCATTCATTCTTCTTTCTTTTTTTCTTTTCATAAGGTTGTTGCGTATATTCGTCCTTTCTTTCTGCTGTTCTGTGAATGATCTAAAAATATACCTTAGACACATTTTTTTGTGATTAGTAAATCTGGTTAATTTATGAATGTCTTGTTTATCGTTATTCAAAATTTATTTCAGATTAGACAGACCTTTGGGATGGAATACCAAATAGACAAGAATAGACAAGAATAGACCGATTGTGAAGTTGGAGTTTCAAATGATAAAATAAATAACAACACAAAATATTTCTTTCCAAATCGTTTTCTGATGAGACGAGTTTGAAGATTAAGTTTACGTTCAAAATCTTCACGTTAGAAATTCATTCCGGTGATCAGTGAAAGACTTAGAAGAGAGACTTATAAAATTTATAACTCCCCAAAGATTCACAAATAGTATATGGACAAGAAGCATGGCGCCAAAAAAATATTACTGAATCTTTGTGCCATCAATTACAACATTCATTTACTTCAAAGGGAAATTATACTGAACAATTTCGCTATATTATGATATGCAGTGCAATAGTGTTAGTGTGGTTTCCCATAAACAATGCAAATTATAAACATTTGTCTTATAATTAGTGCCCAGCAATATTATGGTATTAAATACACTTTTATCTATATTTTGCTTTTACTATTTTTTTTATCCCGTGAGCCTTAGGGTCGTAGCAACACCATGTGTAGTGCAGCCACAATAGGAGTTGTGTTACTTGGGCAAGATAGCGAGACGGAGACCAATCAATTCCATGCTGGTTTTGAAAGATTCTTCTCATAGTCGGGTGGCTAGAAAACATTGACTAGCAAACGGTCACCCATAGAGAGAAGAAGACATTTCAGTGGTGATAGCACATGAATGAAAAGAATTGATTCGACTGGAATTAGAACTCTAATATTCCGCAATGTATCGTCCTCCATGTTGCCTTCACCATAATTTCTTCGAATATGATCGGCTCTCATATTCCTCAATGTGCCATCCTCCATGTTGCCTTCTCCTTAATTTCATTCATTATGATCGGCTTTCAGATTCCTCAATGTGCAGTCCTCCATGTTGCCTTCTCCTTAATTTCATCCATATGATCGGCTTTCAGATTCCTCAATGTGCCATACTCCGTGTTGCCTTCCCATTAATTTCATTCATTATGATCAGTTCACAGATTCCTCATTGTGCAATCCTCCATGTTGCCTTCACCTTAATTTCATTTATTATGATCTTCTCTCCGATTATTCAATGTGCCATCCTCCATTTTGCCTTCCCCTTAATTTCATTCATTATGATCGGCTCTTAGATTACTCAATGTGCCATCCTCCATTTTGCCTTCCCCTTAATTTCATTTATTATGATCTGCTCTCAGATTACTCAATGTGGATTCCTCCATGTTGCCTTACCCTTAATTTCATTTATTATGAATTGCTTTCCGATTCCTCAATGTGCCATCCTCCATGTTGCCTTCCCCTTAATTGCATTCATTATGATCTGCTCTCCGGTTCCTCAATGTGCCATCCTCCATGTTGCCTTCCCCTTAATTTTATTTATTATGATCTGCTCTCCGATTCCTCAATGTGCCATCCTCCATGTTGCCGTCCCCTTAATTGCATTCATTATGATCTGCTCTCCGGTTCCTCAAAGTGCCATCCACCATGTTGCCTTCCCCTTAATTTTACTTATTATGATCTGCTCTCCGGTTCCTCAATTTGCCATCCTCCATGTTGCCTTCCCTTAATTTTATTTATTAATGATCTGCTCTCCGATTCCTCAATGTGCCATCCTCCATGTTGCCTTCCCCTTAATTTCATTTATTATGATCTGCTCTCCGATTCCTCAATGTGCCATCCACCATGTTGCCTTCCCCTTAATTTCATTTATTATGATGTGCTCTCAGATTCCTCAATGTGGATTCCTCCATGTTGCCTTCACCTTAATTGCATTCATTATGATCTGCTCTCCGTCTCCTCAATGTGCCATCCTCCAAGTTGCCTTCCCCTTAATTTCATTCATGATGATCTTCACTCCGATTCCTCAATGTGCCATCCTCCATGTTGCCTTCCCCTTAATTTCATTCATTATGATCTGCTCTCCGATTCCTCAATGTGCCATCCACCATGTTGCCTTCCCCTTAATTTCATTTATTATGATGTGCTCTCCGATTCCTCAATGTGCCATCCTCCATTTTGCCTTCCCCTTAATTTCATTTATTATGATCGGCTCTTAGATTACTCAATGTGCCATCCTCCATTTTGCCTTCTCTTAATTTCATTTATTATGATCTGCTCTCAGATTCCTCAATGTGCCATCCTCCATGTTGCCTTCCCTTAATTGCATTCATTATGATTTGCTCTCCGATTCCTCAATATGCCATCCTCCATGTTGCCTTCCCCTTAATTTCATTCATTATGATCTGCTCTTCAATTCCTTAATGTGCCATCCTCCAAGTTGCCTTCCCCTTAATTTCATTCATGATGATCTTCACTCCGATTCCTCAATGTGCCATCCTCCATGTTGCCTTCCCCTTAATTTCATTCATTATGATCTGCTCTCCGATTCCTCAATGTGCCATCCACCATGTTGCCTTCCCCTTAATTTCATTTATTATGATGTGCTCTCCGATTCCTCAATGTGCCATCCTCCATTTTGCCTTCCCCTTAATTTCATTTATTATGATCGGCTCTTAGATTACTCAATGTGCCATCCTCCATTTTGCCTTCCTCTTAATTTCATTTATTATGATCTGCTCTCAGATTCCTCAATGTGCCATCCTCCATGTTGCCTTCCCCTTAATTGCATTCATTATGATTTGCTCTCCGATTCCTCAATATGCCATCCTCCATGTTGCCTTCCCCTTAATTTCATTCATTATGATCTGCTCTTCAATTCCTTAATGTGCCATCCTCCATGTTGCCTTCCCCTTAATTTTATTCATTATGAGCTGCTCTCCGATTCATCAATGTGCCATCCACCATGTTGCCTTCCCCTTAATTTCATTTATTATGATGTGCTCTCCGATTCCTCAATGTGCCATCCTCCATTTTGCCTTCCCCTTAATTTCATTCATTATGATCGGCTCTTAGATTACTCAATGTGCCATCCTCCATTTTGCCTTCCCCTTAATTTCATTTATTATGATCTGCTCTCAGATTCCTCAATGTGGATTCCTCCATGTTGCCTTCCCCTTAATTGCATTCATTATGATCTGCTCTCCGGTTCCTCAATGTGCCATCCTCCATGTTGCCTTCCCCTTAATTTTATTTATTATGATCTGCTCTCCGATTCCTCAATGTGCCATCCTCCATGTTGCCTTCCCCTTAATTGCATTCATTATGATCTGCTCTCCGATTCCTCAATGTGCCATCCTCCATGGAGCCTTCCCCTTAATTTTATTTATTATGATCTGCTCTCCGATTCCTCAATGTGCCGTCCTCCATGTTGCCTTCCCCTTAATTTCATTTATTATGATCTGGTCTCCGATTCCTCAATGTGCCATCCTCCATGTTGCCTTCCGGTTAATTTCATTTATTATGATCTTCTCTCCGATTCATCAATGTGCCATCCTCCATGATTCCTTCCCCTTAATTGCATTCATTATGATCTGCTCTCCGGTTCCTCAATGTGCCACCCTCCATGTTGCCTTCCCCTTAATTTTATTAATTATGATCTGCTCTCAGATTCCTCATTGTGCCATCCTCCATGTTGCCTTCCCCTTAATTTCATTTATTATGATCTGCTCTCCGATTCCTTAATGTGCCATCCTCCATTTTGCCTTCCCCTTAATTTTATTCATTATGATCGGCTCTTAGATTACTCAATGTGCCATCCTCCATTTTGCCTTCCCCTTAATTTCATTTATTATGATCTGCTCTCAGATTCCTCAATGTGGATTCCTCCATGTTGCCTTCCCCTTAATTGCATTCATTATGATCTGCTCTCCGGTTACTCAATGTGCCATCCTCCATGTTGCCTTCCGCTTAATTTTAGTTATTATGATCTGCTCTCCGATTCCTCAATGTACCATCCTCCATGTTGCCTTCCGCTTAATTGCATTCATTATGATCTGCTCTCCGGTCCCTCAATGTGCCATCCTCCATGTTGCCTTCCCCTTAATTTCATTTATTATGATCTGGTCTCCGATTCCTCAATGTGCCATCCTCCATGTTGCCTTCCCCTTAATTGCATTCATTATGATCTGCTCTCCGATTCCTCAATGTGCCATCCTCCATGGAGCCTTCCCCTTAATTTTATTTATTATGATCTGCTCTCCGATTCCTCAATGTGCCGTCCTCCATGTTGCCTTCCCTTTAATTTCATTTATTATGATCTGGTCTCCGATTCCTCAATGTGCCATCCTCCATGTTGCCTTCCGCTTAATTTCATTTATTATGATCTGCTCTCCGATTCATCAATGTGCAATCCTCCATGGTGCCTTCCCCTTAATTTTATTTATTATGATCTGCTCTCCGATTCCTCAATGTGCCATCCTCCATGTTGCCTTCCGCTTAATTTCATTTATTATGATCTGGTCTCCGATTCATCAATGTGCCATCCTCCATGGTGCCTTAATTTTAATTTTATTCATTATGATCTGCCTTCTCCGATTCCTCAATGTGCCATCCTCCATGTTGCCTTCCCTTAATTTCATTCATTATGATCTGGTCTCCGATTCCTCAATGTGCCATCCTCCATGTTGCCTTCCCTTAATTTCATTTGATCTTCTGATCTGCATCTCCGATTCATCAATGTGCCATCCTCCATGTTGCCTTCCCTTAATTTTATTTATTATGATCTGCTCTCCGATTCCATCAATGTGCCATCCTCCATGTTGCCTTCCGCTTAATTTCATTTATTATGATCTGCTCTCCGATTCATCAATGTGCCATCCTCCATGGTGCCTTCCGCTTAATTTCATTTATTATGATCTGCTCTCCGATTCATCAATGTGCCATCCTCCATGTTGCCTTCCGCTTAATTTCATTTATTATGATCTGGTCTCCGATTCATCAATGTGCCATCCTCCATGTTGCCTTCCGCTTAATTTCATTTATTATGATCTGCTCTCCGATTCATCAATGTGCCATCCTCCATGTTGCTTAATTTCTGATTCCGATTTAATTTCATTTATTATGATCTGGTCTCCGATTCATCAATGTGCCATCCTCCATGGTGCCTTCCGCTTAATTTCATTTATTATGATCTGCTCTCCGATTCATCAATGTGCCATCCTCCATGTTGCCTTCCGCATAATTTCATTTATTATGATCTGGTCTCCGATTCCTCAATGTGCCATCCTCCATGGTGCCTTCCGCTTAATTTCATTTATTATGATCTGGTCTCCGATTCCTCAATGTGCCATCCTCCATGTTGCCTTCCGCTTAATTTCATTTATTATGATCTGGTCTCCGATTCATCAATGTGCCATCCTCCATGTTGCCTTCCGCTTAATTTCATTTATTATGATCTGGTCTCCGATTCCTCAATGTGCCATCCTCCATGTTGCCTTCCGCTTAATTTCATTTATTATGATCTGGTCTCCGATTCATCAATGTGCCATCCTCCATGGTGCCTTCCGCTTAATTTCATTTATTATGATCTGGTCTCCGATTCCTCAATGTGCCATCCTCCATGTTGCCTTCATCGCTTAATTTCATTTATTTATAATCTGGTCTCCGATTCCTCAATGTGCCATCCTCCATGTTGCCTTCCGCTTAATTTCATTTATTATGATCTGCTCTCCGATTCATCAATGTGCCATCCTCCATGTTGCCTTCCGCTTAATTTCATTTATTATGATCTGGTCTCCGATTCATCAATGTGCCATCCTCCATGGTGCCTTCCGCTTAATTTCATTTATTATGATCTGGTCTCCGATTCCTCAATGTGCCATCCTCCATGTTGCCTTCCGCTTAATTTCATTTATTTATATCTGGTCTGATCTGGTCTCCATATTTGATTCATCAATGTGCCATCCTCCATGGTGCCTTCCGCTTAATTTCATTTATTATGATCTGGTCTCTCCGATTCTCAATGTGCCATCCTCCATGGTGCCTTCCTTAATTTCATTTATTATGATCTGGTCTCCGATTCATCAATGTGCCATCCTCCATGGTGCCTTCCGCTTAAATTATGATCTGGTCTCCGATTCCTCAATGTGCCATCCTCCATGGTGCCTTCCATTTATTATGATCTGGTCTCCGATTCCTCAATGTGCCATCCTCCATGTTGCCTTCGCTTAATTTCATTTATTATGATCTGGTCTCTGATTCATCAATGTGCCATCCTCCATGGTGCCTTCCGCTTAATTTCATTTATTATGATCTGGTCTCCGATTCCTCAATGTGCCATCCTCCATGGTGCCTTCCTTCATTCTTATGATGCTCTCGATTCCTTAATTTCATTTATTATGATCTGGTCTCCGATTCATCAATGTGCCATCCTCCATGGTGCCTTCCTTAATTTCATTTATTATGATCTGGTCTCGATTCATCAATGTGCCATCCTCCATGTTGCCTTCCGCTTAATTTTCATTTATTATGATCTGGTCTCCGATTCATCAATGTGCCATCCTCCATGGTGCCTTCCCTTAATTTCATTTATTATGATCTGCTCTCCGATTCATCAATGTGCCATCCTCCATGGTGCCTTCCCTTAATTTCATTTATTTATGATCTGCTCTCCGATTCATCAATGTGCCATCCTCCATGTTGCCTTCCGCTTAATTTCATTTATTATGATCTGCTCTCGATTCTCAATGATTCATCAATGTGCCATCCTCGATTCATGGTGCCTTCCCTTTAATTTTATTTATTATGATCTGCTCTCCGATTCCTCAATGTGCCATCCTCCATGGTGCCTTCCCTTAATTTCATTTATTATGATCTGGTCTCCGATTCATCAATGTTGCCATCCTCCATGTTGCCTTCCATGTTGCCTTAATTTCATTTTTATGATCTGCTCTCCGATTCATCAATGTGCCATCCTCCATGTTGCCTTCCGCTTAATTTCATTTATTATGATCTGGTCTCCGATTCATCAATGTGCCATCCTCCATGGTGCCTTCCGCTTAATTTCATTTATTATGATCTGCTCTCCGATTCATCAATGTGCCATCCTCCATGGTGCCTTCCGCTTAATTTTATTTTTATGATCTGCTCTCCGATTCATCAATGCCATCCTCCATGTTGCCTTCCGCTTAATTTCATTTATTATGATCTGCTCTCCGATTCATCAATGTGCCATCCTCCATGGTGCCTTCCGCTTAATTTTATTTATTATGATCTGCTCTCCGATTCATCAATGTGCCATCCTCCATGTTGCCTTCCGCTTAATTTCATTTATTATGATCTGCTCTCCGATTCATCAATGTGCCATCCTCCATGGTGCCTTCCAATGTGCCTTAATTTTATTTTATTATGATCTGCTCTCCGATTCATCAATGCCATCCTCATGGTGCCTTCATGTTTGCTTTTAATTTCATTTATTATGATCTGCTCTTGATTCATCGATTCATCCTCCATGTTGCCTTCCGCTTAATTTCATTTTATTATGATCTGCAATGTGCCATCCGATTCCAATGTTCCCATGGTCCTTAATTTTATTTTTATGATCTGCTCTCCGATTCCCTCAATGTGCCATCCTCCATGGTGCCTTCCGCTTAATTTCATTATTATGATCTGCTCTCCGATTCATCAATGTGCCATCCTCCATGGTGCCTTCCGCTTATTTTTTATTTTTTATGATCTGCTCTCCGATTCATCAATGTGCCATCCTCCATGTTGCCTTCCCCTTAATTTCATTTATTATGATCTGGTCTCCGATTCATCCATGTGCCATCCTCCATGGTGCCTTCCGCTTAATTTTATTTATTATGATCTGTTCTCCGATTCATCAATGTGCCATCCTCCATGTTGCCTTCCTGCTTAATTTTATTTATTATGATCTGCTCTCCGATTCATCAATGTGATTCCTCCATCCTCCATGGTGCCTTCCGCTTAATTTTATTTATTATGATCTGCTCTCCGATTCATCAATGTGCCATCCTCCATGTTGCCTTCCGCTTAATTTTTTATTTATTATGATCTGCTCTCCGATTCATCAATGTGCCATCCTCCATGTTGCCTTCCGCTTAATTTCATTTATTATGATCTGCTCTCCGATTCATCAATGTGCCATCCTCCATGGTGCCTTCCCCTTAATTTTATTTATTATGATCTGCTCTCCGATTCATCAATGTGCCATCCTCCATGGTGCCTTCCCTTAATTTTATTTATTATGATCTGCTCTCTTGATTCATCAATGGGCCATCCTCCATGTTGCCTTCCCTTAATTGCATTTATTATGATCTGCTCTCAGATTCATCAATTTTGTGGATTCCTCCATTTGCCTTCCCTTAATTTTATTCATTATGATCTGCTCTCCGGTTCCTCAATGTGCCATCCTCCATGTTGCCTTCCCCTTAATTTCATTCATTATGATCTGCTCTCCGGTTCCTCAATGTGCCATCCTCCATGTTGCCTTCCCTTAATTTTATTCATGATGATCTTCTCTCCGATTCCTCAATGTGCCATCCTCCATTTTGCCTTCCCTTAATTTCATTTATTATGATCTGCTCTCCGATTCTCAATGTGCCATCCACCATGTTGCCTTCCGATTCTTAATTTCATTTATTATGATGTGCTCTCCGATTCCTCAATGTGCCATCCTCCATTTTGCCTTCCCCTTAATTTCATTTATTATGATCGGCTCTTAGATTACTCAATGTGCCATCCTCCATTTTGCCTTCCTCTAAATTTCATTTATTATGATCTGCTCTCAGATTCCTCAATGTGGATTCCTCCATGTTGCCTTCCCCTTAATTGCATTCATTATGATTTGCTCTCCGATTCCTCAATATGCCGTCCTCCATATTGCCTTCCCTTTAATTTCATTTATTATGATCTGGTCTCCGATTCCTCAATGTGCCATCCTCCATGTTGCCTTCCGCTTAATTTCATTTATTATGATCTGCTCTCCGATTCATCAATGTGCCATCCTCCATGGTGCCTTCCCCTTAATTTAATTTTATTCTCCGATTATGATCTGTGCCTTCCCGATTCGATTCATGTGCCATCCTCCATGATTCCTTCCCCTTAATTGCATTCATTATGATCTGCTCTCAGATTCCTCATTGTGCCATCCTCCATGTTGCCTTCCATTTTTTAATTTCATTTATTATGATCTGCCATCTCCGATTCCTTAATGTGCCATCCTCCATTTTGCCTTCCCTTAATTTCATTCATTATGATCGGCTCTTAGATTACTCAATGTGCCATCCTTCATTTTGCCTTCCCCTTAATTTCATTATTATGATCTGCTCTCAGATTCCTCAATGTGGATTCCTCCATGTTGCCTTCCCTTAATTGCATTCATTATGATCTGCTCTCCGGTTCCTCAAGTGCCATCCTCCATGTTGCCTTCCCCTTAATTTTTCATTTATTATGATCTGCTCTCTGATTCCTCAATGTACCATCCTCCATGTTGCCTTCCCCTTAATTGCATTCATTATGATCTGCTCTCCGGTTCCTCAATGTGCCATCCTCCATGTTGCCTTCCCTTAATTTTATTTATTATGATCTGGTCTCCGATTCCTCAATGTGCCATCCTCCATGTTGCCTTCCCCTTAATTGCATTTATTATGATCTGCTCTCCGATTCCTCAATGTGCCATCCTCCATGTGAGTCTTCCCTTAATTTCATTTATTGTGATCTGCTCTCCGATTCATCAATGTGCCATCCTCCATGGTGCCTTCCCTTAATTTTATTTATTATGATCTGCTCTCCGATTCCTCAATGTGCCATCCTCCATGTTGCCTTCCCTTAATCTGGTTGCATTTCATTATGATCTGCTCTCCCTTAATTTACTCAATGTGCCATCCTCCATGTTGCCTTCCCTTAATTTCATTTATTATGATCTGCTCTCCGATTCCTCAATGTACCATCCTCCATGTTGCCTTCCCTTAATTGCATTCATTATGATCTGCTCTCCGATTCCTCAATGTGCCATCCTCCATGTTGCCTTGCCCCGCTTAATTTTATTTATTATGATCTGGTCTCCATGATTCCTCAATGTGCCATCCTCCATGTTGCCTTCCCTTTAATTGCATTTATTATGATCTGGTCTCCGATTCCTCAATGTGCCATCCTCCATGGAGTCCTTCCCCTTAATTTTATTTATTATGATCTGCTCTCCGATTCTCAATGTGCCATCCTCCATGTTGCCTTCCTTTAATTTCATTCATTATGATCTGCTCTCCGATTCCTCAATGTGCCATCCTCCATGTTGCCTTCCGCTTAATTTCATTTATTATGATCTGGTCTCCGATTCATCAATGTGCCATCCTCCATGGTGCCTTCCCCTTAATTTTATTCATTATGATCTGCTCTCCGATTCCTCAATGTGCCATCCGCCATGGAGCCTTCCCCTTAATTTCATTCATTATGATCTGGTCTCCGATTCCTCAATGTGCCATCCTCCATGTTGCCTTCCGCTTAATTTCATTTATTATGATCTGCTCTCCGATTCATCAATGTGCCATCCTCCATGGTGCCTTCCCCTTAATTTTATTTATTATGATCTGCTCTCCGATCCTCAATGTGCCATCCTCCATGTTGCCTTCCGCTTAATTTCATTTATTATGATCTGCTCTCCGATTCATCAATGTGCCATCCTCCATGGTGCCTTCCCTTAATTTTTATTTATTATGATCTGCTCTCCGATTCATCAATGGTCTCTGCCATCCTCCTCCATGTTGCCTTCGCTTAATTTCATTTATTATGATCTGGTCTCCGATTCATCAATGTGCCATCCTCCATGTTGCCTTCCCTTAATTTCATTTATTATGATCTGCTCTCCGATTCATCAATGTGCCATCCTCCATGTTGCCTTCCTTAATTTCATTTATTATGATCTGCTCTCCGATTCATCAATGTGCCATCCTCCATGTTGCCTTCCGCTTAATTTCATTTATTATGATCTGGATCTCCGATTCATCAATGTGCCATCCTCCATGGTGCCTTCCGCTTAATTTCATTTATTATGATCTGCTCTCCGATTCATCAATGTGCCATCCTCCATGGTGCCTTCCTTAATTTCATTTATTATGATCTGGTCTCCGATTCCTCAATGTGCCATCCTCCATGGTGCCTTCGCTTAATTTCATTTATTATGATCTGGTCTCCGATTCATCAATGTGCCATCCTCCATGGTGCCTTCCATCTTAATTTCATTTTATTATGATCTGGTCTCCGATTCCTCAATGTGCCATCCTCCATGTTGCCTTCCCTTAATTTCATTTATTATGATCTGCTCTCGATTCATCAATGTGCCATCCTCCATGGTGCCTTCCCCTTAATTTATTTATTATGATCTGGTCTCCGATTCCTCAATGTGCCATCCTCCATGTTGCCTTCCCGCTTAATTTCATTTATTATGATCGTGTCTCCGATTCATCAATGCTCTCCATCCTCCATCCTTTGCCTTCCCCTTTAATTTCATTTGTATGATCTGCTCTCAGATTCCTCAATGTGCCATCCTCCATTTTGCCTTCCCCATTTAATTGCTCTCATTCATTATGATCTGGCTCTTAGATTCCTCAATGTGCCATCCTCCATTTGCCTTCCCTTAATTTTATTTGATTGCTCTGATCTGCTCTCAGATTCCTTAATTTCAATGTTCTCATCCTCCATGTTGCCTTCCGCTTAATTGCATTCATTTATGATCTGCTCTCCGGTTCCTCAATGTGCCATCCTCCATGTTGCCTTCCTTAATTTTATTTATTATGATCTCTGCTCTCCGATTCCTCAATGTGCCATCCTCCATGTTGCCCTTCCCTTAATTGCATTCATTATGATCTGCTCTCCGGTCCTCAATGGTGCCATCCTCCATGGAGCCTTCCCCTTTATTTTATTTATTATGATCTGCTCTCCGATTCCTCAATGTGCCATCCTCCATGTTGCCTTCCCTTAATTTTCATTTATTGTGATCTGCTCTCCTGAGTTCCTCATTTATGATCAATGATTCCTCAATATCCTCCATGTTGCCTTCCTTAATTTCATTTATTATGATCTGCTCTCCGATTCATCAATGTGCCATCCTCCATGTTGCCTTCCCTTTAATTTCATTTATTATGATCTGCTCTCCGATTCATCAATGTGCCATCCTCCATATTTGCCTTCCCCTTAATTTCATTTATTATGATCTGCTCTCCGATTCATCAATGTGCCATCCTCCATGTTGCCTTCCGCTTAATTTTATTTATTATGATCTGCTCTCCGATTCTCAATGTGCCATCCTCCATGGTGCCTTCCTTAATTTTTATTATGATCTGCTCTCCGATTCATCAATGTGCCATCCTCCATGTTGCCTTCCCCTTAATTTCATTTATTATGATCTGGTCTCCGATTCATCAATGTGCCATCCTCCATGGTGCCTTCCTTAATTTTATTCATGATGATCTGCTCTCCGATTCCTCAATGTGCCATCCTCCATGTTGCCTTCCCATTTTAATTTTCATTTCCATCCTATGATCTGCTCTCCCGATTCATCAATGTGCCATCCTCCATGGTGCCTTCCTTAATTTTATTTATTATGATCTGCTCTCCGATTCATCAATGTGCCATCCTCCATGTTGCCTTCCCTTAATTTTTTATTTATTCTCCGATCTGCTCTCCGATTCATCAATCTGCCATCCTCCATGTTGCCTTCCGCTTAATTTCATTTATTATGATCTGCTTCCGATTCATCAATGTGCCATCCTCCATGGTGCCTTCATTTAATAATTTATTTATTATGATCTGCTCTGATTCATCAATGTGCCATCCTCCATGTTGCCTTCCGCTTAATTTCATTTATTATGATCTGCTCTCCGATTCATCAATGTGCCATCCTCCATGTTGCCTTCACTTAATTTCATTTATTATGATCTGCTCTCCGATTCATCAATGTGCCATCCTCCATGTTGCCTTCCGCTTAATTTCATTTATTATGATCTGCTCTCCGATTCATCAATGTGCCATCCTCCATGTTGCCTTCCGCTTAATTTCATTTATTATGATCTGCTCTCCGATTCATCAATGTGCCATCCTCCATGGTGCCTTCCGCTTAATTTCATTTATTATGATCTGCTCTCCGATTCATCAATGTGCCATCCTCCATGTTGCCTTCCGCTTAATTTCATTTATTATGATCTGGTCTCCGATTCATCAATGTGCCATCCTCCATGGTGCCTTCCGATTAATTTCATTTATTATGATCTGGTCTCCGATTCCTCAATGTGCCATCCTCCATGGTGCCTTCCTGATTAATCTTTCATTTATTATGATCTGGTCTCCGATTCATCAATGTGCCATCCTCCATGGTGCCTTCCCTTAATTTACATTTATTATGATCTGCTCTCCGATTCATCAATGTGCCATCCTCCATGGTGCCTTCCCCTTAATTTTATTTATGTTGCCTTCCGCTTAATTTCATTTATTATGATCTGCTCAAATTCCTCAATGTTGCCATCCTCCATGTTGCCTTCCGCTTAATTTCATTTATTATGATCTGCTCTCCGATTCATCAATGTGCCATCCTCCATGGTGCCTTCCCCTTAATTTTATTCATTATGATCTGCTCTCCGATTCCTCAATGTGCCATCCTCCATGGAGCCTTCCCCTTAATTTCATTTATTATGATCTGGTCTCCGATTCCTCAATGTGCCATCCTCCATGTTGCCTTCCGCTTAATTTCATTTATTATGATCTGCTCTCCGATTCATCAATGTGCCATCCTCCATGGTGCCTTCCCCTTAATTTTATTTATTATGATCTGCTCTCCGATTCCTCAATGTGCCATCCTCCATGGTGCCTTCCGCTTAATTTCATTTATTATGATCTGCTCTCCGATTCATCAATGTGCCATCCTCCATGTTGCCTTCCGCTTAATTTCATTTATTATGATCTGCTCTTCGATTCATCAATGTGCCATCCTCCATGTTGCCTTCCGCTTAATTTCATTTATTATGATCTGGTCTCCGATTCATCAATGTGCCATCCTCCATGGTGCCTTCCGCTTAATTTTATTTATTATGATCTGCTCTCCGATTCATCAATGTGCCATCCTCCATGTTGCCTTCCGCTTAATTTCATTTATTATGATCTGCTCTCCGATTCATCCATGTGCCATCCTCCATGGTGCCTTCCGCTTAATTTTATTTATTATGATCTGCCATCCTCTCCGATTCATCAATGTGCCATCCTCCATGGTGCCTTCCCTTTAATTTTATTTTTTATTTATTCCGATCATCTGCATCCTCCGATTCATTTCAATGATCTGCTTCCGATTCATCAATGTGCATCCTCCATGGTGCCTTCCGCTTAATTTTATTTATTATGATCTGCTCTCCGATTCATCAATGTGCCATCCTCCATGGTGCCTTCCCTTAATTTTTATTTATTATGATCTGCTCCCCAATTCATCAATGTAGCCATCCTCCATGGTGCCATCCTCCTTGCCCCCTTAATTTTATTTATTATGATCTGCTCTCTGATTCATCCAATATCCTCATCATCATGGTGCCTTCC
Source organism: Acanthosepion pharaonis (assembly GCA_903632075.3). Taxonomy (NCBI): domain Eukaryota; kingdom Metazoa; phylum Mollusca; class Cephalopoda; order Sepiida; family Sepiidae; genus Acanthosepion; species Acanthosepion pharaonis. The sequence continues at coordinate 960,954 of CAHIKZ030003413.1, forward strand.
CTTAATTTCATTTATTATGATCTGCTCTCCGATTCATCAATGCCATCCTCCATGTTGCCTTTCCGCTTAATTTCATTTATTATGATATGCTCCCCGATTCATCAATGTGCCATCCTCCATGGTGCCTTCCCTTAATTTCATTTATTATGATCTGCTCTCCGATTCATCAATGTGCCATCCTCCATGGTGCCTTCCGCTTAATTTATTTATTATGATCTGCTCTCCGATTCATCAATGTGCCATCCTCCATGTTGCCTTCCCTTAATTTCATTTATTATGATTCATCAATGTGCCTCCTCGATTCATCAATGTGCCATCCTCCATGGTGCCTTCCGATTCATCAATTGCCATTTCATTTATTATGATCTGCTCTCCGATTCATCAATGTGCTCTCCATCCTCAATGTGCCATCCTCCATGTTGCCTTCCTTAATTTCATTTTGTGCCGATATGCTCTATTTATTTATGATCTGCTCTCCGATTCATCAATGTGCCATCCTCCATGGTGCCTTCGCTTAATTTCATTTATTATGATCTGTTCTCCGATTCATCAATGCCATCCTCCATGTTGCCTTCCCTTAATTTCATTTAATGATCTGCTCTCCGATTCATCAATGTGCCATCTGGTGCCTTGATTTCATCATGATCTGTATCTCGATTCATCAATGTGCCATCCTCCATGGTGCCTTCCCCTTAATTTTATTTATTATGATCTGCTCTCCGATTCATCAATGTGCCATCCTCCATGGTGCCTTCCATCTTATCCCCTCCATTTCATTTATTATGAGGATCTGCTCTCCGATTCATCAATGTGCCATCCTCCATGGTGCCTTCCCTTAATTTTATTTATTATGATCTGCTCTCCGATTCATCAATTTTGCCATCCTCCATGGTGCCTTCCCCTTTATTTTCATTTCCGATTCCTCAATGTGCCATCCTCATGTTGCCTTCCCATTTGATCTGCTCTCCGATTCATCAATGTGCCATCCTCCATGGTGCCTTCCCTTAATTTTTATTTATTATGATATGCTCTCCGATTCATCATTATGTGATTCCATCCTCCATGGTGCCTTCCTTAATTTCATTTATTATGATCTGCTCTTCGATTCCTCAATGTACTCCTCCTCCATATTTTGCCATCCCTTCCTTAATTTCATTTATTATGATCTGCTCTCCAATTCATCAATGTGCCATCCTCCATGGTACCTTTTCATTTAATTTGATTTATTGTCCTGCTCTCCCTTAATTTTCATCAATGTGCCATCCTCCATGGTGCCTTCGCTTAATTTTATTTATTATGATCTGCTCTCCGATTCATCAATGCCATCCTCCATGTTGCCTTCCCTTAATTTCATTTATTATGATCTGCTCTCCGATTCATCTCAATGTGCCATCCTCCATGGTGCCCTCCCTTAATCTTTCTTATTTATTATGATCTGTCTCCATGGTATTTCATCAATCCGATTCATCAATGTGCCATCCTCCATGGTGCCTTCCGCTTAATTTCATTTTTATGATCTGTCTCCGATTCATCAATGTGCCATCCTCCATGTTGCCTTCCTTAATTTCATTTATTATGATCTGCTCTCCGATTCATCAATGTGCCATCCTCCATGGTGCCTTCCCCTTAATTTCAATTTGATCTTCTCCGATTCATCAATGCCATCCTCATGTTGCTCTCCTTAATTTCATTTATTATGATCTGCTTCCCGATTCATCAATGTCCCATCCTCCATGTTTGCCTTCCTTAATTTCATTTATTATGATCTGCTCTCCGATTCATCCATGTGCCATCCTCCATGGTGCCTTCCGCTTAATTTTTATTTATGATCTGCTCTCTTATTTATCCTTATTTGATCATTGTTGATCTGATTCATTCATCCATGTGCCATCCTCATGGTGCCTTCCGCTTAATTTTATTTATTATGATCTGCTCTCCGATTCATCAATGTGCCATCCTCCATGTTGCCTTCCGCTTAATTTCCCCCCAGCCATGATCTGCTCTCCGATTCATCTCATCGTGCCATGCCTTCCTTAATTTTATTTGTGTAATCTGCCGATTCATGCTTACGTTGCCTTCTTAATTTTATTTATTGTGATCTGCCTGATTCATCAATATTGCCATCCTCCATGTTGCCTTCGCTTAATTTCATTTATTATGATCTGCTCTCGATTCATCAATGTGCCATCCTCCATGTTGCCTTCCGCTTAATTTCATTTATTATGATCTGCTCTCCGATTCATCAATTGTGCCATCCTCCATTTATTTGTTATGATCTGCTCTCCGATTCATCAATGTGCCATCTCATAGTACCTTCCATTATGTTATGATCTGCTCTCCGATTCATCAATATTGCCATCCTCCATGTTGCCTTCCTTATTTTATTTATTGTAATCCTCTCAATTCATCAATGTGCCATCCTCCATGGTCTCCGATCTGCTCTCCATTCATCATGTGCCATCCTCACATGTTGCCTTCCCTTTATTTCATTGGTGCTCTCCATTCATCAATATGCCATCCTCCAAGTGCCTTCCGCTTAATTTTTTATGGTGATCTGCTCTCCGATTCATCAATGCCCATCCTCCATCCATTTCCCTTATTTGGTGCTCTCCGATTCATCAATGTGCCATCTCCATAGTGCCTTCCTTAATTTCATTTTATGATCTGCTCTCCGGTTCATCAATGTGCCATCCTCCATGTTCCGCATAATTTCATTTATGATCTGCTCTCCGATTCCTCAATGTGCCATCCTAATTTGCATTTATTATGATCTGCTCTCTGATTCATCAATGTGCCATCCTCCATGGTACCCTTCCCTTAATTCATTTATTATGATCTGCTCTCCGATTCATCAATGTGCCATCCTCCATGGTGCCTTCCTTAATTTTATTTATGTCTGATTCATCAATGTTCCTCCATTTTGCCTTCCGCTTAATTCATTTTTTATTGATCTGCTCTCCGATTCATCAATGTGCCATCCTCCATGGTGCCTTCCTTAATTTCATTTATTATGATCTGCTCCGATTCATCAATGTGTACCATCCTCCATGGTGCCTTCCCCTTAATTTATTTATTATGATCTGCTCTCCGATTCCTCAATGTGCCATCCTCCCATGTTGCCTTCCTTAATTTCATTTATTATGATCTGCTCTCCGATTCATCAATGTGCCATCCTCCATGGCCTTCCCTTGATCTTTCATTTGATCTGCTCTCCGATTCATGATCTGCTCGATTCATCATCCTCCATGGTGCCTTTAATTTTATTTATCTGCTCTCCGATTCCTCTGCTCTCCATGTTGATTCATCATCAATGTGCCATCCTCCTTGGTGCCTTCCTCCATTTTTAGTCTGCTTCCGTATATTCATCATTTATTATGTTCTGCTCTTCCGATTCATCCTCCATGGTGCCTTCCCTTAATTTTGATATCTGCTCTCCGATTCATCAATGTTGCCATCCTCCATGGTGCCTTCCCCTTAATTTTATTTATTCCATGATCTGCTCTCGATTCATCAATGCCATCCTCCATGTTGCCTTCCACTTAATTTCATTTGTATGATCTTTCTCCGATTCATCAATGTACCCATCCTCCATACCCCCTTCATCATTATGATCATCTGCTCTCATTGCCATCCTCCTCCATGTTGATCCTTCCCTTCAATGCCATCTCTTGGTGCCTTCCCTTAATTTTATTGATCTGCTCTCCGATTTCATCTCCATGTGCCCATCTGCTCTCCAATTCATCAATGTGCCATCCTCCATGCCTTCCGCTTAATTTATTTATTTTGATCTGCTCTCCGATTCATCAATGTGCCATCCTCCCATGGTGCCTTGCTTAATTTCATTGTGTATGTTCTGCTCTCCGATTCATCAATGTGCCATCCTCCATGGTGCCTTCCGTTAATAATTTTATTTATTATGATCTGCTCTCCGATTCATCAATGTGCCATCCTCCATGGTGCCTTCCCTTAATTTTATTATTATGATCTGCTCTGATTCATCAATGTGCCATCCTCCATGGTGCCTTTCCTTAATTTTATTTATTATGTCTGCTCTCCGATTCATCAAAAGCATCCTCCATGGTGCCTTCCCTTAATTTATTTGTTATGATCTGCTCTCGATTCCTCAATGTGCCATCCTCCATGTTGCCTTCCGCTTAATTTCATTTATTATGATCTGCTGATTCATCTCTCCGATTCATCTTAATTTTAATCTGCTCTCCAGTTATCAATGCCATCCTCCATGGTGCCTTCCCCTTAATTTTATTTATAATCTGCTCTCGATTCATCAATGTGCATTCCTCCATGTTGCCTTCTTAATTTCATTTATTATGATCTGCTCTCCGATTCATCAATGTGCCATCCTCCTATGGTGCCCTTCTGCTTAATTTCATTTATTATGATCTGCTCTCCGATTCATCAATGTTGCTGCATCTCCATGGTGCCTTCCATAATTTTATTTATTATGATCTGCTCTCCGATTCATCAATACCCATCCTCCATGGTGCCTTCCTTAATTTAATTTTATCTGCTATTCATCAATGCCATCTCCCTCCGTGCCTTCCTTGCTTTTATAGTTTCAATGCAATGTGCCATCCTCCATGGTGCCTTCATGGATCCTTGTTCATCCTCCTGGTGCCTTCCCTTAATTTTATTTATTATGATCTGCTCTCCGATTCCTCAATGTGCCATCCTCCATGTTGCCTTCTTATTTCAATTTGATCTGCTTTCTTATTCATATGCATCCTCCGACCTTCATCATTGTGCCATCTCTCCATTTCCAATATTACCCATCCTCCATGGTGCCTTCCTTAATTTCATTGTTATGATCTGCTCTCGATTCATCAATATTGCCATCCTCCATGGTGCCTTCTTATTTTAATTTCATTTATTCAATTGATCTGCTCTCCGATTCATCAATCATTGTTATCCTCCATGGTGCCTTCCCCCTCAATTTTCCGCTTAATTTATTTTTGATCTGCTCTCCGATTCATCAATGTGCCATCTCCATGGTGCCTTCCCGCTTAATTTTATTTGTATGATCTGCTCTCGATTCATCAATGTGCCATCCTCCATGTAGCCTTCCCTTAATTTCATTTATTATGATATGCTCTCCGATTCATCAATGTGCCATCCTCCATGGGTGCCTTCCGCTTAATTTTATTTATTATGATCTGCTCTCTGATTCATCAATGTGCCATCCTCCATGGTGCCTTCCGCTTAATTTCATTTATTATGATCTGCTCTCCCGATTCATCAATGTGCCATCCTCCATGTTCCCTTCCGCTTAAGTCTTTCCGATTCTCAGTAAATCTTTCCTTAATTTCATTTATTATGATATGTCTGATTCATCAATCCATCCCATGTTGCCTTCTTAATTTCATTTATTATGATCTGTCTCCCGATTCATCAATGTGCCATCCTCCATGGTGCCTTCCGTTTAATTTCATTTTATTTATTGTGATCTGCTCTCCGATTCATCAATGTGCCTTCCTTCATGTTGCCTTCCGCTTAATTTCATTTATTATGATCTGCTCTCCGATTCATCAATGTGCCATCCTCCATGGTGCCCTTCCCCTTAATTTTATTTATTATGATCTGCTCTCCGATTCATCAAATGCCATCCTCCCATAATTTCATTTGCCTTCCTCATTAATTTTATCAATTTCATTGCCATCTGCTCCGATTCCTCAATGTGCCATCCTCCGATTCATCAATGTGCCATCCTCCATGTTGCCTTCCGCTTAATTTTTATTTTATGATCTGCTCTCCGATTCATCAATGTGCCATCCTCCATGGTGCCTTCCGCATAATTTATTTTTATGATCTGCTCTCCGATTCATCAATGTGCCATCCTCCATGGTGCCTTCCTTAATTTCATTTATTATGATCTGCTCTCGATTCATCAATGTGCCATCCTCCATGGTGCCTTTAATAGTTCATTGTAGGATCTGCTCTCCGGTTATCCAATATGCCATCCTCCATGTTGCCTTCCACTTATTTAATTTGATCTGCTCTCCGATTTGTCAATATTGCCATCCTCCATGTTGCCTTCATCAATTTATGCATCCTCTCCCATCAATTGCCTCCTCCCAATGTTTATTTATTATCCTCTCCGATTCATGGTGCCATCCTCCATGGTACCTTTAATTTTATTTATTTTGATCTGCTCTTGATTCATCCAATGTGCCATCCTCCATGGTGCCTTCCCTTAATTTTATTTATTATGATCTGTCTCCGATTCCTCAATGTGCCATCCTCCATGTTGACTTCGCTTAATTTCATTTATTATGATCTTCTCTCCGATTCATCAATGTGCCATCCTCCATGGTGCCTTCCCCTTAATTTTATTTATTATGATCTGCTCTCCGATTCATCAATGTGCCATCCTCCATGTTGCCTTCCCTTAATTTTATTTGTTATGATCTGCTCTCGATTCATCAATGTGCCATCCTCCATGGTGCCTTCCGCTTAATTTTATTTTATGATCTGCTCTCCGATTCATCAATATTGCCATCCTCCATTTGCCTTCTGCTTAATTTCATTTATTATGATCTGCTCTGATTCATCAATGTGCCCATCCTCCATGGTGCCTTCCTTAATTTTATTTATTATGATCTGCCTCCGATTCCTCAGTGTGCCATCCTCATGGTGCCTTCCCTTAATATCATTGTATTATGATCCGCTCTCCGATTCATCAATGTGCCATCCTCCATGTGCCTTCCCTTAATTTTATTTATTATGATCTGCTCTCCGATTCCAATGTGCCATCCTCCATATTTGCTCTTCAACAATTTCATTTATTATGATATGGTCTCCGATTCATCAATGTGCCATCCTCCATGGTCCCTTAATTTTATTTATGATCTGCTCTATTCATCAATGTGCCATCCTCCATGGTGCCTTCCCTTAATTTTAGATCTGTCTGCTCTGATTCATCAATGTGCCATCCTCCAGTTGCCTTCCATTATTTCACGACAGGATCTGCTCTCTGATTCCTCAATGTACCATCCTCCATGTTTGCCTTCCCGCTTAATTTCATTTTATTATGATCTGTCTTCGGATTCATCATCGTGCCATCATCCTCCATGGTGCCTTCCTTAATTTCATGACATGATCTGCTCTCCGATTCATCAATGTGCCATCCTCCATGTTGCCTTCCCTTAATTTCATTTATTATGATCTGCTCTCCGATTCATCAATGCCATCCTCCATGGTGCCTTCCCTTAATTTTTATTTGTTATGATCTGCTCTCCGATTCATCAATGTGCCATCCTCCATGTTGCCTTTCCGCTTAATTTCATTTATTGTGATCTGCTCTCGATTCATCAATGCCATCCTCCATGGTGCCCTTCCCTTAATTTCATTTATTGGCAGATCTGCCTCTATGATTCATCAATACTATCTCCTGTTGCCTTCCGCTTAATTTCATTTATTATGATCTGCTCTCCCGATTCCTCAATGTGCCATCCTCCATGTTGCCTTCACTTAATTTCATTTACGGATCTGCTCTCCGATTCATCAATGTGCCATCCCCTCCATGGTGCCTTCCTGCTTAATTTCATTTATTATGATCTGCTCTCCTGATTCCATCAATGTGCCATCCTCCATGGTGCCTTCCCCTTAATTTTATTTATTATGATCTGCTCCGATTCATCAATGTGCCATCCTCCATGTTGCTTCCGCTTAATTTCATTTTATTATGATCTGGTCTCCGATTCATCAATGTGCCATCCTCCATGTTGCCTTCGCTTAATTTTTTTTATGATCTGCTCTCCGATTCCTCAATGTGCCATCCTCCCTTGGTGCCTTCCCCTTAATTTTTATTTATTATGATCTGCTCTCCGATTCATCAATGCCATCCTCCATGTGCCTTCCGCTTAATTTCATTTATTAGGATCTGGTCTCCGATTCATCCAATGTGCCATCCTCCATGGTGCCTTCCGCTTAATTTATTTATTATGATCTGCTCTCCGATTCATCAATGTGCCATCCTCCTTGGTGCCTTCCCTTAATTTTATTTATTATGATCTGCTCTCGATTCCTCAATGTGCCATCCTCTGCGGTGCCTTCCCTTTAATTTTATTTACATGATCTGCTCTCCGATTCATCAGTGTGCCATCCTCCATGGTGCCTTCCCTTAATTTTTATTTATTATGATCTGCTCTGGATTCTCATCCTTGCCATCCTCCATGGTGCCTTCATTAATTTTATTTATTATGATCTGCTCTCTGATTCCTCAATATTGCCATCCTCCATGTTGCCTTCCGCTTAATTTTATTTATTATGATCTGCTCTCCTGATTCATCAATGTGCCATCCTCTATGGTGCCTTCACCTTAATTTTTATTTATTATGATCTGCTCGATTCCTCTCAATGTGCCATCCTCCATGCCTCTTCTGTGCCTTCCCCTTAATTTTATTTTATGATCTGCTCTCAATTCATCAATGTGCCATCCTCCATGGTGCCTTCCCTTAATTTCATTTATTATGATCTGCTCTCGATTCATCAATGTGCCATCCTCCATGTTGCCTTCAGCTTAATTTTGATTTGTATGATCTGCTCTCCGATTCATCAATGTGCCATCCTCCATGTTGCCTTCCCCTTAATTTCATTTATTATGATCTGGTCTCCGATTCCTCAATGTGCCATCCTCCATGGTGCCTTCCCCTTAATTTCATTTATTATGATCTGCTCTCCTGATTCATCAATGTGCCATCCTCCATGGTGCCTCCCCCTTAATTTTATTTATTATGATCTGCATTCTCTCCGATTCATTTATTATGCTGTCCTCATGTGTCCTCCATGGTGCCTTGCTTAATTTCATTTTTATGATCTGTCTCTGATTCATCAATGTACCATCCTCCATGGTGCCTTCCTTAATTTCATTATGTCGATCTGGTCTCTCGATTTATCAATGTGCCATCTCCATGTACCTTTTCCCCTTTAATTTTATTTATTATGATCTGCTCTCCGATTCATCAATGTACTGCCATCCGTCCCATGGTGCCTTCCGCTTAATTTTATTTTATTATGATCTGCTCTCCGATTCATCAATGTACCATCCTCCATGTTGCCTTCCTTAATTTTATTTATTTTGATCTGCTCTCCGATTCATCCAGAATGTGCCATCCTCCATGGTGCCTTCCCTTAATTTTTTATTATGATCTGCTCTCCGATTCATCAATGTTCATCCTCCATGTTGCCTTCCGCTTAATTTCATTTATTATGATCTGCTCTCCGATTCCTCAAATGTACCCATCCTCCATGCTGCCTTCCGGCTTAATTTTTATTTATTATGATCTTTCTCCCATTCATCAATATTGCCATCCTCCATATTTGCCTTCCTTAATTTCATTTATTATGATCTGCTCTCCGATTCCTCAATGTGCCATCCTCATGGTGCCCTTCCCTTATTTTATTTATTATACGTCTGTCTCTCGATTCTCAATCTCCATGTTTTCTTCCCCCTTATTTCATTATTCTGCTCATTCATCAATGTGCCATCCTCATGGTGCCTTCCTTAATTTTATTTATGAGTCTGCTCTCCGATTCATCCAATGTGCCATCCTCCATGTTGCCTTCCCCCTTAATTTCATTTATTATGATCTGCTCTCGATTCATCAATGTGCCATCCTCATGTTGCCTTCCCTTAATTTCATTTATTATGATCTGCTCTCCGATTCCTCAATGTGCCATCCTCCATGGTGCCTTCCCCTTAATCTCCATTTATGCCATCCCTGCATGATCTTCGCTTAATTTCATTTATTATTCCTCAATGTGCTACCATCCTCCATATTGCCTTCCTTAATTTCATTTATTATGATCTGCTCTCAGGATTCATCAATGTGCCATCCTCCCATGTTGCCTTCCCTTAATTTTCATTTATTTCTCTCTCTCCGATTCATCAATGTACCATCTCCTGTATTGCCCCTTAATTTTATTTCATTGCCAAGTCTGCTCCGATTCCTCAGCCTTGCCATCCTCCATGGTGCCTTCCTTAATTTTATTTTGTGATCTGCTCTCCATTCCTCAATACCTTATCCTCCATATTGCCTTCCCTTATTTTATTTATTATGATCTGCTCTCCATTCCTCAATGCCATCCCATCCTCCTTCCTTCCCTTCCATTAGTCATTATCTGCTCTGATTCCTGCTCTCCCATTCTCAATCCCTTCCTCCCATGTTGCCTTCCCCTTATTTCAATTTATTATTTGCTTCTTTCTCTTAGTCTGGTTCATCAATAATTGCCATCCTCCATGGTTGCCTTCCCTTAATTTTATTTTTATTATCTGCTCTCCGATTCATCAATACCTATCCTCCATGGTGCCTTCCTTAATTTTAATTTTACGACATGATCTGCTCTGATTCCTCAATGCCATCCTCCATGGTGCTTTCCTTAATTTTATTTATTATGATCTGCTCTCCGATTCATCAATGCCATCCTCCATGGTGCCTTCCCCTTAATTTCATTTATTATGATCTGCTCTTGATTCATCAATGTACTATCCTCCATGTACCCTTCCTTAATTTTATTTATTATTAATCTGCTCTCTCGGTCATCAATGTGCCATCCTCCATGTTGCCTTCCGCTTAATTTCATTTACAGTATGATCTGTCTCCGATTCAATGTGCCATCCTCCCATGGCTCCTTAATTTAATTTCACTCTATTTATTATGATCCTGCTGCCTTCCCTTATTTCATTTGTTGCCAATCTGCTCTCAATTCCTCAATGTGCCATCCTCATTGCCTTCCCTTAATTTATTTATTATGATCTGCTCTCATTCCTCAATGTACTGCATCCTCCATGTTGCCTTCGCTTAATTTCATTTGTATGATCTGCTCTCCATTCATCAATGCCCATCCTCATGGTGCCTTCCCTTAATTTTATTGTATGATCTGCTCTCCGATTCATCTGCCATCCTCCTGGTGCCTTCCCTTAATTTTATTTATTATGATCTGCTCTCCGATTCATCAATGTGCCATCCTCCATGTTGCCTTCCTTAATTTCATTTATTATGATCTGCTCTCCGATTCCTCAATGTGCCCATCCTCAATGGTTGCCTTCCTAATTTTCATTTATGATCTGCTCTCCGATTCCTCAATGTGCCATCCTCCATGTTGCCTTCCGCTTAATTTCATTTGTGCAATGCCTCTCCCGATTCATCAATGTGCCATCCTCCATGGTGCCTTCCTTTATTATTTATCTGATCTGCTCTCGATTCATCAATGTGCTATCCTCCTTGGTACCCTTCCCTTTAATTTTATTTATTATGATCTGTCTGATTCATCAATGTGCCATCCTCCATTGGTGCCTTCGCTTAATTTCATTTATTATGATGGTCTCTGATTCATCAATGCCATCATCCTCGTAGTGCCTTCCGCTTTAATTTCATTTTTTATGATCTGCTCTCTGATTCATAATGTGCCATCCTCCATGGTGCCTTCCCTTAATTTTATTTATTATGATCTGCTCTCCGATTCATCAATGTGCATCCTCCTCCATGGTACCTTCCGCTTAATTTCATTTATTATGATCTGTCTCCGATTCATCAATGTGCCATCCTCCATGGTGCCTTCCTTTAATTTTATTTATTACGATCTGCTCTCCGATTCATCAATGTGCCATCATCCATGGTGCCTTCCCCTTAATTTTATTTATTATGATCTGCTCTCCGATTCATCAATGTGCCGTCCTCCATGTTGCCTTCCTTAATTTATTTATTATGATCTGCTCTCCGATTCCTCAATGTACCGTCCTCCTGTTGCCTTCTCTAATTTCATTTGCCAGATAGTCTGTCCGATTCCTCAATGTGCCATCCTCCATGGTGCCTTCCTTAATTTTATTTATTATGATCTGCTCTCCCGATTCATCAATGTTGCATCCTCCCATGTTGCCTTCCCTTAATTTTATTTATTGTGATCTGTCTCCGATTCATCAATGTGCCATCCTGCATGTTGCCTTCCCCTTAATTTCATTTATTATGATCTGCTCTCCGATTCACTCTCAATGTGCCATCCCCTCCATGGTGCCTTCCTTAATTTTATTTATTATAATCTGTCTCCGATTCATCATCGTGCCATCTCCATGGTACCTTCCCCCTTATTTTCATTTATTTGATCTGGTCTCTGATTCCTCAATGTGCCATCCTCCATGGTGCCCTTCCCTTTTAATTTTTATTTATTATGATCTGCTCTCCGATTCATCAATGTGCCATCCTCCATGTTGCCTTCTGCTTAATTTCATTTATTAGTCTGCTCTCCGATTCATCAATGCCATCCTCCATATTGCCTTCCCCTTAATTTCATTTATGATCTGCTCTCCGATTCATCAATGTGCCATCCTCCATGATTTTTCCCTTTAATTTCATTTATTATGATCTGCTCTCCGATTCCTCAATGTGCCATCCTCCATGTTGCCTTCCTTAATTTCATTTATTATGATCTGCTCCCAGTTCCTGGATCTTGCATCCCAATGTGCCATTCCTTTTGGTGCCAGTCCTCTTAATTTCATTTGTGCCATCCTCCCATTTTGCCTTCTGCTTAATTTCTTATTGCCAGTCTGCTCTAAATTCATCAATGTGCCATCCTCCATGGTGCCTTCCTTAATTTCATTTATTGTGATCTTCTCTCCGATTCATCAATGTGCCATCCTCCATTATTTGCCTTCCCTTAATTTCATTTATTATGATCTGCTCTCCGATTCATCAATATTGCCATCCTCCATGGTGCCCTTCCCCTTAATTTTATTTATTATGATCTGCTCTCCAATTCCTCAATGTTCCATCCTCCCATTTTGCCTTCCCTTAATTTCATTTATTATGATCTGCTCTCCGATTCATCAATACTGCCCATCCCCTCCATGTTGCCTTCCCTTAATTTCATTTATTTAATGCTCTCCGATTCATCAATGTGCATTCCTCCATGGTGCCTTCCCCTTAATTTCATTATTGTGCCTCTCCGATTCCAATGTTGCCTTCCATATTTGCCTTCCTTTATTTCATTTATTATGATCTGCTCTCCGATTCATCAATGTGCCATCCTCCATGGTGCCTTCCTTATTTTCATTTATTATGATTTTCTCTCCGATTCATCAATGTGCCATCCTCATATTTGCCTTCCTTAATTTCATTTTATTTGATCTTGCTCTCCGATTCATCCAATGTGCCATCCTCCATGTTTGCTCTCCGCTTAATTTCATACTTATTATGATCTGGTCTCCGATTCATCAATGTGCCATCCTCCATGGTGCCTTCCCCTTAATTTCTTATTTATTATGATCTGCTCTCAGATTCATCAATGTGCCATCCTCCATGTTGCCTTTCGCTTAATTCCATTTATTGTGATCTGCTCTCTGATTCATCAATGTGCCATCCTCCATATTGGTGCCTTTCCTTAATTTTATTTATTATGATCTGCTCTCCTGATTCATCACAATGCCATCCTCATAAAGTTGTCTTCCCCTTAATTTTTTATTATGATCTGCTCTCCGATTCTACCAATGTGCCATCCTCCATGGTGCCTTCCCTTAATTTTATTTATTATGATCTGCTCTCCGATTCCTCTCCATGGTGCCATTATTTCCATGTTCCAAATTCATCAGCCATGCTGCTTCCATGGTGCCTTCACCCTTATTTTATTATTGGATCTGCTCTCCGATTCATCAATGTGCCATCCTCCCATGTTGCCTTCCCTTAATTTCTTTTGTTATGATCTGCTCTCCGATTCTCAATGTGCCATCTCCATGTTTGCCTTCCTTTAATTTCATTTATTATGATCTGCTCTCCGATTCATCAATGTGCCTCCTCCATCCTTCCTTAATTTTGTTTATTATGATCTTCTCTCCGATTCCTCAATGTACCCATCCTCCATATTTTTCCCTTAATTTCATTTGGTGATCTGCTCTCGATTCATCAATGTGCCATCTCCCATTGCCTTCCCTTAATTTTGACCATTATGATCCTGCTCTCAATTCATCAATGTACCATCCTCCATGTTGCCTTCCCGCTTAATTTCATTTATTATGATCTGCTCTCCGATTCATCAATGTGCCATCCTCCATGGTACCTTCCCTTAATTTTATTCATTATGATGCTCTCCCGATTCATCAATATTTCCATCCTCCATGTTGCCTTCCCGCTTAATTTCATTTATTATGATCTGCTCTCGATTCATCAATGTGCCATCCTCCCATGTTACCTTCCCTTAATTTTATTCATTATGATCTGCTCTCGATTCCTCAATGTGCCTTGGCTCCTCCATGGAGCCTTCCTTAATTTAATTTATTATGATCTGCTCTATTCATCAATGTGCCATCCTCCTGTTTGCCTTCTCCTTAATTTCATTTATTATGATCTGGTCTCGATTCATCAATGCCATCCATCCTTCCCATATTCGTTCTCTCCGATTTCATTTCCTCCATGATCTGGTCTCCGATTCTCAATGTCCATTCCTCCATGTTTTGCCTTCATGTTGCCTTTCATTTATTATGATCTGCTCTCCGATTCATCAATGTACTGTCCCTCCATGTTACCTTTAATTTTGTCATGTATGATCTGCTCTCCATTCCTCAATGGCCATCCTCCATGGTGCCTTCCTTATTTTTCATTATGATCTGCTCTCCGATTCCTCAATATTGCCATCCTCCATGCTGCCCTTCCGCTTAATTTCATTTATTATGATCTTCTCTGATTCATCAATGTGCCATCCTCCATGGTACCTTCCCCTTAATTTATTATTATGATCTGCTCTCCGATTCCTCAATGTGCCATCCTCCATGGTTCCTTCCCTTAATTTCATTTATTATGATCTGCTCTCCGATTCATCAATGTGCCATCTCATGGTGCCTTCCCCTTAAATTTTATTGTATGATGATCTGCTCTCCGATTCCTCAATGCCATCCTCCATGTTGCCTTTCGCTTTAATTTCATTTATTATGATCTGCTCTCCATTTCATCAATGTGCCATCCTCATGGTGCCTTCCCTTAATTTTATTTTATGATCTGTCTCCGATTCATCAATGTGCCATCCTCCCATGGAGCCTTCCTTAATTTCATTTATTATGATCTGCTCTCGATTCATCAATGTGCCATCCTCCATGGTGCCTTCCCCTTAATTTTATTTATTATGATCTGCTCTCCGATTCATCAATGTGCCATCCTCCATGTTGCCTTCCGCATTTATTATGATCTGCTCTCCGATTCCCATCCTCCATGGTGCCTTCCCCTTAATTTTATTTATTATGATCTGCTCTCCGATTCATCAATGTGCCATCCTCCATGTTGCCTTCCGCTTAAAATTTGATTTATGCCATTCTCCATGGTGCCTTTAAGGTATATTCATCAATGATGCTCTCCATGTAATGAATTCCATGCCTTCCCTTAATTATTCATCAATTATGATCTGCTCTCCGATTCATCAATGTGCCATCCTCCATGGTGCCTTCCTGAATTAATTTCGACTTTATTATGATCTGCTCTCCGATTCATCAATGTGCCATCCTCCATGTTGCCTTCCCTTAATTTCATTTGTATGATCTGCTCTCCCGATTCAACAATGTGCCATCCTCCATGTTGCCTTCCGCTTAATTTCATTTATTATGATCTGGTCTCGATTCATCAATGCCATCCTCCATCCTCCTTAATTTTATTTATTATGATCTGCTCTGATTCATCATCCATCCTCCATATTTGCTTTCCGCTTAATTTCATTTATTATTCGATTGATTTATGTGCCATCCTCCATGTTGCCTTCCGGTTAATTTCCAGCCCATTTATTCTGATCTCTCCCGATTCTCAATGCCATCCTCCATGTTGCCTTCCTAAAATTTTATTTATTATGATCTGCTCTCCGATTCATCAATGTGCCATCCTCCATGGTGCCTTCCCTTTAATTTATTTATTATGATCTGGTCTCCGATTTCCAATGTGCCATCCTCCATGTTGCCCTGCTTAATTTCATTTATTATGATCTGCTCTCCGATTCATCAATGTGCCATCCTCCTTGGTGCCTTCCCTTATTTTCATTTATTATGATTTGCTCTCCGATTCATCAATGTGCCATCCTCCATGTTGCCTTCCGCTTAATTTCATTTATTATGATCTGGTCTCCATTTGATTCATCCAATGTGCCATCATCCATGTTGCTCTTCCGCTTAATTTCCATTTTATTATGATCTGCTCTCCGATTCATCAATGTGCCATCTCCATGATGCCTTCCAATTTTATTTATTATGATCTGCTCCGATTCCTCAGTGTACCCATCCTCCCTTGTTGCCTTCGCTTAATTTCATTTATTTGTGATCTGCTCTCCGATTCATCAATATGCCATCCTCATGGTACCCTTCCCATAATTTTATTTATTAAGTCTGTCTCGATTCTCAATGTGCATCCTCCATATTTGCCTTCCGCTTAATTTCATTTGTGTGCTCTCCGATTCATCAATGTGCCATCCTCCATGGTGCCTTCCTTAATTTTTATTTATTATGATCTGCTCTCGATTCATCAATGTACTTGCATTCTCCATGTTGCCTTCCGTTAATTTTATTTATTATGATTCCTCCATTGCCTTCCCCCTTATGATTTCCTTCCGATTCATCAATGTTTATTGCCTTTCTTAATTTCATTTTGTGATCTGCTCTCGATTCCTCAATGTGCCCATCCTCCATCTGCTCTCCGATTCATCAATGTGCCATCCTCCATGGTGTCTTCCCCTTAATTTTATTCATTATGATCTGCTCTCCGATTCCTCAATGTGCCATCCCTCCATGTTGCCTTCCCTTAATTTCCATTATGATGATTCATCCATTGTGCCATCCTCCATGTTGCCCTTAATTTTATTTATTATGATCTCTCCGATTCTGCCATCCTCCGCCTTCCTTAATTTCATTCAATGTGCCATTCCTCCATGTGCCATCCTTCATTTTTCCGCTTAATTTTATTTATTATGATCTGCTCTCCGATTCATCAATCAGAGTGCCATCCTCCATGTTGCCTTCCCGGTGATCCTCTCCGATTCCTCAATGTATCTCCATATTTGCCTTCCGCTTAATTTTATTTATTATGATCTGCTCTCCGATTCATCAATGTGCCATCCTCCATGGTGCCTTCCCCTTAATTTTTTATTTATTATGATCTGCTCTCCGATTCATCATTAATGTTCCATCCTCCATGTTTGCCTTCCCTTAATTTGTTTTTATTATGATCTGCTCTCCGATTTCAATGCCATCCTCCATGTTGCCTTCCCTTAATTTTATTTGTGATCTGTTCTCGGTTCATCAATGTGCCTGCCTTCCCCTTAATTTTATTTATTATGATCTGCTCTCCGATTCTCAATGTGCCATCCTCCATGTTGCCTTCCCCTTAATTTTTTGCATTCTATTATGATCTGCTCTCCGATTCATCAATGTGCCATCCTCCATTTTGCCTTCCATTTTTATTATGATATGCTCCCCGATTCATCAATGTGCCATCCTCCATGTTGCCTTCCCTTAATTTTATTTGATCTTCTCCGATCTGCCATCTCCGATTCATCAATGTGCCATCCTCCAACAAAAGCCATCTCCATTTGCCTTCCCTTTTAATTTCATTTATTATGATCTGCTCTCGATTCCTCAATGTGCCATCCTCCATGTTGCCTTCCGCTTAATTTCATTTTGATCTGGTCTCCGATTCATCAATATTGCCATCCTCCATGGTCTTCTTAATTTTTTCATTATGATCTGCTCCTGATTCATCAATGTACCCATCCTCCATGGAGCCCTTCCTTTATTTTCATTTATTATGATCTGCTCTCCGATTCATCAATGTGCCATCCTCCAGCTTAATTTCATTTATTATGATCTGCTCTCCGATTCCTCAATGTGCCCTCCATGGTGCCATTCCATTTTTATTTATTATGATCTGCTCTCCGATCATCAATGTGCCATCCTCCATGTTGCCTTCGCTTAATTTCATTTATTATGATCTGCTCTCCGATTCATCAATGCCATCCTCCATGTTGCCTTCCCTTAATTTTATTTATTATGATCTGGTCTCCGATTCCTCAATGTACCTCCTCATATTTGCCTTCCACTTAATTTCATTTGACCCATGATTGTCTCCGATTCCCTCAATGTACCTCCTCCATGTTGCCTTCCCTTAATTTCATTTATTATGAGAATCTGCTCTCCGATTCATCAATGTGCTGCATCCTCATGTTTGCCTTCCGCTTAATTTCATTTATTGCAGTCTGGTCTCGATTCATCAGTACTGCTCGATTCATCAATCCGAGCATCCTCATATCCCTTCCTGGAATTTCATTTAAGAGGATCTGCTCTACAATTCATAAGATGGGTATTCCATGGTGCCTTCCCCCTTAATGATTTGATTATTGATGATCGGCTCTCCGATTCATCAATGAGCAGCTATCCATTACCCTCCGTGAAATTTCAGAAGAGGATTATAATCCTGCTATTATTCGTAATGTGAAATCCTCAATGGTCTTCCCCTCGATTTCAATCCGAGTTGATCTGCTCTCTAGAAGATTCCTTTCCAATGCGGTATTAGTCCATATTTGCCTTACGGATCTGATTGAATTCGAACATCATCTCCGATTCATCAATCCGATTCATCCGTGAAAAATCTAGAAGAGGATTCATACATCCTGGGTATTAGCATCGTAAGGAATGTAATGGATTCGACTGGAATTCGATTTTCCTTGACTCCTCAATGATCTTCTCTGAAAATCTAGAAGAGGATATGCCATCATGGGTATCCATGGGAAGTGAATGTAATTTGGATTGAATATGAACTGCTCTCTGATTCATCAATCCGAGCAGCTATCCATGTTGCCTCCGTGAATTTTAAGAGGATTCATACCCTTAGTCTGCATCTCCGATTCCTCATGTAATGGTGACCTGATCCTCCTGTTGCCTTACCCCTTCCGGGAATTTATTAAGAGGATCTCGATTCATCAATGGCCATCCTCCATCGTAAGGCCTTAATGGATTGACTGAATGTAGAACACGGCTCTCCGATTCATCAATCCGCCAGCCATCCATTACCCTTCCTTAATTTCATTTAGAGATTCCATACAATCTGGCTCGGTTATCAGATGTGGATCTGATCATTCGATGTCGCCATCCTCCTCACAATCCCTTCTATCCATTTCTTTGGGAAAATCTAGAAGAGGATTCATCAATGTATTAGCACGTAAGGAATGTAATGGACTGACTGGTGAACCCTTCCCATCAATCCGGAGCAGCTATCCATTACCCTCCGTGAAAATTAGAAGAGGATTACACAATATAAGTATCCTCATATTTGCCTTGTAATTTGACTGGAATTCGAACTCTGCTCTCCGATCAATCCAAGCTGCTATCCATTACTCCTCCGTGAAATCTAGAAGAGGATCTAATTTTCCCTTACTTCCTTAATTTTATTTATTATGATCTGCTCTCCGATTCATCAATGTGCCATCCTCCATGGTGCCTTCCCCTTAATTTCATTTATTATGATCTGCTCTCCGATTCATCAATGTGCCATCCTCCATGTTGCCTTCCCCTTAATTTCATTTATTATGATCTGCTCTCCGATTCCTCAATGTGCCATCCTCCATGTTGCATCTTCCCCTTAATTTCATTTATTATGATTTGCTCTCGATTCATCAATGTGCCATCCTCCATGTTGCCTTCCGCTTAATTTCATTTATTATGATCTGCTCTCCGATTCATCAATGTGCCATGCCATCCATGGTGCCTTCCCTTAATTTCATTTATTATGATCTGCTCTCCGATTTCCTCAATGTCTGCTCCATCCTCCATGTGCCATGCCTTCCCTTAATTTTATTTATTATGATCTTCTCTCCGATTCATCAATGTGCCATCCTCCATGGTGCCCCTTCCTTCCTCCGGATTCGTAATGTGCCATCCTCATTTTATTTATTATGATCTGCTCTCCGATTCATCAATGCCATCCTCCATGGTGCCTCATAATTTTATTTATTATGATCTGCTCTCCGCCTTCCCTTTAATTTTATTTATTATGATCTGCTCTCCGATTCCTCAATGTGCCATCCTCCATGTTTGCCTTCCCTTAATTTATTTATTATGATCTGTCTCTCCGATTCCTCAATGTGCCATCCTCCATGTTGCCTTAATTAATTTCATTTATGATCTGCTCTCCGATTCATCGCCATCCTCCATCTTAATTTTATTTTTTCAGATCTGGTGATTCAATGCCTTCCTTAATTTCATTTATTATGATCTGCTCTCCGATTCATCAATGTGCCATCCTCCATGGTCATCTGCTCTCCTGATTCATCAATGTGCCATCCTCCATGGTTCCTTGTTCATTTATTATGATCTGCTCTCCGATTCATCATGTGCCATCCTCCATGGTACCCTTCCGCTTAATTTCATTTTTATGATCTGCTCTCCGATTCATCAATGTGCCATCCTCCATGTTCCGCTTAATTTCTTCCCCGGTCATCAAATGCCATCCTCCATGGTGCCTTCTTATTTTATTTATTATGATCTGCTCTCCGATTCGCCATCCTCCATGTTGCCTTTCTTAATTTCATTAGCCCTTGATCTGCTCTCCGATTCATCAATGCCATCCTCCATGGTGCCTTCCTTAATTTTATTTATTATGATCTGCTCTCCGATTCATCAATGTGCCATCCTCCATGGTGCCTTCCCTTAATTTTATTTATTATGATCTGCTCTCCGATTCATCAATGTGCCATCCTCCATGTTGCCTTCTTAATTTCATTTTATTATGATCTGCTCTCCGATTCATCTCCATCCTCCATGGTGCCTTCCGGCTTAATTTTATTTATTATGATCTGCTCTCGATTCATCAATGTGCCATCCTCCATGTTGCCTTCCCCTTAATTTCATTTATTATGATATGCTCTCCGATTCATCAATGTGCCATCCTCCATGGTGCCTTCCCCTTAATTTTATTTATTATGATCTGCTCTCCGATTCATCAATGTGCCATCCTCCATTTGCCTTCCGATTCTTAATTTCATTTATTATGATCTGCTCTCCGATTCATCAATGTGCCATCCTCCATCCCGTTGCCTTTATTAATTTGATCTGCTTCCGATTCATCAATGTGCCATTGCCTTCTTAATTTATTATTATGATCTACTCTCCGATTCATCAATGTGCCATCCTCCATGGTGCCTTCCCTTAATTTCATTTATTATGATCTGCTCTCCGATTCATCAATGTGCCATCCTCCATGTTGCCTTCCGCTTAATTTTCATTTATTATGATCTGCTCTCCGATTCATCAATGTGCCATCCTCCATGGTGCCTTCCCCATTGCCTTCCTTAATTTTATTTATTATGATCTGCTCTCCGATTCATCAATGTGCCATCCTCCATGGTGCCTTCCGCTTAATTTATTTATTATGATCTGCTCTCGATTCCTCAATGTGCCATCCTCCATGTTGCCCTTCCTTAATTTTCATTTGTGGATATGTCTCCGATTCATCCAATGTGCCATCCTCCATGGTGCCTTCCCCTTAATCTGATCTGCCTCAGATTCATCAATGTGCCATCCTCCATGGTGCCTTCCCTTAATTTCATTTATTATGATCTGCTCTGATTCATCAATGTGCCATCCTCCATGGTTCATTTCAATGTGATTCATCAATGTTCATCCTCCATGGTGCCTTCCCTTAATTTTATTTATTATGATCTGCTCTCCGATTCCTCAATGGTGCCATCCTCCAGCCATCCTCCCCTTCTTAATTTCATTTATTATGATATGCTCTCCGATTCCTCAATGTGCCATCCTCCATGTTGCCTTCCGCTTAATTTATTTTATTATGATATGCTCCCCTGATTCATCAATGCCATATCCTCCATGGTGCCTTCCTGATCTGCTCTCCGATTCATCAATGTGCCATCCTCCATGTTGCCTTCCCGCTTAATTTCATTTATTATGATCTGCTCTCCGATTCATCAATGTGCCATCCTCCATGGTGCCTTATTGTGATCTGCTCTCGATTCATCAATGTGCCATCCTCCATTTCTTAATTTCATTTATATGATCTGCTCTCCGATTCATCAATGTGCCCATCCCTCCATCCTTCCCTTAATTTCATTTATTTGATCTGCTCCGATTCATCAATGTGCCATCCTCCATGGTGCCTTCCCTTAATTTATTTATTATAGAGTCTGCTCTCCGATCATCAATGTGCCATCCTCATGGTTTCTTAATTTTATTTATTATGATCTGCTCTCGATTCATCAATGTGCCATCCTCCATGGTGCCTTCCGCTTAATTTCCATTTATTATGATCTGCTCTCCGATTCATCAATGTGCCATCCTCCATGGTGCCTTCCCTTAATTTTATTTATTATGATCTCCGATTCATCAATGTGCCATTCTTAATTTTGTTATTATGATCTGCTCTCCGATTCATCAATGTGCCATCCTCCATGTTGCCTTCCGTTTAATTTCATTTTATTATGATCTGCTCTCCGATTCATCAATGTGCCATCCATGGTGCCTTCCGCTTAATTTTATTTTTTTATGATCTGCTCCGATTCATCAATGTGCCATCCTCCATGTTGCCTTCCGCTTAATTTCATTTATTATGATCTGCTTCTCCAATGTGCCATCTCCATGTTTCCTCAATGATCTGCTCTCCGATCCTCCATCCATTTGCCTTCCGCTTAATTTCATTTATTATGATCTGCTCTCGATTCATCAATGCCATCCTCCATGCCTGCCATTTATTATGATCGATTCTCCATTGGTGCCCCTCCCTTAATTTTATTTATTATGATCTGCTCTCGATTCATCAATGTGCCATCCTCCATGGTGCCTTCCCTTAATTTTATTTATTATGATCTGCTCCGATTCATCAATGTGCCATCCTCCATGTTGCCTCCCTTAATTTCATTTATTACGGCTCTCCGATTCATCAACTGAGCAGCCATCCATTACCCTCCGTGAAAATCTAGAAGAGGATTCATACACCCCATGGTATAGCGTAAGTGAATGCAATGGATCTGATCACCCGAACACGGCCTCCGATCTACCAATCCGAGCAGCTATCCATTACTCCTCCGTGAAAATCGAGAAGAGGATTCATACCTTCTCTAAGGGTATTAGCACGTAAGTGGAACAATGACATCTGACTGAATTCGAACACGGCTCTCCGATTCATCAATCCGAGCAGCTATCCATTACTCCTCCGTGAAAATCTCCAAGAGGATTCATACCTTTCCCAAAGGGTATTAGCACGTATGTGAATGTAATGGATTGACTGAATTCGAACACGGCTCTCGATTCATCAATCAGCCGCTATCCATTACTCCTCCGGAAAATCTAGAAGAGGATTATACAATCCAAAGGGTATTAGCACGTAAGTGAATGTAATGGATTCGACTGGCTCCGATTCATCAATCGAGCTTCTCCGATTCCAATCCGAGCAGCTCCTCCTACGTGAAAAATCTAGAAGAGGATTCATACAATTCCCAGGGTATTAGCACGTAAGTGAATGTAATGGATTCGACTGGATTCGAACTCGGCTCTCCGATTCCTCAATCCCAGCCGCTATCCATTACCCTTCAAAATCTAGAGGATTCATACAATTCCGATGGTATTAGCACGTAAGTGAATGTAATGGATTCGACTGAATTCGAACCGGCTCTCGATTCAACAATCCGAGCAGCCATCCATTACTCCTCCAGGAAAATCTAGAAGATTCATACCTTTCCCAAGCGGTGTTAGCACGTAAGTGAATGCAATGGATTCGACTGAATTCGAACTCGGCTCTCCGATTCCTCAATCCAAGCTGCTATCCATTACTCCTCCGTGAAAAATCTAGAAGAGGATTCATACCTTTCCCAAGTGAATGTAAATTTTATTCAATGGAATTCGAAAAGTGAATTCCGATGGATTCGACTGGAATTATCCAACTCACCTCCGTGAAAATAAGAAGAGGAACTGCCTTTTCCATTACTCCTCCGTGAAAATCTAGAAGAAAGTTCATACCTTTCCCAACCAAGTTGCTATCCATTACTCCTCCGTGAAAATCTAGAAGAGGATTCACGACTCTCCATTTATTAGTATCGTAAGTGAATTCATCCAATCCGACTGGAATTATCATTGGCTCTCCTCCCTCAAAATCTATGAAGAGGATTCCGTGAAAATTTGCAGGATTAGCACGTTCCCAAGGGTAATGATTCGAAGTGAATGTAATTTTTTTTTTTTTTTTTACTCGATTCATCAAAATCCGAGCAGCTATCCATTACTCCTCCGTGAAATCTAGAAGAGGATTCATACCTTTCCCAAGGGTATTAGCACGTAAGTGGATTGGATTCGACTGGAATTCGAACACGGCTCTCCGATTCCTCAATCCAAAGCTGCTATCCATTACTCCTCCGTGAAAATCTAGAAGAGGTTCCATACAATTCCCAGGGTATTAGCACGTAAGTGAATGTAATGGATTCGACTGGAATTCGAACACGGCTCTCCGATTCATCAATCCGAGCAGCTATCCATTACTCCTCCGTGAAAATCTAGAAGAGGATTCATACCTTTCCCAAGGGTATTAGCATCGTAAGTGAATTAATGGATTCGACTGAATTCGAACTCGGCTCTCCGATTCCTCAATCCAAGCTGCTATCCATTACTCCTCCGTGAAAATCTAGAAGAGATTCATACCTTTCCCAAGGGTATTAGCACGTAAGTGAATGTAATGGATTCGACTGAATTCGAACTCGGCTCCGATTCCTCAATCCAAGCTATCCATTACTCCTCCGTGAAAATCTAGAAGAGGATTTCATAGGGTATTAGCACGTAAGTGAATGTAAGGAATGTAATGGATTCGACTGAATTCGAACTATTCTCCGATTCCTCAAAGCTGCTATATCCATTACTCCTCCGTGAAAATCAGAAGAGGATCATACCTTTCCCAAGGGTATTAGCACGTAAGTGAATGTAATGGATTCGACTGGAATTCGAACTCGGCTCTCGATTCTCAATCGAGTTGCTATCCATTACTCCTCCGTGAAAATCTAGAAGAGGATTCATAATTCCCAAGGGTATTAGCACGTAAGTGAATGTAATGGATTCGACTGGAATTCGAACTCAGCTCTCATTCATCAATCCAAACTGCTATCCATTACTCCTCCGTGAAAATCTAGAAGAGGATTCATACCTTTCCCCAAGGGTATTAGCACGTAAGTGAATGTAATGGATTCGACTGGAATTCGAACCGGCCTGATTCATCAATCCAATGCTATCCAATCCTCCGTGAAAATCTAGAATTATGCCTTTTCATACAATTCCCAAGGGTATTCGCTGAATTCGAACTGAATGTAATGGATTCGACTGGAATTCGAACACGGCTCGATTCATCAATCCGAGCAGCTATCCATTACTCCTCCGTGAAAATCTAGAAGAGGATTCATACCTTTCCCAAAGGGTATTAAGTGACTGGAATTCGAATTCGGCTCTCCGATTCATCAATCGAGCAGCTATCCATTACCTCCGTGAAAATCTATCTAGAAGGATTCATACCTTGTAAAGGATTAGAAGTGAACAAGGAATTAATGGACTGACTGAATTCGAACTCGGCTCTCGATTCATCAATCCAAGCTGCTATCCATTACTCCTCCGTGAAAATCTAGAAGAGGATTCATACAATTCCCAAGGGTATTAGCACGTAAGGAATGTAATGGATTCGACTGGAATTCGAACACGCTCTCGATTCATCAATCCGAACGTATCCATTCTCCTCCGTGAAAATCTAGAAGAGGATTTCAACAATTAGCACGTAAGTGAATGTAATGGTATGGAGCACGATTCATCAATGAATGCTATCCATTAATGTCCTGGATTCGACTGGAATTCGAACTACCTTTCGATTCCTCAATCTGAGCAGCTATCCATTGGATTCGACTGGAATTGAAAATCAGAAGAGGATTCATCATTAATTCCGTGAAAATCTAGAAGTTCTACCTTTCCGGGTAAAGTGAATGTAATGGATTCATTGGAATTCGAACTCGGCTCTCCGATTCATCAATCCAAGCTGCTATCCATTACTCCTCCGTGAAAATCTAGAAGAGGATTCATACTTTCCCAAGGGTATTAGCACGTAAGGAATGTAATGGATTGATTGGAATTCGAACTCGGCTCTCCGATTCCTCAATCCAAGCTGCTATCCATTACTCCTCCGTGAAAATCTAGAAGAGGATTCATACCTTTCCAAGCGGGCATAGCACGTAAGTGAATGTAATGGATTCGACTGGAATTCGAACTCAGCTCTCCATTCCTCAATCCGTACTGCGCCATCCATTACCTCCGTGAAAATCTAGAAGAGGATCTACATAATTCTACTCCGGTACCTTTCCCTCGGAATGCGTAATCCTGGATGACTGAATTCAACACGGCTCTCCGATTCATCAATCCGAGCAGCTATCCATTACTCCTCCGTGAAAATCTAGAAGAGGATTCATACCTTTCCCAAGGGTATTAGCACGTAAGTGAATGTAATGGATTCGACTGGAATTCGAACACGGCTCTCCGATTCATCAATCCGAGCAGCTATCCATTACTCCTCCGTGAAAATCTAGAAGAGGATTCATACAATTCCAAAATTATTAGCACGTAAAGTGAATGTAATGGATTCGACTGGAATTCGAACTCAGCTCTCCGATTCCTCAATCCAAGCAGCTATCCATACTCCTCCGTGAAAATCTAGAAGAGGATTCATACCTTTCCCAAGGGTATTAGTACGTAAGTGAATGTAATGGATTCGACTGGAATTGAACACGCTCCGATTCATCAATCCGGAGCAGCTATCCATTGCTCCTCCTCCGTGAAAATTCAGATATAATGGATCGAGAGGATTCATACAATTCCCAAGGGTATTAGCACGTAAGGTGAATGTCGATTCGACTCTGAACTCGCTCTCCAAATTCATCAATGAGCAGCTATCCACTCCTCCGTGAAAATCTAGAAGAGGATTCATACCTTTCCCAAGGGTATTAGCACGTAAGGAATGTAATGGATTCGACTGGAATTCGAACACGGCTCTCCGATTCATCAATCCGAGCAGCTATCCATTGCTCTCCGTGAAAATCTAGAAGAGGATTCCTTACCAATTCCCAAGGGTATTAGCACGTAGTGAATGTAATGGATTCATTGGAATTCGAACTCGGCTCTCGATTCATCAATCGGAGCAGCTATCATTACTCCTCCGTGAAAATCTAGAAGAGGATCGTATGAATTCCTGGAAAATTATTCGAACTCGGCTCTCCGTTCCTCAATCAAGCTGCTGGATTACTGACTGGAATTCAGAACACGATTCTCCTTTCCCATCAATCCGAGCAGCTATCCATTCGACTCCTCCGTGAAAATCTATCAAGAGGATTCATTACAATTCCCAAAGGGTATTCCCAAGGGCACGTAAGTGAATGTAATGGATTCGACTGAATTCGAACACGGCTCTCCGATTCCTCAATCAAGCTGCTATCCATTCCTCCTCCGTGAAATCTAGAAGAGGATTCATACCTTTCCCAAGGGTATTAGCACGTAAGTGAATGTAATGGATTCGACTGAATTCGAACTCAATCTCCGATTCCATCAATCAAGCTGCTATCCATTACTCCTCCGTGAAAATCTAGAAGTTCATACCTTTCCCAAGGGGTATTAGCACGTAATTTCAATGTAATGATCTGACTGAATTCGAACTCGGCTCTCCGATTCATCAATCCGAGCAGCTATCCATTACTCCTCCGTGAAAATCTAGAAGAGGATTCATACAATTCCCAAGGGTATTTAGGAATGATCTGCTCTCCGATTCCTCAATGTGCCACGAATGTTGTTCCACGTAATTAATTCGACTGGAATTCGAATTCATCGGCTCTCCGATTCCTCAATCGAGCAGCTATCCATTACTCCTCCGTGAAAATCTAGAAAGGATTCATACAATTCCCAAGGGTATTAGCACGTAAGGAATGTAATGGATTCGACTAGATTCGAACTCGGCTCTCGATTCATCAATCCGAGCAGCTATCATTACTCCTCCGTGAAAATCTAGCTCTTCATACAATTCCCAAAGGGTATTAGCACGTAAGTAGAATGTAATGGATTCATTGTGAATTCGAATGTTGCTCTCCGATTCATCAATCATGAGCAGCTATCCATTACTCCTCCGTGAAAATCTAGAGATTCATACCTTTCCCAAGGGTATTAGCACGTAAGTGAATGTAATGGATTCGACTGGAATTCGAACTCGGCTCTCCGATTCATCAATCCGAGCAGCTATCCATTACTCCTCCGTGAAAATCTAGAAGAGGATTCATACAATTCCCAGGGTATTAGCACGTAAAGTGAATGTAATGGATTCACTGGAATTGAACTCGGCTCTCCGATTCATCAATCCGGAGCAGCTATCCATTACTCCTCAATGAATTTCTATTGTATACCTTTCCTCAAGGGTATTAGCACGTAAGTGAATGTAATGGATTCGACTGGAATTCGAACACGGCTCTCCGATTCATCAATCCGAGCAGCTATATTTGCTCTTCCGTGAAAATCTAGAGAGGATTATACCTGATTCCCAAGGGTATTAGCACGTCCTGAATGTAATGGATTCGACTGGAATTCGAACATCGGCTCTCCGATTCATCAATCGAGCAGCTATCCATTATTTCCTTCCGTAAAAATCTAGAAGGATTCCATACAATTCCCAAGGGTATTAGCACGTAAGTGAATGTAATGGATTCGACTGGAATTGAACACGGCTCTCCGATTCATCAACTGAGCAGCCATCATTCTCCTCCGTGAAAATCTAGAAGAGGATTCTACAATTCCCAGGGTGATAGCACGTAAGGAATGTAATGGATTCGACTGTAAGTCTGGAATCGGCTCTCCGATTCATCAATTTCATAGCAGCTATCCAAGGTGCCCTCCGTGAAAAAATTTAGAATGATCTGCTCAATTCCCAAGGGTATCCTCCATTTAAGGAATGTAATGGATTCTATGAATTACTCGAACTCGGGTCTCCGATTCATCAATGAGTCCCAGCTATCCATTACCTCCTCCGCAAAAATCTAGAAGAGGATTCATACCTTTCCCAAGGTATTAGCACGTAAGTGAATGTAATGGATTCGAAAATTCGAACTGCTCTCCGATTCATCAAGGGAGCAGCTATCCATTACTCTTCAGAAAATTCAAGAAGAGGATCTACAATTCCTCAATCCAAGCACGTAAGGAATGTAATGGATCCTGATTGGATTTAGAAGAGGCCTCTCGATTCATCAATCCGAGCAGCCTCCATTGCCTTCCTGGATAATCTAGAAGAGGATCATACCTTTCATCAGGGCCATAGCACATATTTGAATATAATATAATTTGATTTATTATGACCTTTCCCTGATTCATCAATCCATGGTGCCTTCAGCTATCGATTCATTACCTATCCGTAAAATCATCAGAAGAGGATTCCTTACACCTTTCCCATGGGTATTAGCGTAAAGTGAATGTATCCTCTGGATTCATCAATGAATTCGAACTCGGCTCTCCGATTCATCAATCGAGCAGCTATATCCATTACTCCTCTGAAAATCTAGAAGAGGATTCATACAATTCCCAAGGGTATTAGCACGTAAGTGAATTTAATGGATTCGACTGGAATCGATTCATCTCTCGATTCATCAATCCGAGCAGCTATCCATTCCCTCCGTGAAAATCTAGAAGAGGATTCATACAATTCCCAAGGGTATTAGCACGTCCATGTTTGCCTAATGGATTGATTTAATTTGAACCGCTCTCCGATTCATCAATCCGCCATCCATTACTCCTCCGTGAAAATCTAGAAGAGGATTCATACCTTTCCCAGGGTATTAGCACGTAAGTGAAATCCATGGTGCCCTTCCCTTAGTATGGATTATGGATCTGACTGAATTCTCACGGCCTGATTCAATCAACTGGAGCAGCTATCCATTATTTCATCCGTGAAAATCTAGAAGAGGATTCATACAATTCCCAAGGGTATTAGCACGTAAGTGAATGTAATGGATCGACTGGAATTTGAACTCGGCTCTCCGATTCATCAATCCGGAGCAGCTATCATTACTCCTCCGTGAAAATCTAGAAGAGGATTCATACCTTTCCCAAGGGTATTAGCACGTAAGTGAATGTAATGGATTCGATTGGAATTCGAACTCGGCTCTCCGATTCATCCAAATCGACAGTATCCATTACTCCTCCGTGAAAATCATAGAAGAGGATCTGTTTTCCGATTCGGTATTGCCATCCTCCATATTTGCCTTGCAATGGATTCGACTGAATTCGAACTTCTCTGATTCATCAATCCGAGCATCTATCCATTACTCTCCATTAATTTTAGAAGAGGATTCATACAATTCATCAAGGGTACGCATCCTCGTAAGCCTTAATAATGATTCGATTGAATTCGACTCGGCTCCTCCCATTCATCAATCGATAGCTATCCATTACTCCTCCGTGAAAATCTAGAAGAGGATTCATACCTTTCCCAGGGGTATTAGCACGTAAGGGAATGTAATGGATTCGATTAATTCGAACCGCTCTCCGATTCATCAATCCGAGCAGCTATCCATTACTCCTCCGTGAAAATCAGAAGAGGATCATACCCCCATGTGGTATTAGCACGTAAAGTGAATGTAATGGATTCGATGGAATTCGAACTCAGTCCTCTCGATTCATCAATCCGAGCAGCTATCATTACTCTCCGTGAAAATTTAGAAGAGGATTCATACCTTTAAGGGTAATAGCACGTAAGTGAATGTAATGGATTCGATTGGAATTCGAACTCGGCTCTCCGATTCATCAATCCGAGCAGCTATCCATTACTCCTCCGTGAAAATCTAGAAGAGGATTCATACAATTCCCCAAGGGTATTAGCACGTAGTGCCTTGTAATGGATTTTACTGGAATTCGAATCAGCTCTCCGATTCATCAATCCGACATCCTCCATTGTTCCTTCCACTGAAAATCATTTATTGTAATCTTTCCCGATTCATCCATGCACGTCCTGAATGGTGGATTCGACTGGAATTCGAACATCTGCTCTCCGATTCCATCAATGTGCCATCTAATATGCCTTCCCTCAATGAAATTTATTATGATCTGCTCTCCGATTCCCAAAGGCCATCCTCATGTTGCCTTGTAATTAATTCGACGGAATTATGATCTGCTCTCCGATTCATCAATCCGACATCCTCCATTACTCCTTCCGCTTCTTTCATTTAGTTCATACCTTTCCCAAGGGTGATGTGCACGTCCTGAATGTAATGGATTCGACTTTCATTTTAACTCAGTGCATCTCGTCCTCCATTCATCAATCCAAGACTTCTCCGATTCATCATGTGCCTCCTCCGTGAAAAATCTATTTAGATTCATACCTTTCTCCGATTACATCAACGTAATCCTCCATGTTAATGGATCTCGATGGAATTCGAACTCGGCTCTCCGATTCATCAATCCGAGCCATCCATTACTCCTCCGTGAAAATAGAAGAGGATTCTCTCCGATTCATCAAGGGTATTATCCTCCAAGTGAATGTAATGGATTCGGATTGATTTGAACTCGGCTCTCCGATTCATCAATCCAGGAGCAGCTATCCATTACTCCTCCCTTAATTGCATAGATTATGATCTGCTCTCCCTTTCATCAATGTACCCATCCTCCATGTAATCCTTAATTCGATCAATTCGAACTGCTCTCCGATTCATCAATATTGCAGCCATCCTCAATTACCCTCCGTGAAATTTCATAGAAGAGGATCTGTATACCATTTCCCAAATGTATTATCACGTGTCAAGTGCCTTGTAATGGATTCGACTGAATTCGAACTCTGCTTTCTCCGATTCATCAATCCGAGCAGCTATCCATGGTGCATCCTCCCGTGAAAATTTAGAAGAGGCTCTCTCAACAATTCATCAATGTATCCTCCATGGTGCCTTCCAATGGATTCGACTGGAATTGAACTCGGCTCTCCGATTCATCAATCCGAGCAGCTATCCATTGCTCCTCCGTGAAAATCTAGAAGAGGATTCATACAATTCCCAAAGTACCATCCTCACGTAGTGAATGTAATGGATTCGACTTTGGAATTATGATCGGCCTCTCCGATTCATCAATGGAGCATCCTCCATTACTCCTCCGTGAATTTCAAGAGGATTCTGCAATTCCCAGGGGTCAATTAGCACGTAAGTGAATGTAACGATTCGACTGGAATTATGAACTGCTCTCCGATTCATCAATCGAGCAGCTATCCATAGTGCCCCTTCCGTAAAAATCTAGAAGAGGCTCTCCAATTCCCAAAGGCATCCACGTAAGTTGAATGTAATGGATTCGATCAATTCGAACTGCTCTCGATTCATCAATCCGGAGCAGCTATCCATGGTGCCCTCCGTGAAAATCTAGAAGAGGATCCTTCCAAGGGTATTAGCACGTAAGTTGAATGTAATGGATTCGGATTTGGAATTCGAACTCGGCCTTCTCCGATTCATCAATCCGAGCAGCTATCATTACTCCTCCCGTGAAAATCTAGAAGAGGATTCATACCTTTCCCAAGGGTATTAGCACCATCCTATGGTGAATGTAATGGATATGATCTGAATTCGAACATCAATGCCTGGATTCATCAATCCGAGCAGCTATTTGTGTACTCCTCCTCTGAAAATCAGGAAGAGGATCCTCCATACCTTTCCCAAAGGGTATTCTCCAGTTAAGTGAATGTGCCATCCTCCATGTTGATTCGACTGGAATTCGAACTCTGCTCTCCGATTCATCATGTGCCATCCTCCATGGTGCTCCTCCGTAATTAGAATTTATTCATACAATCTGCTATTCCGATTCATCCAATGGATTCGATTCCTCGAACTCGGCTCTCCGATTCATTAATTTTATTTATTATGATCCTGCTCTCCGATTCATCAATTGCCCTCCATGGTGCCTTAGCACACGCTTAATTTTATTTATTATGATCTGATTCTCGATTCCTCAATGTGCATTCCTCCATGTTGCTCTGAATATTTTCATTTCCGATTCATTATGCCATCCTCCATGTTCTCCGATTCATCAATCTAGAATCCATTCATATCCATGGTTCCCAAGGCTTAACCTTTTTATTTTTATGATCCGATTCATCAATGTAATGGATTCGCTTAATTTGGAATTCGAACTCTGCTCTCCGATTCATCAATCCATGTTGCTCTCCTGGCTTAATATCCATTTATTATGATCTGCTCTCCGGATTCATCAATGTGCCATATTCCATGGTGCCTTCCCTGCTTAATTTTATTTATTATGATCTGCTCTCCGATTCATCAATCGTGCCATCCTCCCATCCTTAATTTGTTTATTAATCTGATTCATCAATGCTATTCCATGGTACAATTCCCAAATTTTATTTATTATGATCTGCTCCTCCGATTCCTGAATGCCATCCTGGATTCGACTCCTTCCCTTAATTTGATTTATTCGATATGCTCTCGATTCATCAATGTGCCATCCTCCATGGTGCCTTCCTCCGTGAAATTATGATCTGTTCTCCAATTCCCAAATGTGCCATCCTCCATGGTGCCTTCCGCTTAATTCGATTTATTATGATCTGCTCTCCGATTCATCAATCGAGCATCTGATTCATTACTCCTCAATGAAAATCATTTATATCAATGTGATTCTCCATTTAATTTTATTTATTATGATTTATCAATGTGCCATCCTCCATGTGAATGTAATGGATTCGACTTTATTTGAACTCTGCTCTCGATTCATCAATATGAGCAGCTATCCATGTTGCCTTCCGTGAATTTCTAGATAGCTCCCCAGATTTCAATGCCACAATTCCCTTAATTTTATTTATTTCATAAATGAATCCTCCATGGATTCGATTATGAATTCGATTCATCAACTTCATGTTGCTCTCGATTCATCAATTTGATCTATCCATTATTCATCCGTGAAAATCCTAGAGGATTGGTGCAATTCCCAAGCTTAATTTTAGCACGTATGATCTGCTCTGATTCATCAATAGCCTGCATCTAATGGTGACTTCACTTAATTTGAATTCGATCTCGGCTCCGATTCATCAATGTGCATCCTCCATGGTGCCTCCCTTTAATTTGAAAATCTAGAAGAGGCCATTCCTTCCGCTTAATTCTCAATTCATCCTCCACGTAAGTGAATGTAATGGAGCTATTTATTATGATCTGCTCTCCGATTCATCAATCCGTGCCAGCTCCATTCCTTCCGCTTAATTACTCCTCTCCGTGAATCAATGTGCCAGCTATCCATTACTCCTCCGTTAAATCACAATTCCCCCAATGTATTAGCACGTAAAGTGAATGTAATGATTCATTTTATTTAGACTCCGGCTCTCGATTCATCAATCGCCATCCTCCATTACTCCTCGTGAAAATCTAGAATGCCATTCATGGTACCTTTTCTTAATTTTTTATTTATTAGCACGTAAATTGCCATCCTCCATGTAATGAATTCATTGGAATTCGAACTCGACTCTCCGATTCATCAATCCGAGCTGATTATCAATGCCATACTCCTCCGTGAAAATCTAGATTTATTTCATACAATTCCCAATGGGTATTAGCACGTAAGTAGATGTAATGGATTCGACTGGAATTCGAACTCAGCTCTCGATTCATCAATCGAGCAGCTATCCATTACTCCTCCGTGAAAATCTAGAAGTTCATAGGATTCCCAATGCTATCCTCTATGGTGTTACCTGAAAATGTGCCATCCTCAACTGGATTTCATTTTCAGCTCTCTCGATTCATCAAGTGATCCATGGTGCATTCCCCTTAATTTGATTTATTATGATCTGCTCTCCGATTCGACCTTTGCCATCCTCCATGTTGCCTTCGAATTAATGATGTGATGATTCCTCTGCCATTATCCCGATTCATCAATTAATTTCCATGATTCCTCAATCGTGCATCCTCCACTTCGCTTAATTTCATTTATTAAAATCTAACTCTCGATTCATCAATTCCCATCCTCCGTGGTGAATGTAATGGATTTATTTATTCGAATCTGCTCTCCGATTCATCAATCGCCATCCTCCATTACTCCTCCGTTAATTTCATTTATTATGATCTGCTCTCCGATTCATCAAGGGTGCCATCCTCCATGAATGCCTTGGATTAATTTTTATTTATTATGATCTGCTCTCCGATTCATCAATCAATCCTCCATGTTACTGCCCCTTAATTTCATTTATTATGATCTGCTCTCCGATTCATCAATGTGCCATCCTCCATGGTGCCTTCCCATAATTTTATTTATTATGATCTGCTCTCCGATTCATCAATGTGCCATCCTCCATGGTGAAGTTCTGCTCTCCGATTCATCAATGTGCCATCCTCCATGGTGCCTTCCCTTAATTGGATTTATTATGATCTGCTCTCCGATTCATCAATGTGCCATCCTCCATTGCCTTCCCCTTAATTTTATTTATTATGATCTCTCTCCGATTCATCAATGTGCCATCCTCCATGGTGCCTTCCCTTAATTTGATTTTATTATGATCTGCTCTCCGATTCATCAATGTGCCATCCTCCATGTTGCCTTCCCTTAATTTTATTTATTATGATCTCTCTGATTCATCAATGTGCCATCCTCCATGTTGCCTTCCGCTTAATTTATTTATTATGATCGAATTTCATTTATTATCCGATTCATCAATGTGCCATCCTCCATGGTGCCTTCCGCTTAATTTTTATTTTATTATGATCTGCTCTCCCGATTCATTTATTAATGTGCCATCCTCCATGGTGCCTTCGCTTAATTTTATTTATTATGATCTGCTCTCCGATTCATCAATGTGCCATCCTCCATGTTGCCTTCCGCTTAATTTCATTTATTTTGATCCGATTCATCTGTGCCATCCTCCATGGTGCCTTCTGCTTAATTTTATTTATTTTGATCTGCTCTGTGCCATCCTCCATGGTGCCTTCCCTTAATTTCATTTATTATGATCTGCTCTCCGATTCATCAATGTGCCATCCTCCATGTGCCCTTTCCGCTTAATTTCATTTATTATGATCTGCTTTCTCCGATTCATCAATGTGCCATCCTCCATGGTGCCTTCCCCTTAAAATTTATTTATTAGGATCTGCTCTCCGATTCATCAATGTGCCATCCTCCATGGTGCCTTCCCCTTTAATTTTATTTATTATGATTGCTCTCCTGATTCCTTGCCATCTCCATTTGCCTTCCCGCTTAATTTCATTTATTATGATCTCTCTCGATTCATCAATGTGCCATCCTCCATGGTGCCTTCCGCTTAATTTTATTTTTATGATCTGCTCTCCGATTCATCAATTTGCCATCCTCCATGGTGCCTTCGCTTAATTTTATTTATTATGATCTGCTCTCCGATTCATCAATGTGCCATCCTCCATGGTGATCCTCCATTTATTATGAACTCCGATTCATCTGCCATTTCATGGTGCCTTCCCTTTAATTTATATCTCCGATTCATCAATGTGCCATCCTCCATGGTGCCTTCCCCTTAATTTCATTTATTATGATCTGCTCTCTGATTCATCAATGTGCCATCCTCCACTTTCCGCTTAATTTCCAACTCGATTCATCCGCCATTCCATGGTGCCTTCCCCTTAAGCAGCTATGATCTGCTCTCCGATTCATCAATGTGCCATCCTCCATGGTGCCCATCCTCATTTATTATGATCTGCTCTCCGATTTCATCAATGTGCCATCCTCCATGTTGCCTTCCGCTTAATTTCATTTATTATGATCTGCTCTCCGATTCATCAATGTGCCATCCTCCATGGTGCCTTCGCTTAATTTTATTTTTATGATCTGCTCTCCGATTCATCAATGTGCCATCCTCCATGGCTTGCCTCTCCGATTCATTAATTCCGCTTAATATTTATTATGATCTGATTCTCTCCGATTCCTCAATGTGCCATCCTCCATGTTGCTTAATTTCAATTAATTTTATTTAATATGATCTGCTCTCTTAATTTTATTTATTATGATTCATCAATGTGCCATCCTCCATGGTGCCTTCCTCTTAATTTTATTTATTATGATCTGCTCTCCGATTCATCAATGTGCCATCCTCCATGTTGCCTTCCGCTTAATTTTCATTTATTATGATCTGCTCTCCGATTCATCAATGTGCCATCCTCCATGGTGCCTTCTGCTTAATTTTATTTATTTATGATCTGCTCTCCGATTCATCAATGTGCCATCCTCCATGTTGCCTTAATTAATTTCATTTATTATGATCTGCTCTCCGATTCATCAATGTGCCATCCTCCATGGTGCCTTCCCTTTAATTTCATTTATTATGATCTGCTCTCCGATTCATCAATGTGCCATCCTCCATGGTGCCTTCCCTTAATTTAATTTATGATCTGCTCTCGATTCATCAATGATCCTCCATGGTGCCTTCCTTAATTCATTTCAATGTGCCATTCCTCAATGTGCCATCCTCCTTCCCTTAATTTTATTTTATTTATGATCTGCTCTCCGATTCATCAATGTGCCATCCTCCATGTTGCCTTCCGCTTAATTTTATTTATTATGATCTGCTCTCCGATTCATCAATGTGCCATCCTCCATGGTGCCTTCCGCTTAATTTTATTTATTATGATCTGCTCTCCGATTCATCAATGTGC
The DNA here is from genome assembly GCA_903632075.3 of Acanthosepion pharaonis. NCBI lineage: Eukaryota > Metazoa > Mollusca > Cephalopoda > Sepiida > Sepiidae > Acanthosepion > Acanthosepion pharaonis. The sequence continues at coordinate 998,622 of CAHIKZ030003413.1, forward strand.
CATCCTCCATGGTGCCTTCCTTAATTTTATTTATTATGATCTGCTCTCCGATTCATCAATGTGCCATCCTCCATGGTGCCTTCCTGCTTAATTTATTTATTATGATCTGCTCTCCGATTCATCAATGTGCCATCCTCCATGGTGCCTTCTTAATTTCATTTATTATGATCTGCTCTCCGATTCATCAATGTGCCATCCTCCATGTTGCCTTCCCTTAATTTCATTTTTATGATCTGCTCTCCGATTCATCAATGTGCCATCCTCCATGGTGCCTTCCTTAATTTTATTTATTATGATCTGCTCTCCGATTCATCAATGTGCCATCCTCCATGGTGCCTTCTTAATTTATTATGATCTGCTCTCCGATTCATCAATGTGCCATCCTCCATGGTGCCTTCCCCTTAATTTTTATTTATTATGATCTGCTCTCCGATTCATCAATGTGCCATCCTCCATGGGTTGCCTTCCGCTTAATTTCATTTATTATGATCTGCTCTCCGATTCATCATGCCATCCTCCATGTGCCTTCCGCTTAATTTTATTTATTATGATCCTCCGATTCATCAATGTGCCATCCTCCATGTTGCCTTCTTCCCTTAATTTTATTTATTATGATCTGCTCTCCGATTCATCAATGCCATCCTCCATGTTGCCTTCCTTAATTTCATTTATTATGATCTGCTCTCCGATTCATCAATGTGCCATCCTCCATGGTGCCTAATGGCTTAATTTCATTTATTATGATCTGCTCTCCGATTCATCAATGTGCCATCCTCCATCATTTGCCTTCCGCTTAATTTTATTTATTATGATCTGCTCTCCGATTCATCAATGTGCCATCCTCCATGGTGCCTTCCCTTAATTTTATTTATTATGATCTGCTCTCCGATTCATCAATGTGCCATCCTCCATGTTGCCTTCCGCTTAATTTCATTTATTATGATCTGCTCTCCGATTCATCAATGTGCCATCCTCCATGGTGCCTTCCGCTTAATTTTATTTATTATGATCTGCTCTCCGATTCATCAATGTGCCATCCTCCATGGTGCCTTCCGCTTAATTTCATTTATTATGATCTGCTCTCCGATTCATCAATGTGCCATCCTCCATGGTGCCTTCCCCTTAATTTCATTTATTATGATCTGCTCTCCGATTCATCAATGTGCCATCCTCCATGTTGCCTTCCGCTTAATTTCATTTATTATGATCTGCTCTCGATTCATCAATGTGCCATCCTCCATGGTGCCTTCCTTAATTTTCATTTATTATGATCTGCTCTCGATTTCATCAATGTGCCATCCTCCATGGTGCCTTTAATTTCATTTTATTATGATCTGCTCTCCGATTCATCAATGTGCCATCCTCCATGTTGCCTTCCGCTTATTTCATTTATTATGATCTGCTCTCCGATTCCATCCTCAATGTGCCATAATTAATTTATTATGATCCTCCATTGGTGCCTTCCTCCTTAATTTCATTTATTATGATCTGCTCTCGATTCATCAATGTGCCATCCTCCATGGTGCCTTCCCTTAATTTTATTTATTATGATCTGCTCTCCGATTCATCAATGTGCCATCCTCCATGGTGCCTTCCGCTTAATTTTTATTTTATTATGATCTGCTCTCCGATTCCTCAATGTGCCATCCTCCATGGTTGCCTTCCGCTTAATTTCATTTATTATGATCTGCTCTCCGATTCATCAATGTGCCATCCTCCATGGTGCCCTTCCTTAATTTTATTTATTATGATCTGCTCTCCGATTCATCAATGTGCCATCCTCCATGTTGCCTTCCGCTTAATTTTATTTATTATGATCTGGTCTCCGATTCATCAATGCCATTCCATGGTGCCTTATTTTTTTTTCCCATAGATTATCGATTCATCAATGTGCCATCCTCCATGTTGCCTTCTTAATTTTATTTATTATGATCTGCTCTCCATTCATCAATGCCATCCTCCATGGTGCCTTCCTTAATTTTCATTTATTATGATCTGCTCTCCGATTCATCAATGTGCCATCCTCCATGTTGCCTTCCCCTTAATTTTATTTATTATGATCTGCTCTCCGATTCATCAATGTGCCATCCTCCATGTTGCCTTCCCTTTAATTTCATTTATTATGATCTGCTCTCCGATTCATCAATGTGCCATCCTCCATGGTGCCTTCCCCTTAATTTCATTTATTATGATCTGGTCTCCGATTCCTCAATGTGCCATCCTCCATGTTGCCTTCCCCTTAATTTCATTTATTATGATCTGCTCTCCGATTCATCAATGTGCCATCCTCCATGGTGCCTTCCCTTAATTTATTTATTATGATCTGGTCTCCGATTCATCAATGTGCCATCCTCCATGTTGCCTTCCCCTTAATTTTATTTATTATGATCTGCTCTCCGCTCAATGTGCCATCCTCCATGGTGCCTTCCCCAATTTATTATGATCTGCTCTCCGATTCCTCAATGTGCCATCCTCCATGGTGCCTTCCTTAATTTTATTTATTATGATCTGCTCTCCGATTCATCAATGTGCCATCCTCCATGGTCCTTCCTTAATTTTTATTTATTTGATCCGATTCATCAATGTGCCATCCTCCATGGTGCCTTCCGCTTAATTTTATTTATTATGATCTGCTCTCCGATTCATCAATGTGCCATCCTCCATGGTGCCTTCCCCTTAATTTCATTTATTATGATCTGCTCTCCGATTCATCAATGTGCCATCCTCCATGGTGCCTTCCCTTAATTTTATTTATTATGATCTGCTCTCCGATTCATCAATGTGCCATCCTCCATGTTGCCTTCCGCTTAATTTCATTTATTATGATCTGGTCTCCGATTCATCAATGTGCCATCCTCCATGGTGCCTTCCCCTTAATTTTATTTATTATGATCTGCTCTCCGATTCATCAATGTGCCATCCTCCATGGTGCCTTCCCCTTAATTTTATTTATTATGATCTGCTCTCCGATTCCTCAATGTGCCATCCTCCATGGTGCCTTCCCTTAATTTTATTTATTATGATCTGGTCTCCGATTCCTCAATGTGCCATCCTCCATGGTGCCTTCCTTAATTTCATTTATTATGATCTGCTTCCGATTCATCAATGTGCCATCCTCCTGGTGCCTTCCCTTATTTTTATTTATTATGATCTGCTCTCCGATTCTCAATGTGCCATCCTCCATGTTGCCTTCCCTTTAATTTCATTTATTATGATCTGGTCTCCGATTCATCAATGTGCCATCCTCCATGGTGCCTTCCCCTTAATTTTATTTATTATGATCTGCTCTCCGATTCCTCAATGTGCCATCCTCCATGGTGCCTTCCCTTAATTTTATTTATTATGATCTGCTCTTAATTTCATTTATTATGATCTGATTCCGATCAATGTGCCATCCTCCATGGTGCCTTCCCTTAATTTTATTTATTATGATCTGCTCTCCGATTCATCAATGTGCCATCCTCCATGTTGCCTTACCTTAATTTCATTTATTATGATCTGGTCTCCGATTCCTCAATGTGCCATCCTCCATGGTGCCTTCCGCTTAATTTCATTTATTATGATCTGGTCTCCGATTCATCAATGTGCCCATCCTCCATGGTGTCTTCCCTTTAATTTCATTTATTATGATCTGCTCTCCGATTCATCAATGTGCCATCCTCCATGGTGCCTTCCCTTAATTTATTTATTTGATTTCCGATTTCAATGATCTGCTGCTCCGATTCATCAATGTGCCATCCTCCATGGTGCCTTCCCTTAATTTTATTTATTATGATCTGCCTCCGATTTAATGTGCCATCCTCCATGGTGCCTTTTAATTTTATTTATTATGATCTGGCTCTCCGATTCATCAATGTGCCATCCTCCATGGTGCCTTCCCCTTAATTTCATTTATTATGATCTGCTCTCCTTGATTCATCAATGTGCCATCCTCCATGGTGCCTTCCGCTTAATTTTATTTATTATGATCTGCTCTCAGATTCTTGCCATCCTCCAATGCCTTCAATGTGCCATTTATTTTATTTATTCTGATCTGTCTCCGATTCATCAATGTGCCATCCTCCATGTTGCCCTTCCGCTTAATTTCATTTATTATGATCTGCTCTCCGATTCATCAATGTGCCATCCTCCATGGTGCCTCCCTTTTAATTTCATTTATTATGATCTGCTCTCCGATTCATCAATGTGCCATTCTCCATGTTGCCTTCCGCTTAATTTCATTTATTATGATCTGCTCTCCGATTCATCAATGTGCCATCCTCCATGGTGCCTTCCCTTAATTTCATTTATTATGATGATCTCCGATTCATCAATGTGCCATCCTCCATGTTGCCTTCCCCTTAATTTTATTTATTATGATCTGCTCTCCGATTCCTCAATGTGCCATCCTCCATGGTGCCTTCCCCTTAATTTTATTTATTATGATCTGCTCTCCGATTCCTCAATGTGCCATCCTCCATGTTGCCTTCCGCTTAATTTCATTTATTATGATCTGCTCTCCGATTCCTCAATGTGCCATCCTCCATGGTGCCTTCCCTTAATTTTATTTATTATGATCTGCTCTCCGATTCATCAATGTGCCATCCTCCATGTTGCCTTCCTTATTTTATTTATTATGATCTGCTCTCCGATTCCTCAATGTGCCGTCCTCCATGTTGCCTTCCGCTTAATTTCATTTATTATGATCTGCTCTCCGATTCCTCCATCCTCCATGGTGTCTTCCCCTTAATTTTTATTTATTATGATCTGCTCTCCGATTCCTCAATGTGCCATCCTCCATGTTGCCTTCCCCTTAATTTTATTTATTATGATCTGCTCTCCGATTCATCAATGTGCCATCCTCCATGGTGCCTTCCCCTTAATTTTATTTATTATGATCTGCTCTCCGATTTCTCACTGTGCCATCCTCCATGATTCCTTCCCTTTAATTTTATTCATTATGATCTGCTCTACGATTCCTCAATGTGCCATCCTCCATGTTGCCTTCCGCTTAATTTCATTTATTATGATCTGCTCTCCGATTCATCAATGTGCCATCCTCCATGGTGCCTTCTTAATCAATGCCATCCTCCATGTCCCATGCCTTGCCTTCCTTAATTTTATTTATTATGATCTGCTCTCCGATTCATCAATGTGCCATCCTCCATGGTGCCTTCCCCTTAATTTTATTTATTATGATCTGCTCTCCGATTCCTCAATGTGCCATCCTCCATGGTGCCTTCCCCTTAATTTTATTTATTATGATCTGCTCTCCGATTCATCAATGTGCCATCCTCCATTTAATTTCATTTATTATGATCTGGTTCCGATTCATCAATGTGCCATGTGCCATCCTCCATGGTGCCTTCCGCTTAATTTTCATTTATTATGATCTGCTCTCCGATTCATCAATGTGCCATCCTCCATGGTGCCTTCCCTTAATTTTATTTATTATGATCTGCTCTCCGATTCATCATCCATGGTGCCATCCGATTCATCATGGTGCCTTCCCTTAATTTCCTTATTTATTATGATCTGCTCTCCGATTCCTCAATGTGCCATCTTCCATGTTGCCTTTCCCTTAATTTCATTTATTATGATCTGCTCTCCGATTCATCAATGTGCCATCCTCCATGGTGCCTTCCTTAATTTTATTTATTATGATCTGTGATTCCTCAATGTGCCATCCTCCATGGTGCCTTCCCTTAATTTTATTTATTATGATCTGCTCTCCGATTCCTCAATGTGCCATCCTCCATGTTGCCTTCCTCAATGTGCCAATTTATTTATTATGATCTGCTCTCCGATTCATCAATGTGCCATCCTCCATTTTTTGTTGCCTTCCCTTATCCTCCATTTCATTTATTATGATCTGCTCTCCGATTCATCAATGTGCCATCCTCCATGGTGCCTTCCCTTAATTTCATTTATTATGATCTGGTCTCCGATTCATCAATGTGCCATCCTCCATGTTGCCTTCCGCTTAATTTCATTTATTATGATCTGGTCTCCGATTCATCCTCAATGTTGCCATCCTCTGGTCTCCGATGTTGTGCTTAATTTCATTATTATGATCTGCTCTCCGATTCATCAATGTAATTTTATTTATTATGATCTGCTCTCCGATTCATCAATGTGCCATCCTCCATGGTGCCTTCCCTTAATTTCATTTATTATGATCTGCTCTCCGATTCATCAATGTGCCATCCTCCATGGTGCCTTCCCCTTAATTTTATTTATTATGATCTGCTCTCCGATTCATCAATGTGCCATCCTCCATGTTGCCTTCCGCTTAATTTCATTTATTATGATCTGCTCTCCGATTCATCAATGTGCCATCCTCCATGGTGCCTTTCCTTAATTTCATTATTATGATCTGCTCTCCGATTCATCAATGTGCCATCCTCCATGTTGCCTTCCGCTTAATTTCATTTATTATGATCTGCTCTGATTCATCAATGTGCCATCCTCCATGTTGCCTTCCCTTAATTTCATTTATTATGATCTGCTCTCCGATTCATCAATGTGCCATCCTCCATGTTGCCCTTCCCTTAATTTTATTTATTATGATCTGCTCTCCGATTCAATGTCATCCTCCATGTTGCCTTCCTCCATGATTGCTCTCTCCGATTTCAATGTGCCATCCTAATGCCTTCTTAATTTCATTTATTATGATCTGCTCTCCGATTCATCAATGGTGCCTTCCCTTAATTTATTTATTATGATCTGCTCTCCGATTCATCAATGTGCCATCCTCCATGTTGCCTTCCACTTAATTTTCATTTATTATGATCTGCTCTCCGATTCATCAATGTGCCATCCTCCATGGTGCCTTCCCTTAATTTCATTTATTATGATCTGCTCTCCGATTCATCAATGTGCCATCCTCCATGTTGCCTTCCCTTAATTTTATTTATTATGATCTGCTCTCCATGGTGATTCATTCAATGATTCCGATTCATCCTCCATCTCCATGTTGCCTTCCGCTTAATTTCATTTATTATGATCTGCTCTCCGATTCATCAATGTGCCATCCTCCATGTGCCTTCCCTTAATTTTCATTTATTATGATCTGCTCTCCGATTCATCAATGTGCCATCCTCCATGTTGCCTTCCTCAGATTTAATTTCATTTATTATGATCTGCTCTCCGATTCATCAATGTGCCATCCTCCATGTTGCCTTCCCTTAATTTCATTTATTATGATCTGCTCTCCGATTCATCAATGTGCCATCCTCCATGTTGCCTTCCTTAATTTCATTTATTATGATCTGCTCTCCGATTCATCAATGTGCCATCCTCCATGTTGCCTTCCCTTAATTTCATTTATTATGATCTGCTCTCCGATTCATCAATGTGCCATCCTCCATGGTGCCTTCCTTAATTTCATTTATTATGATCTGCTCTCCGATTCATCAATAATGCCATCCTCCATGGTGCCTTCCCCTTAATTTTATTTATTATGATCTGCTCTCCGATTCCTCAATGTGCCATCCTCCATGGTGCCTTCCCCTTAATTTTATTTATTATTATCTGCTCTCCGATTCATCAATGTGCTATCCTCCATGGTGCCTTCCCTTAATTTTATTTATTATGATCTCTCCGATTCCTCAATGTGCCATCCTCCATGTTGCCTTCCTTAATTTCATTTATTATGATCTGCTCTCGATTCATTGCCATCCTCCATAATTTCTTAATTTTTATTATGATCTGCTCTCCGATTCATCAATGTGCCATCCTCCATGTTGCCTTCCGCTTAATTTTCATTTATTATGATCTGCTCTCCGATTCATCAATGTGCCATCCTCCATATTTGCCTTCCCCTTAATTTCATTTATTATGATCTGCTCTCCGATTCATCAATGTGCCATCCTCCATGTTGCCTTCCGCTTAATTTCATTTATTATGATCTGCTCTCCGATTCATCAATGTGCCATCCTCCATGTTGCCTTCCGCTTAATTTCATTTATTATGATCTGCTCTCCGATTCATCAATGTGCCATCCTCCATGGTGCCTTCCCCTTAATTTTATTTATTATGATCTGCTCTCCGATTCATCAATGTGCCATCCTCCATGTTGCCTTCCGCTTAATTTCATTTATTATGATCTGCTCTCCGATTCATCAATGTGCCATCCTCCATGTTGCCTTCCCCTTAATTTTATTTATTATGATCTGCTCTCCGATTCATCAATGTGCCATCCTCCATGTTGCCTTCCCTTAATTTCATTTATTTATGATCTGATTCTCCGATTCATCAAATGCCATCCTCCATGTTGCCTTCCGCTTAATTTCATTTATTATGATCTGCTCTCCGATTCATCAATGTGCCATCCTCCATGGTTGCCTTCCCTTAATTTCATTTATTATGATCTGCTCTCCGATTCATCAATGTGCCATCCTCCATGTTGCCTTCCTTAATTTCATTTATTATGATCTTTATTCATGATCTGCTCTCCGATTCCTTTTAATTTCAATGTGCGATTCATCAAAATGTGCCATCCTCCATGTTGCCTTCCGCTTATGTTTTCATTTATTATGATCTGCTCTCCGATTCATCATTATTATGATCTGCTCTCAATGTGCCATCCTCCATGTTGCCTTCCCTTAATTTTATTTATTATGATCTGCTCTCCGATTCATCAATGTGCCATCCTCCATGTTGCCTTCCCTTAATTTCATTTATTATGATCTGCTCTCCGATTCATCAATGTGCCATCCTCCATGGTGCCTTCCTTAATTTTATTTATTATGATCTGCTCTCCGATTCATCAATGTGCCATCCTCCATGGTGCCTTCCGCTTAATTTCATTTATTATGATCTCTCCTGATTCATCAATGTGCCATCCTCCATGTTGCCTTTCGCTTAATTTCATTTATTATGATCTGCTCTCCGATTCATCAAATGTCCCTCCATCCTCCATCCTCCTTGCCTTCCCTTAATTTTATTTATTATGATCTGCTCTCCGATTCATCAATGTGCCATCCTCCATGTTGCCTTCCCCTTAATTTCATTTATTATGATCTGCTCTCCGATTCATCAATGTGCCATCCTCCATGTTGCCTTCCCTTAATTTCATTTATTATGATCTGCTCTCCGATTCATCAATGTGCCATCCTCCATGTTGCCTTCCTTAATTTCATTTTATTTGATCCTTCCCATCAATTAATTTTATTTATTTATGATCTGCTCTCCGATTCCTCAATGTGCCATCCTCCATGTTGCCTTCCTTTAATTTCATTTATTATGATCTGCTCTCCGATTCATCAATGTGCCATCCTCCATGGTGCCTTCCCTTAATTTTATTTATTATGATCTGCTCTCCGATTCATCAATGTGCCATCCTCCATGTTGCCTTCCCTTAATTTCATTTATTATGATCTGCTCTCCGATTCATCAATGTGCCATCCTCCATGTTGCCTTCCTTAATTTTATTTATTATGATCTGCTCCGATTCATCAATGTGCCATCCTCCATGTTCCTCCCCTTAATTTTATTTATTATGATGGTGCCATCCTCCTTGCCCCTTAATTTCATTTATTATGATCTGCTCTCCGATTCATCAATGTGCCATCCTCCATGGTGCCTTCCCCTTAATTTTATTTATTATGATCTGCTCTCCGATTCATCAATGTGCCATCCTCCATGTTGCCCTTCCCTTAATTTCATTTATTATGATCTGCTCTCCGATTCCTCAATGTGCCATCCTCCTCCATGTTGCCTTCCGCTTAATTTCATTTATTATGATCTGCTCTCCGATTCATCAATGTGCCATCCTCCATGTTGCCTTCCCTTAATTTTCATTTATTATGATCTGCTCTCCGATTCCTCAATGTGCCATCCTCCATGTTGCCTTCCTTAATTTCATTTATTATGATCTGCTCTCCGATTCCTCAATGTGCCATCCTCCATGTTGCCTTCCCTTAATTTCATTTATTATGATCTGCTCTCCGATTCATCAATGTGCCATCCTCCATGTTGCCTTCCCTTAATTTCATTTATTATGATCTGCTCTCCGATTCATCAATGTGCCATCCTCCATGTTGCCTTCCCTTAATTTCATTTATTATGATCTGCTCTCCGATTCTCAATGTGCCATCCTCCATGTTGCCTTCCCTTAATTTTATTTATTATGATCTGCTCTCCGATTCCTCAATGTGCCATCCTCCATGTTGCCTTCCCTTTAATTTTCATTTATTATGATCTGCTCTCCGATTCATCAATGTGCCATCCTCCATGGTGCCTTCCCTTAATTTAATTTTGATCTTCTCCGATTTATGATCTTCCTTTAATTTTATTCTCTCCGATTCATTTCAATGTGCCGATTCTCCATGTGCCATCCTGCCTTCCTTAATTTCATTTATTATGATCTGCTCTCCGATTCCTCAATGTGCCATCCTCCATGGTGCCTTCCCTTAATTTCATTTATTATGATCTGCTCTCCGATTCATCAATGTGCCATCCTCCATGGTGCCTTCCTTAATTTTATTTATTATGATCTGCTCTCCGATTCCTCAATGTGCCATCCTCCATGTTGCCTTCCCTTAATTTCATTTATTATGATCTGCTCTCCGATTCATCAATGTGCCATCCTCCATGGTGCCTTCCCTTAATTTAATTTATTATGATCTGCTTCCGATTATCAATCTGCTCTCCATGTTGATTCATTTCATTTGTGCCATCCTCCATGTTGCCTTCTCCTTAATTTTATTTAATTATATTCTGCTCTCCGATTCATCAATGTGCCATCCTCCATGTTGCCTTCCCTTAATTTTATTATGATCTGCTCTCCGATTCCTCAATGTGCCATCCTCCATGTTGCCTTCCCTTAATTTCATTCATTATGATCTGCTCTCCGATTCCTCCATGCCATCCTCCATGGAGCCTTCCCTTAATTTCATTTATTATGATCTGCTCTCCGATTCATCAATGTCATCCTCCATGTGCCTTCCCTTAATTTCATTTATTATTGCCTTCAATGTGCCATCCTCCATGTTGCCTTCCTTTAATTTCATTTATTATGATCTGCTCTCCGATTCATCAATGTGCCATCCTCCATCCTCCATCTTGATTCCTTGCCTTAATTTTAATTTCATTTATTATGATCTGCTCTCCGATTCCTCAATGTGCCATCCTCCATGTTGCCTTCCCTTAATTTTATTTATTATGATCTGCTCTCCGATTCCTCAATGCCATCCTCCATGTTTGCCTTCCCTTAATTTCATTTATTATGATCTGCTCTCCGATTCCTCAATGTGCCATCCTCCATGTTGCCTTCCCCTTTAATTTTATTTATTATGATCTGCTCTCTCCGATTCATTGCCATCCTCCATGTTGCCTTCATTTTATTTATTATGATCTGCTCTCCGATTCATCAATGTGCCATCCTCCATGTTGCCTTCCCTTAATTTTATTTATTATGATCTGCTCTCCGATTCATCAATGTGCCATCCTCCATGTTTGCCTTCCCTTAATTTCATTTATTATGATCTGGTCTCCGATTCCTCAATGTGCCATCCTCCATGTTGCCTTCCCTTAATTTCATTTATTATGATCTGCTCTCCGATTCATCAATGCGCCATCCTCCATGGTGCCTTCCCTTAATTTTATTTATTATGATCTGCTCTCCGATTCCTCAATGTGCCATCCTCCATGGAGCCTTCCCATTAATTTCTTTTATTATGATCTTCTCTCCGATTCATCAATGTGCCATCCTCCATGGTGCCTTCCCTTAATTTTATTTATTATGATCTGCTCTCCGATCTGCCATCCTCCATGTTTCTCCTTTAATTTTATTCACTGATCTGCTCATCCTCCATCCTCCATGATTCCTTCCTTTAATTTTATTCATTATGATCTGCTCTCCGATTCCTCAATGTGCCATCCTCCATGTTGCCTTCCCCTTAATTTCATTCATTATGATCTGCTCTCCGATTACTCAATGTGCCATCCTCCATTTTTGCTTAATTTTATTTATTATGATCTGCTCTCCGATTCCTTAATTTCATCCTCCATTGCCTTCCCCTTAATTTTATTTATTATGATCTGCTCTCCGATTCCTCAATGTGGATTCCTCCATGTTGCCTTCCCCTTAATTGCATTCATTATGATTTTGCTCTCCGATTCCTCAATGTGCCATCCTCCATGTTGCCTTCCCTTAATTTTATTCATTATGATCTGCTCTCCGATTCCTCAATGTGCCATCCTCCATGGTGCCTTCCCTTAATTTTATTCATTATGATCTGCTCGATTCAGATATTCTTCCTTAATATGGATTCCGATTCCATGTTTCCTTGTTGCCTTCCCTTAATTTCATTTATTATGAACTGCTTCCCGATTCCTCAATGTGACATCCTCCATGTTGCCTTCCCCTTAATTTTATTTATTATGATCTGCTCTCTCATCAATGTGCCATCCTCCATTCCTCCCTTAATTTTGTGCCATCCGATTCTCAATGCCATCCTCCATTGCCTTCCCTTAATTGCATTCATTATGATCTGCTCTCCGATGCCTCATTGTGTCATCCTCCATGTTGCCTTCCGCTTAATTTCATTTATTATGATCTGCTCTCCGATTCATCAACGTGCCATCCTCCATGGTGCCTTCCCCTTAATTTTATTTATTATGATCTGCTCTCCGATTCCTCAATGTGCCATCCTCAATGTTGCCTTCCGCTTAATTTCATTTATTATGATCTGGTCTACGATTCCTCAATGTGCCATCCTCCATGGAGCCTTCCCCTTAATTTCATTTATTATGATCTGCTCTCCGATTCCTCAATGTGCCATCCTCCATGTTGCCTTCCCCTTAATTGCATTCATTATGATCTGCTCTCCGATTCCTCAATGTGCCATCCTCCATGGAGCCTTCCCCTTAATTTTATTTATTATGATCTGGTCTCCGATTCCTCAATGTGCCGTCCTCCATGTTGCCTTCCCCTTAATTTCATTTATTATGATCTGGTCTCCGATTCATCAATGTGCCATCCTCCATGGTGCCTTCCCCTTAATTTTATTCATTATGATCTGCTCTCCGATTCCTCACTGTGCCATCCTCCATGATTCCTTCCCCTTAATTGCATTCATTATGATCTGCTCTCGGTTCCTCATTGTGCCATCCTCCATGTTGCCTTCCCTTAATTTCATTAATTATGATCTGCTCTACGATTCCTCAATGTGCCATCCTCCATTTTGCCTTCCTCTTAATTTCATTTATTATGATCTGCTCTCAGATTCCTCAATGTGGATTCCTCCATATTGCCTTCCCCTTAATTGCATTCATTATGATTTGCTCTCCGATTCCTCCATGTGCCATCCTCCATGTTGCCTTCCCCTTAATTTTATTCATTATGATCTGCTCTCCGATTCCTCAATGTGCCATCCTCCATGGTGCCTTCCCCTTAATTTTATTCATTATGATCTGCTCTCTGATTCCTCAATGTGGATTCCTCCATGTTTCCTTACCCTTAATTTCATTTATTATGAACTGCTTCCCGATTCCTCAATGTGCCATCCTCCATGTTGCCTTCCCCATAATTTTATTTATTATGATCTGCTCTCCGATTCATCGATGTGCCATCCTCTATGTTGCCTTCCCCTTAATTGCATTCATTATGATCTGCTCTCCCATGCCTCATTGTGTCATCCTCCATGTTGCCTTCCCTTTAATTTCATTTATTATGATCTGCTCTCCGATTCCTCAATGTGCCATCCTCCATGTTGCCTTCCCCTTAATTTTATTCATTATGATCTGCCCTCCGATTCCTCAATGTGCCATCTTCAATATTGCCTTCCCCTTAATTGCATTCATTATGATCTGCTCTCCGGTTCCTCAATGTGCCACCCTCCATGTTGCCTTCCCCTTAATTTTATTAATTATGATCTGCTCTACGATTCCTCAATGTGCCATCCTCCATTTTGCCTTCCTCTTAATTTCATTTATTATGATCTGCTCTCAGATTCCTCAATGTGGATTCCTCCATGTTGCCTTCCCCTTAATTGCATTCATTATGATTTGCTCTCCGATTCCTCCATGTGCCATCCTCCATGTTGCCTTCCCCTTAATTTTATTCATTATGATCTGCTCTCCGATTCCTCAATGTGCCATCCTCCATGGTGCCTTCCCTTAATTTTATTCATTATGATCTGCTCTCTGATTCCTCAATGTGGATTCCTCCATGTTTCCTTACCCTTAATTTCATTTATTATGAACTGCTTCCCGATTCCTCAATGTGCCATCCTCCATGTTGCCTTCCCCATAATTTTATTTATTATGATCTGCTCTCCGATTCATCGATGTGCCATCCTCTATGTTGCCTTCCCCTTAATTGCATTCATTATGATCTGCTCTCCCATGCCTCATTGTGTCATCCTCCATGTTGCCTTCCTTTTAATTTCATTTATTATGATCTGCTCTCCGATTCCTCAATGTGCCATCTTCAATATTGCCTTCCCCTTAATTTTATTCATTATGATCTGCCCTCCGATTCCTCAATGTGCCATCTTCAATATTGCCTTCTCCTTAATTTTATTCATTATGATCTGCTCTCCGATTCCTCAATGTGCCATCCTTCATGTTGCCTTCCCCTTAATTTCATTTATTATGATCTTCTCTCCGATTTTTCAATGTGCCATCCTCCATGTTTCTTAACTTAATTTTATTCATTATGACCTGCTCTCTGATTCTTCATTGTATTGTCATACACTGCCCCTTTCCCTTCATTCCATTCATTATGTTCTAACACATTTTATTCTTTGATGAGCATTTCTTTATCTTTGACAATTTTTTACTTTTTATTTATCCCATACACTTATTAAAATTTTCATTTTAATATATTTCCCATACACTGTATCTAATATAAAACAGATCAATTTTATTTTGTTTTATTCTTGAAATAAAAATTTTCAAAGTAAGTAAAAACCTGAAAATATCATGTATCTCTGTACATTTTTCAGACGACTTTTGAAGCTCAATAGTTAATAATTTTTTATTTATACATCTATTGTTTTTCTCAATATTTTACAAATCGAACACCCAGCTTTTACATTGAGTGTAATGTTGATTTTCTAAAAATAAGTGAACATGATCAACTTGTTTTAATGGCCATGTTCGATATGACCTTTTTTGAACAAGGTCATAAGCTGCTCATTTTCGCTTTGGACAGAGATGAAATGACAACATTACTGACAGAATGAGATATGACAGAATCGAGCTTTCGTTTCTTTTCTTTTTTATTATTTATGTTTTATTTGATTAAGTAATAACACAACTTGTCATAATATTAAGTCGTTGCAAATATATGTTCGTTATTTCTGCTGTTCTGCAAATGATCTCAAAGAATAATCTTTCGTTTGCTTCTTAGTAAAGCTTGTCATTCTGTGAAACTTTTGTATAATGTTATTCAAATTTCATTTCAGATTAGACACCACTTTCAGATGAAATATCATGTAGACAAGAATAGGCATGTTCGATATCTCTTTGTTTTCAATCAAGATCATAAAGATTCCAAAGCTGATCGAAGACATTTGTGCAGTGCAGTATTATGACCGACAGAATGGCAAAGAAATATTTTTCTCGTTTCAAGGTGGGGACGTTCGAATTCATACACACCCCGCCTTTTGGCTTACCTGTTCAGTTTGATGAGAAGGAATTACAGGCGCTGATTAAAGAAGAACCTCACTATACTTCCAGGGTATTGGCAAGTTCTTGTCTTAGTGTCTCACGTCATCTTCATCCAATGTAGGTGTGTATGTTCGTATGTTACTAGGTCGACTAGGAAGTAAGTGGTCAGACGAAAGTTGCACAAGCGAAAAGCGCGACAGAAGAAACTGTTAGCATAGAACTTACGGTTAACTCTAGTCGTTTGAAATGTAGAAAAATATAAACAAAGAGCGAGAACATTAAAAGAAGTGGAAACAAGAAGATAGTAGATAATTATTGACATTGCATTTAAATTTTTTTTCTAATCATTTCATCCCATGCAAGGGAGTAAAGCCACTGAGACATAAGGGGTTAGTGAGTGTGAAAGAATATGAAAAAAGAGTAACATTATTAAGGAGCAGGGACAATAGAAGAGTAATCAAGAATACAGTAGATAATGACTGACATTGCATTCATATTTTGAAAGATGAAATTTGTCTGGAAAGCTAGAAGCCGGAAGTGTGTTTCACAAGATAGATATGCATTAGAAGAGACTATTAGCATAGGACTTACACTTGCATCTAACGATTTCAACTGTAAGGTTGAGGAATACCAAAGAGGAAAGTTCATCAGAAAATTTACCACAAAATTATTTATAGAAAAGACATAAGCAAGCTACATCATGCCGTTGGGGGAGTGGCTGAAGACGATATACCATGTCAGCACCAATAAAATTGCAGGTTCTTCTTTGGATTTTATCAATGGTAGGTTTATAAATATGTAAGATAGTTTATGGCGAGAGAAATAGTTTTAGTCGACAGAGCGAACGTAGTCCTAGAACTTGATTCAAAAGTCTTTTTGTCACTTTATGTCAGCCGGAAACGTTGGTTGTTGAAGAAGGCGCCATGAGTCAGTTTCCTGGAGATCATTTTTACTCACGCATATGGAAGGTAAAAGGCACATTCACAGAGAGAAAAAGAAAAAAAAAGACGACAGAATGATGTCAAAATCAGTGATAATTTCTCATCCTTTCTAATCAGTTTAATTTGTCACGTACAAAAATAAAGGTAGGAAAAAATGCAAATGTTGTTACGATAACAAGGGTCATAAAGTACGACGAGGAGAACCCAAGCCTGACTCAGGGTAATCAGGCTTGGGCGTCCCGGTCCTGAGATTCGGGGCTGTTTGCGACCCTACTCTACGTGTATGCAAAATATATTTTAATTACGTCGGATTAACTGATTTAGCACGACAAAACACAAATATCTCAAAGAAATGACTTACCTCACGCAAAAAATGAGTTATATTGCACAAAAAATGAGATATATTACACAAAAAATGTGTTACATTACGCAAAAAATGAGTTACATTAGGCAATAGAAATGAATTAAATTACACACAAATGAGTTATATTATGCAAAAATTAGTTACATTATAAGAAGATGAACTATATTACGCAAAAATGTAATATAAGAATAACAGAATAACAGTTACATTACACAAAAAATGTGTTACATTACGCATAACAGGCAGTTTTGCTTTTTCGTTCGGTCTTCAGAACCTTATTTCTAAGTAACGCTGCTAGAATTTAGCAAAGAAAGTCATCAAGTAAAAAGCGTGAAACTCATTCCACGAACTTGAATTTGAAGTACCTCAGAAAAGAAAGGGACCCGAAAAAAGGATTATGACAAAACGCGCCAATGAAGAAAGTGTAAAATGTGTATCGCTCATTCACATGTAAGGAAAATGACCCAATATTTAGTATCAACTTTTGGGGTGGTAAATGTAATTAATTCTCTCGTGAATCTATGTACAAAGACCAGAAGTAAATATATCTACATTGCGAAGATTTCTGCGAGAAACCAGTATGTAGTTGAATGAAACATTTCATACCACTGCGAATATTAAGACCAAACAATTCGATGCAGTACAATTATTTGATCTGTCACAGTAAAAATATATCGAAAAACATGTAGGACAAGGGAGGCTCATTTATATATATATATATATATATATATATATAAAGAGGAAGAGAAGGAACGGAATTCGAGAGGAAAAGTTTGTCTGTTCACGTGATTCGCAAAGCTGGAAGACGTCACTATAATTTTGGAGAAATATTGTCAACTGTTAACATATGATTTGCAGGTGATTCATTTATCTGTGTATCCTTTGCGTCACGAAGAGAATCCGGGAAAGCATCCGTAAAATCTAATCGAGAAAAAAAGATAACAAAAAAAAAAAGAAAAATCTGTGACGTATTTGATAAACAGAATTAACATGCCTACGCTATTTCGTCAACAAATGAAGGTTTGAATAATTTGGTGAGTTATTTAAAATTAGCAAAGTTAAGCTTAAGTCTCTGAAGGCGAAAATGAAGAATCACCGCAAAGATGAAAATCAAAACACACAATTTTGATTCAATGGGAAAACAACAGCGTTTTATATTGGCAAATTGCAGCGAAACGAAATAACTCTACTCCCACCAAATCCTTCTTGATAATAAAACTGTATCTTCAAATGTATTCACTTTTTTAAGAAGCTAAATAATAATATATTAAAATCGGATCACACAAGACACACACACACACACTTTTATACTCACCAGACACACACTGACACACACGTACGTTCACAAGACAGAAACAAACGATATACAGACAGAAGATACACAGAGCTACCGACACACACGACGCACATGCGCACACGTACAGAAGACACTAACGCACAAAATACGCACATATACAAACAGGCGCGCGCAGTAACTAGGTACATATGACACACAGGTGCACATACACGACGACGACACGCACACACACATTAGGGATGTACATACCTGCACACGCACAAGGCACACACGAGTCGCACACGCGTACACACACGGGTCGCACGCACATAGACACACAAGAAACCGTAACGCAAAACCAAAAACACAGACGCACATGGATGCAGAGAAACGTTCACAATACTAATTGAATCGGAATATATTACACTTTTAAAAAAAAAGGCAAACAAGTAATATATTAAAATCGGATGACACACACGAGAGACACACATACAGACACACGGAAACACGCAAGAAACAAACAAATGTCAAAATACACAAACATGAAAGCAGACACACATGTTTACAATACTAATATTTGCAAATAATGAAGAGATTAATTAAACTAACATCAACAGAATTGTAGCAAAACTATTAATAAAATAATTGTTAAAATCAAGATTGTATAAATCCACACGATTTTGAGAAAAGCAACAAATAATGTGCGGGAGTAAAACAAATATTATTATTATTTTTTTTTATTTCCTTTGACTTCCGGCGTTAACACATTTCTTTCCGGGTCCCGCCCAGGGACCTGAGGTTAGAAATGGCATCATGACACTTTTCACTGACAAAAAAAAAAAATATATATATATTGCATAGATAAAGCCCTTCTTAAGTGTGGGCTGTACTTGTTAAAACAACTTTTTGTATCTCCTTGAGGCATGGACTTCCAGGAATCCCTTCAGTTATTCTACTGCAATCTTTTCCAGCCAATCCTAAGGCTCCAACTACAACAGGGATTGTTGATGTTACCATATGCCACATTTTGGAGATTTCTATTTCAAGGTTATTATTATTATTATTATTATTATTATTATTATATTTCGATTTCTGCTATGTTCCCACTAACTACGAAGTTCTCGGGAAAAACTAAAGCCAGTAATGGTCTGTTTTTATGGCTACATTTTCTGATTTGATTTTCTAACTCCCATATCATCACTAACGTTACATGGACAAAGTCCTTTTCGTGCGTATTTATCAAGACAATTTTTGTATTTATCTGAAGATAGGATTTCCAAGGCTTTCTTCAATGTGTTCTTGTGTTCGTTTCTTTATCATTCCAAGCGCACCTACTGTGATTGGTGCTATTCTTGTTTTCAATTTCTACATTTTTTTTCTATTTTGATTTCCAGGTCTTTGTGCTTCGATACTTTTTTTCAAATTCCTAGGTTGCTGTGTCACAGTCCACAGGGCAAGCCATATCATTCAGTAGGTAATTTGTTTTTCTTTTCTGTTTTTGACAATTACGTCCGGCCTATTTATTTTAATCTTCCTGTCTGTAAAGATAGTTTGATCCCACAGAATTGTGATCTCTTCTGTTTCTGTAACCCGTGCTGGGTGATGTTCATACCAGGGTTTATGAACATCTTTTTCAAAGTGTTTGCACATTGTCCAGTGTATGTATTGCCCCCGACTCTATCATAACGATTTATATATTTATTTGGTGCAAGTACAGAACATCCTGACTTTTGATGGTCTACGTTTCCTGATATTTGTCACACAAGCTGAATTTTAGATCCACACTACTAGGCATAATATTTGCCTGAAAGGTTTTAGCGAATAAATATTATTATTTATTTATTTATTTATTTATTTATTCATTTAATTCTGTTGTAAACACATTTTCTTTAGGGAAATGCAAGAAATTGGTGTGAATACCATACTGACCCGATTACAGAGATAGGACATGTTACAATTTTATGGAATTTAAAATACACACAGAAACAACCAAAGCTAATCACCTAGACATGGTGATCAAAAACCACAAGACCAGAATGTGCTTTCTTACGGACATGGCAGTCTCTGCAGATTTTGATGTATCTTTGAAGATGTATCTTTAAAAATAATACCAAAATACAAGGAACTTGAAGTAAAAATCTCAAAAATCAACATCAATAAGGACATCAATAATTCTAATTGTAGTTGGAGCCCTCGGATTGTTTGGAAAGAATTCCGATAGACTCATTGAAGGAATTCCTCGTGGCTCATGCTTTAAGTAAAGAAAAAATAATCACAAGTATAGATTCTACATTACAAAGAGCTTTATCTATGAAAAATGTATGTGATCTTTTTTTCTTTGGTTTGGGTGATTAGTGGAAAATATCATTAAAATCATTTCTGATCTTAGGTCTCTGGTTGGGACCCGCAAGGAAATGTGTATACAAAATAAATAAAAGGAAATAATAATAATAATAATGATAATAATAATAATAATAATAATGATAATAATAATGCGGGAGTTCTACGTGATTTACTTTTACGTGAGATGACGCAGTTCGTACCTGTTGATTGGTTCGTTTTTGTCATAATCCTTTGTCGGGTTCATTTTTCTTCTGGGATGCTTCAAGTTTAGAATGCTTTTCACAATTTTTGTTTAATGACAAGAGCAACCAAAAAATGGATCCTGATTGACGTTGTGGTACATTGAACCCTGGCAGCGTAAATCAGAGAAATATACAAAACAGCTGCTCAAGTTGAACCTTTTGTTGACGCACTCCTGACTATTTCCAGTAATCGTTCTACCACGCGGAAGTCATTGGAGATGCCTTACACCTTTGGGAGTGGGCAGGTGGGAGCACTTTATGGATCAGCTCATTTTGCAACGAAAGATTTATGTCTCTGCAAACTGCGGGCAGGAGTTGAGATATGATCAACATCATCCGGACGAAACATCTAAGTTTCGTAGAAGATATTAAATCAAATGATAATGGCAGCTAAAGATCAGGATATTTTTTGAAATTGGTGTACAAAAAGCCAGATGTTTTTTGGAAGATAAAATTCGGAAAAAGAATCAATCATTGATCAATCGTGTAGGAGTCAATCTTTGACCAATCGTGTAGGAGTCAATCATTGACCCATCGTGAAGGAATCAATTATTGGACAATCGTGTAATGGTCAATAATTGAACTATCGTGTAGGAGTCAATCATTGACCCATCGTGAAGGAATCAATCATTGAACCATCGTGAAGAAATCAATGATTGGACAATCGTGTAATGGTCAACAATTGAACTATCGTGTAGGAGTCAATCATTGACCCATCGTGAAGGAGTCAATAATTGACCCATCGTGAAGGAATCAATGATTGGACAATCGTGTAATGGTCACTCATTGAACCATTGTGTAGGAGTCAGTCATTGAACCATTGTGTAGGCGTCAATCATTAACCAATCGTGTAGGAGTAAATCATTGAACAATCTTGTAGGAATCAATCATTCACCCATCGGGTAGGAGTTAATCATTGATACATCGTGCAGGAGTCAATCATTGACCAATCGTTTAGTAGTCACACGATTAAATTCATCTAGTTGGTCCATTAAGGAAAAAAAGTTCGACAGAGCAGTTGCCTTGAAAATATTTTCCTCGTCAGAATCTATCTTATACATTTACAAATCTAGCATTCATCCCTGCAGTGAATACTGTTGCCATATCTGGTCTGATGTCCCTGCTGTGTATTTCGTGATGCTTGACAAAATCCAAAGAAGGATCTGCAATGTAATCGATCCTGACTTGACTTCAGTCACATTCTCTTCTGTTTCCTTACTTCTAGAATCTTCAAATATTTAAATGCAGCATTAATCGAAATCTTCTATCTTCTTGAATCCCTTTCATCTTTTGTCATTTTCCCTAATCCTCCTATACATTGTGTTTTCTTTCACTTTCACGCCTTGTAACTACCAGAGTATTAGTGGCATTCTCGCCTTGCTTGGGGCGAAATGATTAAAAAAAAACGCTTCCTGTCTGCAGTATTTGCTACTGGGCAATCAAATCCGGTTTCATTAAACTTTTAATTAAATCCAGTTTAAATGCAACCGCTATTTCTACTCCAACAGTTTTTTTTTTTCGCGTTTTCTAACTATGGAAGGCCGTTCCGTTTACTTCCTTCCTACACTTTTAAATGCAACACCAATCGCCATCTTTAGTCTTTTTGAATCCAGTTGATATTTTATCATTTCTTTAATCCTCCCTAAACTCAGTCTTTTCACGGCCTGTAGCTACCTGCATATTAGTGGCATTTACATATTGCTTGGGGTGAAATGATTAAAGAAATAAATAATAATAATAATAATAATAATAATAATAATAATAATAATAATACTGTGACCAAATATTGGACATGTATTTACATGGACAGTTTGGAATTCCATGAAACTTCTCAGGAATGGTTAAAGGAGAGTGACCAGAAAAGAAATAACGAAAGTTTAATCAGAGCTGCACAGGAAGAATCCTTACAAACGAAAGCTATAACCAGAAACACGTACCACACAACAGATAATCCAATGTGGTGAGAAAGACGAGAATGTCACACATGTAATCAGTGATGTAATTATCACTGGCTCTTCTGCAAAAAAAAAAAAAAATGGCCACAGCGTGACCGAGAAATGTTACGATCACGTACCATTTAGAGTAATGGAAGAAGAAGGAAGATCATAGAAAATCAGGGACAATGACTTTCAAACAGATCGAAATATTGAGTAACAGATATAGCCACCCTATACACAACCGAGAAGAAATGCCAAACACTTGTTAAATTTTAAAGTCATAACTGTAGTAATAGGAGCACTTGGCTCTACCCCAATGAAATTTAAAGAATATGATGATCAAGTTGCTGTAAAATGGATTTTTTCGAACGCTAAAATAATCGGACAAGTGTGTATTGCTTATGACCATATAGCGTTGAAACATCAGTTCCTGTATGATCACGGTATGATTATCTATGCTAGTCAGTACCTAGATAGGTGGCCGCTTATGAATACCAGGATCAGTAAGATTGTATATGCGGGTGGTGTGGCTTATGGTCATAAGACGTTAAAATACCTGTTCTCGTACGATCAGAAAAGTTAAGCAACGTAGGGCCTAGTCATAACCTAGATTGATGATCACTTGGAACTACCTGGTGCTGGAAGATTGGATGTGCGTTTGGCTTGGCTTACGACCATATTACGTAGACATATTAGTTCTCGTACGATCACCGAAGTTAAGCAACGTCGAGACTGGTCAGTACATAGATAGGTGACCGCTTGTGAATGCCAGGATCTTTAAGCTTGGATATGCGGTGGTGTGGCTTACGGTCATAAGACGTTAAAATACCTGTTCTCGTACGATCAGAAAAGTTAAGCAACGTAGGGCCTAGTCATAACCTAGATTGATGACCACTTGGAACTAACTGGTAGTGGAAGATTAGATGTGCGTTTGGCTTGGCTTACGACCATATTACGTAGAAATATTAGTTCTCGTACGATCGCCGAAGTTGAGCAACGTCGAGACTGGTCAGTACATAGATAGGTGACCGCTTGTGAATGCCAAGATCTGTAAGATTGGATATGCGGTTGGTGTGGCTTACGGTCATAAGGCGTTAAAATACCTGTTCTCGTACGATCAAAAAAGTTAAGCAACGTACGGCCTGGTCATAACCTAGATTGATGATCACTTGGAACTACCTGGTGCTGTACGTTCTGATATTAATTATCCATTCAAAAAAAAAAAAATCGAAATAACATTGTCAGCATCCTTGCTCTGTAGAACGCCGGGGGATGGGGACAGGCAGATTACCGAACCATCACATTAGTAATCAAAACAAGAAATATCATTTTCTTTAAGCTCCCGTTCGTAATGACTTTAGACTTCCCTAGTGTAACAATTCTCAGTTGATCTAGCTGACAACTAAGTCTTTTGGGGATAATTTAAAACAATCGAGAAGATATTAAGTCATTGTACAAAAACGGACCGCAATTTCATTAGGATTTGACGTTTTTAAAGAAGTCGATATCTCCTTATTAACAACTAGCAATGATACCCATCGTTGGACGGGCCAAATCCCTCTCTTCTGGTCCGCTAAGTTGTTTCTTCGCGTCTGTTGTGAAATGCTCGAAATTGTCGTACTAATATCATCATCATTGTTATTTTAAAAATAATTTCACCCACAGAAGGGTGATAAATATACTAGCACACAAGGGCTTTCTGTGAGTGAAAGAATACGAGAAGACTTTAAAAGGAATCGGAAACCCAATCCTAAAAAAAGAATTAAGGAATATCACTGGGACCTTCACAATTTTGGCCTTGTTACAAAACCTAATAATTACGCTGATTGTAAATAAATATCAAAACAATTTTATTTTTAAAAAGTTTATATGCAAATTGATTTTCTCCATCAACTTTTAAGCTACCCATTTATTTACTGTCACTGGTGAACGAAGTCCTCTCACACACACTGAAGTGAAGCCACTCGGGTCCCCACGTTAAAAACCGACCTTGTGACACAATCTGACTCAGTGGGGGTGACGTAAATACCGAGAACTCACATTAAAATACAGACAAATGTCATGGTATCGAGCGGACACAAAATGTTTCACCTTTATAGTGATTCTCTAAGCGTAGCTCAGATGTGGCACAAGGCTGAAAGTATGGGGCACTCAGTGAGGATCGAACTCACTACTCACTCGTAATTGTTCTAGCGAGGCAAGCTTGCTAACCATTACACCATCTCGATGTGCCCTGATTTTCCAAACGTAGATCAGATGTGGCACAAGGCTGAAAGTGTGGGGCACCCAGTGAGGATCGAACTCACTACTTACTCGTAATTGTTCTAGCGAGGAAAGCTTGCTAACCATTACACCATCTCGAGGTGCCCTGATTTTCCAAACGCAGATCAGATGTGGCACAAGGCTGAAAGTGTGGGGCACTCAGTGAGGATCGAACTCACTACTCACTCGTAATTGTTCTAGCGAGGCAAACTTGCTAACCATTACACCACCTCGAGGTGCCCTAAGTTTCACTCTTATATATTACAATGGCAGAAGTTTATCTTTACAAAGAGTTCAACATCTTGAAAAACATCCGTAATTATTGAAGACTTTTCAATTCTGCACGCTCTCAGGAACAGTGTTAGTTATTGCCGCTATCTTTTTTGTTATGGATCTAATAATCTTTCTACATAACACGATTTTGTGGCAGAAACTGGCTTCGCGCTAATGATGCTGCCTCTTTTACGGGAACGAGAACATAAATCTTTACTTATGGAAGACAGTTAAGGGTTCATTTTGTTTTATTTTTAAATACGGTGTGCCGCCAAAGTACCATTATATTCGAACAGCTATAGAGATTTACTAAGCGTAACTTTAGTGTAGGACAAGAGGCCAATATTGTGGAGCAACCAGTGAGCATCCGGCAACTCAATCATAATTGATCTAGCGAGACAAGAATGCCAACCATTAGACCACATCCCAGTCAGTTATGTGCCATGCGTGATATACGCTTAGGCTATCATGATTTTCACCGTAGTATGTTGCCATTTCTTTCTGAAGTAGACCAATTTCCATCCAAGGCTACAGATCCGGACTGTCCTGCTATTTACCCATAGCAAGGGAAGAAGAGGATTCCTATCTTTACCAATGGTGTGATCATGTAAGTGAATGTAATGAATTCGACTGGAATTCGAACTCGGCTCTCCGATTCCTAAATCCGAGACGCTATCCATTAGTCCACTGGTCTCTCCTGCTATTTACCCATACCACGTCTAAGTACCTAAAAAACGACTTTCTAAGCGTAGCGTAGATATGGCACATGGCTGAAAGAATGGAGTACACAATGAAAATCGAACTCATTACTCAGGCGTAATTGACCTAGCGAGACAAGATCGTAAACCATTACGTCTAATTGCCCCCCGAATGATTTTCTAATGGTAGATTAGATGTGACATAAGATAGAAAGTTTGGAGCACCCAGTGAGAATCGAATTCACTACTAACTGATCTAAAACACGTTTGCTACCCATTCCAACATATCTAAATGGCCCAAAATGATTTCTATACGTTTATTAGATGTGGGACAAGACCGAAATTATAAAGGAGATGGTGAGGATCGAACTCCTTATTCAGTCGTAATTGATGTAGCGATTCAAGCTTGTTAACCATTTCACCACGCCCAAGCGCCCAAGACAACTTACCTATATGACAAGGTATCAAGTAAACATATTGAAGAATTCGCAAAAAGTTTTCCATGGAACATATGGAACAACTCAAATCATGCACCTCTTAAATATTTTGGACATATTAAATAACGCATCGATTAAACATATTGGGTGCTTTGAAGGAAAAGTATATATGTAACACTTTAAAAAACAATTGAGTTAAACACATGGAACACAAAATCGAACTTCAATTAAACATATAGAAAACTTTGAATAAGACGTTAATTAAATTCATGTATTACAAAATAAACGCCAATTAAACATATGGGACACTTTGAATAAAACTTAAACACATTAAATGCAATATAAAAAGTTATTTAAACATATGGAACACTTTGAATAAAACTTAAACACATTAAATGTAATATAAAAAATCATTTAAACATATGGAACACTTTGAATAAAACTTACCTTAAACACATTAAATGCAAAATAAAAAGTCATTTAAACATATGGAACACTTTGAATAAAACTTACCTAAAAAACATTAAATGCAAAATAAAAAATCATTTAAACATATGGAACGCTTTGAATAAAATTAACCTTAAACACATTAAATGCAAAATAAAAAATCATTTAAACATATGGAACACTTTGAATAAAACTTACCTTAAACACATTAAATGCAAAATAAAAAATCATTTAAACATATGGAACACTATGAATAAAACTTACCTTAAACACATTAAATGCAAAATAAGTCAGTTAAACATAAGGAACTCTTTGTATAAAGCGTCTGTTAAACACGGGATACGATGAATAAAGTGTCTGTTAAACATAACGTCAAGAGAAAACACATTGAATGAAATGTAAGTTAAACATGAAATGCAAAACGTCACTTAAAAGACTTTGAAGCGCAGTACTAGATGGGTAGTAAGGTCTCATCAATTTACTTTTGAGCTGGTTAAATGTAACCGTAAATTCTGTGCTTGCAGTTTCTCACATGTAGAACTCTCGTCCGGCTCTATGCTCTTCATCCAACTTTAATCTCCAAAGATTTAAATGTAAGTCAGTGGCTATGGACTGTCTACCTGATTACTTTCTATACTTTCTGCTCATTATCAATGTTTCTGTTCCTAATTCTTCCACAAATTGTAACCCATTTTTAGTGGCATTACTGCTTTGCTTGAGGGATTACGATTTAAAAAGTAAAACAACATACTAAATAAAAAAAAAATCACATATTGACTGAACACTTTGAATAAATAGTTAAACTTACTGAAAACTAAATAAAGAGTCAATTAATTCCCCTCTCCAGGTTCTCCGCCGTCTTAATCAGGTATCGAACTCACACTGTTTGGGTCCTGTCACTGGATTTAACTAACGCCTTTATCCACTGTGCTATGTGTCCTCAAAGAGTTCAATACATGGTTAAGGTGTTTGAGAACTTGGAGAGGGAAATTAACAGCAAATAACTGATATCTAACATTCATTAGATATGGCAACAAAGATGAGGACAATAGTCGGAATAATGTAAATAGTGTACATGACTCAGAAATATCATGTTTTTTTTTTACATAAACATGCAGAACACACTGAATATAGCGTCAATTAAGCAAACAAAACACAAAACAGAACCTCGGTGAAACCTGTGGATCAAATCGGATAAAACGTCCTTTCAAATATAGAACTTCTTGAAAAAAATCCTAACTTAAAAATAGAATCTGTCTATATTTCTGAGATAAGGTATTATATACACTATTTACATTATTCGGATTATTGTCCTCATCATTGTCGCCATATTTATCACAACGTTTCGGCCGTTGTAAGCTCCCGCCTTCTTTATGCCGAACTGAACCCTATATTTCACTCACTGGGGTAGACAGTTCTAGTTCAACGTGCCATGCCTAATGGATGTCAGTTATCAGTTATCTCCTGTAAATTCGCCACTCCAAGTTTTCCACTGCCTTAACCGGGTATTGAACTCACACTCTTTGGGTCTTGTCACTGGATCTAACTGATACCTTTATCCACTGAGCCATGTGTCCTTAACGTTGAAACACGATGTACGGTTTTGTAGTGGTTCTGTGCATTTCCTAATGTAACACTGCATTATATATATATATATATATATATATATATATATATATATACGGTTCTACATTTGTATTGGGCTCTTTCTTAAATTAATCCGTTCTTTTACATTTATATATATATATATATATAGGACCTACAATAGAGGCTTAGTGTACACCAGTAACTGGATGAGAACCATTTTAGGACGACCTTTATTCCACGGTTTGACAGGAATGATAGCTGGACCTTCGCTGTTATTATCAAGAGCTTGGTACACAAATTTAGTTATGGCCGTAAGCACGTCAGCGGAAGACCGGGCAAAATGGAAACCATATTGTTTGTCAGAGACTAAATCATGAGATATAAGGTACTTAACAAATTTGGCTTTGATTAAAGCCTCGATGACATTGCCGAACTGTGGTAGAAGTGATAGGACGGTAGTTAGATAAGTAAGAAGGGTTTTCAGAGTTCTTAGAAATAGGGAACAACTTATGAGGATTTCCAACAGATTGGAAAGCAAGATTCAGTGAGGCAATAGTTATAGAGTTTGGAGAGAACTTTAGGACTACAGCTGGTATCCCGTCACCATCACTTGCTTTATGAGAGTCTAATTTAGAGATGATGTCGAATACCTTTGTCAAGGTTATACACATCTCACTCAATAGAGCCTCATTTCTAGGGGGAACATGAGGTGTGGGTACTCCGGATGTGTCGACTGTTGAATTGGATGAGAATTTACGAACAAAGCATTCAGCCTTATCAGTAGAGAAATTTAGGACCTCAAATTGATTGAACAGAAGAGGTACTGTGGATTTGCTGTTGTTCAACAGAGCCGCCAAGAATCGTGAGAACTAAACTTCCGAGCTGCAATTCATTCTCTCAACAAATAGTAACTTTGCTTCATTGAGTACACGCTTGCACTCAGAGCAAAGACAAACAGACGTCTGTTGCAACCAGACATATCGCTTCGCTACGGACGGAAGAAGTGATTCCTGTGGGCTATAGCAGCTGAGCAATCAGCTGAGAAGCATGGAATTGAGCGCTATTTAACTTTATATTTTCTTGCGAGGATGAAAGCCTCGATGCTAGTTTTAACCCAGGAAGAGACCTCAGAGGCACATATTTGAACGGGGTGATAAAACACCACATTCCAGGGGACATCGCTAAGGATATCACGGAACGATTCCCAGTCTGCTCGTTGATGACAGAAAGATATTATTAGGTAGTAGGAGGTCCTTGGCTAGGGGGTGGAGTAGAAGGAGATGTCAGTACTACGGCATGATCAGAGTTACCAAGAGAGCAGTGCTGTGTAGCGCGACTAGAGTCAGGGATAGAGGTAAAGCCTAAATCGAGAAGGGAAACCTTACCATCAGAGTTACTGGGGAAACGAGTTGGACAGTTAACCACTTGAGTGAGAGATTGGGTGATTGAAAAGTTAAGGGTTTATATGCCAGCGAGCTCAGTTACAGAGTTTATAAGAAACACTGTATGGTGGGCATTTAAAATCACCGAACACGTATATGTGCGCAAACTGATGTAGAGAGATGGACTTGTCTATATTATCAGAAATGCTATCGAGTATACCACAGTCTTGAGAGGAAGTGTAACCGTAGAGAAAGAAGTGATAGCTTATTGAATTGAGGAGCGATAGACGGAGACACCTATACAAATGTTCTGGAGATTCAAAAGAGAGTTCCCTAGCCAGCGGGAGTGATCAGGGACATATACTCAAAGGCTGTGCATGTTGATTTTAGAAATCTTATTAAGGAGAAGCTAGTCGAGAATCGAGAAATAAAAGGAATGGATTGACAAGTTAAAGTTAGCTTCGAAAAGAGCTACTATATCATGAGACATTTCAAAGAGGAACGATTCCAGTCTGCAGAAGTTGGTACCAATGCCATGGAGGGGCGCCTCGACGTGGTGTAATGGTTAGAACGCTTGTCTTTCTAGATCAATTACGACTGAGTAGTGAGTTCGATCATCACTGGGTGCCCCATACTTTCGGCCTTGTGCCACATCTAAGCCGGGCTTAGAAAATCACCAATGTCATGGATATTCGGAAAGGAAATTTTAAAGAGTTTAGGTAAGCATGGTCTGAGAGATAGCAAGCGTTGTGGAAATAGCGGGCGATTTTGAAGTCTTTCGCGTCACGTTTCTTGGTGTTAAAGTAATCATCCATATGCCAATCTTTGGATCTGGGATAATTCTGAGTTATTTTGCCAGTGTAAAAGCAGTCTTAGCCCATTAGAATCCATACTCCCGACCCCGTGAGTGCTAAGAACACCAGACCATGTCTGATGGTCAGCCTCAACCCGTGTATTAATGTCGCCCATAAGGACAAGTTTGTCTCTATATGGAACATTGGAAATGAATGAACGTAGTTGATCAAAAGAGTCATCAATTTAGGGGGCTTCATGGTTGGGGCATAACAGCTCAAAAGAGTGGCAGAAGAATTGTTGTCAAGTTCTAAGACCAGAGTCATAATGCGAGCATTTATTCCTTTCGGGAGAGATGACAGGTATTTAGTAATGTCTGATTTTATGACAAAGCCTACACCTACAATCCAGAAAAAAGGTATATCATCCTACACTAACTTCCTCACTGAGAGCACCAATGTCAATATTGTTCTTGCTTAATGCACCAGCGATGAGGGCTGTTTTACACTCTGGAAAAGAATCGTTGTCTTGCAGGGTTTTTACATTCCAAGACAACTGCAGAGGGAAGCCAAATTAATTAAGAGCAAGCAGTGTTTAGGGCACCTTTTCTAGCCCCTCTCTGGATTAGGGAAAGTAGATCTATGTCTGCTTTGTCGCCATCGGGGGACACAAACAGCAAAATTAATCAGGATTTTGTGTAAGAACGACCATCGACGGTCGCCAAAGTAGGAGCTTCAGCTAGAGACTTTCAGTACTACACACCACAATTACCATTACCGCATTAGTCCACAATTATACTTCGTTTTCCCCACCGCAAAATTAATACCACCGCATACATACCAATAAGTGTTATAAATTGGTGTTTCTACCATTTACATAAACGTTTGCCTGACGATCACAGAGAGCAGGAAACCTAGGTTCACAAACTCACATCGATCCAACTATATGAAGAAATGAATTGAATAAACATATATATTTTTTCTTTTCTCAATAATTTTGTAGTTTTTAAACTTAATAGTGATTAAATTTGGATTTTAAAATTGCCAGTTTTTAATTTTAATATTAAATTTTATCATATAATTTTATAATTATTAGTTAGTATAAATTATTTTTAATATTACACGTATTTAAAGATCTGAATAGCTATTATAGCAGGATTTCGTTGTCAAGCTTTTGAATCTTTCTATACTTCGTTTTTGATTGGTTATTCTAGCTTTTGTAACAATGTTTCCCCCTAGTGTAGGATCGTTAATTAATCTGAAACTTTTAAAACCATTTATTTTATTTTCAACATCATCACTTGATAAGACACAGAGTGTGTTGAAACAAAATGGCTATTTTTGTAGTGATTTTATAACATATTACGTTATAATTTTTTATAAAAAATAATTATATCTGCTCTACTTTGTATTGAGCACTCTTTTAAGAATAGTAATTGTTGGTTATTGGAATTCATTCCGTATATACCAATTATATACTTTAGTATATATATATATATATATATATATATATATATATATATATATATATATAGTTGTTCTACAAAGGGCCAATTCACTCTCTCTGGAATCAATTAAACACAAATACAGATTGTGATGGACAGGCCATCTTATTCATATATCAGATGACAGAATGCCAAAACAATTAATGTATGGAGAATTGGAAATAGGTAAAAGACAGCAGCACAAGCACAAGCCAAAACTTCGTTACAAAGATTGACTTAAAGAGTCACTATACAAGTGCAATATTGGTCTGGATAACTGGGAGACTCTAGATGAAGACAGGGTTTCTTGGAGAGCTGATATGGCTGATGGTGTCAAGTTCTTCCATGAGGCATCACAAAAATACGCAAAACTGAAGAATCGGGTTCGGAAGGGATCCCTGAATTGCCATGAGGTGGCAACTTGGCCATATGCTCAATGTAATCGGATATGCCAATCTAGGGTATGTCTGCTCAGTCACCAGAAATCACACAAAAGCCAACAGTCTATATAGCATATAACGATTTCGTAATGGCATGCTTTTAATGTCCGACCTGCATTAGGGTGTGAAAGTCCAGGTCGGGCCTGACAAGGCATATGAAAAGACACATTGGAAGTTATGATGATCAATGTCAACTTCCACTACCCGGAGATGATTTGATATGCCACATATGTGTCAAAAATGCAGATCAATGGCTGGCTTTATGATCCACTGTAATTCACACAACCGATGAATGCCGTAATGTCGGAGGGGTGAGTTTAATTGATTGTCTGGACATGTCAGTGATGGTCATACTCGCTTTGTGAGTAGACAGCCACTATATATATATATATATATATATATATATAGGACCCACAATAGAGGCTTAGTGTACACCAGTAACTGGATGAGAACCATTTTAGGACGACCTTTATTCCACGGTTTGACAGGAATGATTGTATGAAATCAAACAATCGTCATATAATACCATATCGCTGAAGCTGAAGAAGAAAGCCGAAAAGCCACACCCTATCAAACCCCTATAGATATCTAGAACCATAGCTGGAGCTTCGCTGTTATTATCAAGAGCTTGGTACACAAATTTAGTTATGGCCGTAAGCACGTCAGCGGAAGACCGGGCAAAATGGAAACCATATTGTTTGTCAGAGACTAAATGATGAGATATAAGGTACTTAACAAATTTGGCTTTGATTAAAGCCTCGATGACATTGCCGAACTGTGATAGAAGTGATAGGACGGTAGTTAGATAAGTCAGAAGGGTTTCCAGAGTTCTTAGAAATAGGGAACGTTTATGTTGCTTCGACTGCACATGCACAAGAACTAGCAACACTGAAAATATTAAATTTGACGATAACATTAAAAATGGCCGAGTAGGTAATTGATGCTTCAGTTACAAATACTCAGTAACAACTTATTTAAGGCTCTGCATACTGAGAAAGACTTTTTGTTCATTTTGAAAGCCTGATGGACAGTTTTGGACATATTTTGTGAATGAATCCAGTATATCTAGCTAACAATGTCATGGAGTTTTACTTTGAAAGGAATGATTTCAAAAAGTTCAGAAGTCATCCAAGAACCACCAGAATGAAAACGCTGAACCGAGACATTCAAGGAATAAAGGCAGTCACTTTTTTTTGTAGAATTTAAAAATCAAGGAAGATCTGCGACAAATCCGCAAACTCACAGAGGATAGAGAAGGCTGGTAAAATATTGTCGAATCAGTATACAATGTCACTGAAGAGGAGAGAACATGTTAATGCATGACCCCAGATCGAAAGAGTTTTGAAAATTTCTACCCGAGTGTTAAATAATAGGATAAAAAACCTACTATTCAGGAGAGAGGACAATAAAAGAACAAGAATTAAGAAGATAACGATTTATATTGCATTTCCATGGTCTTTTGATTATAGATAGTGTTATGGTAATTTACCCACGCACGCATAGAGTCTACCAGCTATAAATAGGAGCAGGTACTGCCTTTTGGTGAGGGAAGTTTCCAGCAGTCAGATCTAAAAGTCGGACCGAACATTTCTGCTTTAACACTTGTTTGTATATGTTTATATTACTGTTTCTGTTAATATTACTGTTTAAACCAATTCCTCCCTTTGTGTCTTTATTTCTGGCCCTAACAGGGTCACAACAGATAGATAGATAGATAGATAGATAGATAGATAGATAGATAGATAGATAGATAGATAGATAGATAGAAATGAACTACCTGGAAGAAAAAGAAGGAAATAGTACAAAATTAAACATAACATCATTAAAAGCTGGAAATAAGGTTTTATATTCGGGAGTTATAAGACATGAAAGGGACGTTGGGAAGAGGCTGAAATAGTAAGTCACACTGGTAGGATGATGTATATAGTAAAGGTCGGAATTGACCATATAAAATGTATTTAAACCAGTTAAAAACAAGATATTCCATGAAGATAAAAATGCAACAAAAAATGTACCTATGGAAATACTGCACGATATTTTTGACGTGCAAACGTCTCGAAGATTTCGTGTTACTAAAAGAAAAAGAAATCCAACAGAAGTGTTGAAAGTGAACCACAAAAAGAATAAAATATTTATTCAAAAAGAGAATGAGGAAATTAAAACCGGAGTTGTTGGGTAGAAAGACGGCCAGCCTGCTCTACAGTAAATTGTTGAACGTAGACTCGCACTTTCACTAAGAGCAGGACTTCTCAAATAAGAAGATATGTTAAGAAATGAAAAAAAAAGTCAATGAAAGGCAGATAAATGTAGACAAATAAAGGAAGAAAGACAGAAAAAAAATGAAAGAAAATAAAATGAACTGAAAAAGAATAAAGAAGAAACAGAAAAGAAATGAATTTGAAAAGGTAAGAAATGAAAGAAAAGCCGAAAATACAGAAATGTTGAGAAAAGTGAGAAAAAAATAGGGAAATACATAATAAATAAAAAACAACTGAAAGAAGGAAATAATGAAAAAAATATAAGGACGTAAAGAGGAAAGACAAGAAATGACGAGAAAAGAAAATGAAATGAAGAAAAAGCAAATAATTGAATAATAAAGAATAAAGGAAAAGAGGAATGAAAGAAAGTATAAAGGAGAAATGAAGAGGTTTGGTATGTTTTTGTATAATACTTATGTATGGGTGTCTCCGTTCATTATTGAGCATGTGTGTCCATGTAAATATGTCAACGTTTGTGCAAATGATATATATATATATATATATATATATATATATATATATATATATATATATATATATATATATATATATATTAATTTATTAATGAATGCACTGACCACAGCGTTTACTCGGACATCACTTCACCTGGGAATTCACTGCAAGGTCTGTTTCTCATTGGTTGAATGCATCAGTGACGTGTCAATAAACGGGATGACTTAAATGCATTCGTGTAATTGAATGACATACACACTGCTTCCTTGATTTTTACGACCTTCTGTACTGTGAGTGGTGAAAGAGAAAGAAGGAATCGATAAGGACAATAACGACGAAACAGTAAGATATCATCGTTCGAAATGGGATCTCAGTAAATAAATCTATATTAATCCATTATGAGAAATGGTGTAGGGACAACCTAATAGTCAAACGTTGATAATTAATAATGAAATCAATCAATATCCAAATTCCAAAGATCAATAAGCAAAATGGAAGCAAAATGGAAGCAAAATGGAATTGAATATAAATCTGTATGATTGATTCACTACCTGGACTAACATATTTATACCTGTCTATATTTCTACACGAGCCGAAGATCGGTCCCAGGGACAGAAAAGTAGGTTGAAATGAAAGTTCTGTTATGTTTGTAATATTTCTGTATAAACACCATTTTCACTGAGTCTGCCATTTTCTATGAAAAGTCTACTTGAATTTTCTATACTGACGATAAGAGAAATATGGTCAAGCTAGCTTTGTTGGTTATTCACTGATTTCCTCTTTTTCTTCGTCCGACTTGTCCTTTAAGACGTGCGTAATCATGGCTCTCCATAACCTTCTGTCATTTGCAGATTTTAGTAAGGTACCGCTTTTTGTTATCTTATCTAATCGGTTCAGCTAAACATTTGCACAAGTTATTTCTTTCTTTCTTTCTTTTTCTTCTTCTTCTTCTTCTTCTTCTTCTCTATGTTGGGGTCCTTTAAGCGGTGGACGATTATGGCTCTCCACAGTTCCGTATATTAATCTTTAATCTTAGTTCTTTTTTTAAAAAAACTCTCTTAATACTTGTTCTCATAACAATTTAAAAAGGCTTCTTCTTCTACTTATTATTTGTGTAGTGTGCCTTCAGGACGTGGGCAATCACAGCTCTCTACACTTTCCTGTACTTTTCAGATCTTAGAAAATTTTATCGATTTGGTATTTCTTAATCCCTGTTTTGCCAGTTTCTTCTTCTTTTATGTACCATGTCCCTTCAATCCGTGGGCGATCATAGCTCTCCACATTTTCCTCTTTTTATCGTTCTTAGTAAATCTTCTCAACTAATCCCCCTTCTGACAACCATTTACACAACCTTGTTTTTTTTTTTGTCTTATTTTTGCTGTGTCTTTTCAGAACTCGGGTGATCATGGACCTCTATAAGTTCAATTATTTTGCAGTTCTTCGTAATTTTATCTCTACGAATTACTGTTCTGCAAAATGAATTTACACAAGCTCTTTTGGTACGTTATGCGCTGCTTTCCTGTGAATGTCAAATTTTCCAAGCCTTCTTTCCTCACTATCTACCCTAGAAATTTCAACTGTCGCTTCCTGTTGCTAAATATATGTGTCCATTTTGGATTCCATTTTATCTAAAACTTTGTCATTGTTTACATGTTTAGTTCACGTTATTTTCAACATTCTTCTTTAGAATCTCATTTCTATTCTTCGTCTTCTTCAAGTTGTGACTCGGCCTTTCAGTTCTCTGTTCTGCCAACCATTTGTACAATCTCGATCGGTGAATTATCCTTTGATTTACTTTGTCTCTCTTGTCTTCAATTTGCCATGTGAGTGTCAGTTTTTTTTTAATCCATCTTTGCTCATTATGGGCCCTAGAAATTTTAACTGTCTCTTTTTTATGTTAATTATAAGGGTCCTTTTTGTTCCCATTTTCTATAGCATGTCATTTGATTGTCCAGCAATCCCTACAATTTAGAACGACTGATATTACTGATAAAAATGTTTTCTATGCCAATGTAAGGCCGCAGACAACAAACAGGAATCATTTTTCGAACTCGTTTTTTTCTGTTCTAGTCAACCTTTCATATTCAGCAACCCGCAACCGATGATTACCTTTTTACGATTGATGTAAAACGCGTCCATTGGGAAGAGACTTTCTCTAATGAAAAACTGTTGTCATAGAAGTTCTCTTATCACTTTCGATTTCTGTGCAAACAAAATTTTCGGCAAGAGGTTTATTTTCTCAAGACTTGTTTGCCATTATACAAAATCCACTTGAATGTCCTACACTGTACATAAATAGACATGATCAAGATAATCATTTTAATAATCGTTTTCTTCTTCTTTGGCCTTGTCTTTTCAGGACATGGACAATCATGGCTCTCCTCAACTTCCTTTCCTTTGTAGCTCGATCATGGCTCTCCTCAACTTCCTTTCCTTTGTAGCTCGCCCTCTCTCTCTTTATCCATGTTCTGCCAATCATTTATTTACAAAAAACAAAACAAAAGAAAAACGCTAGGCAGAGGATATATATTGCTTCTCTCTGTCCCCATTACCTTCAATCTGTCTTGTGAGTATCAAATTTTGCAAGCCCACTTTTCTCATTATGTGCCATAGAAATTTCAAATATCCCTTTCTTATATTAAGTGTAAGTGTCCATTTTATTTTCATTTCCTCAATAAAACTTCATCCTTGCTCACATGTTCAGTCCATTCTTAGCATCCTTCTGTAGAACCACATTTCTGTTGTCTTCTTTATCTGCAAGGAAAATGTCCAACATTCACTGCCATATAGGAGGACCGATACTACATAACGGTTCAATAATCTTTTCTTTGTTTCTAACATTATTTTCTGTTTCTTGATACTTTGCTTAGCTTTTGGAAATATTCTTTCACTATCCCAATGCGACTTCGGATTTCAGTGTCACGCTTTTTATCCTCTGTTAAAGCACTTCCTATATATTAAAATTGTACTACTGGCTTGGTTTAGGCATCTCCAAATTGCATGTTAGGTTCTTTTAATTTAATTTTCTACGCTTAATAATAATAAATTCTTGCAAAAACATTATCAACGCTTGTAAATAATCCCAATAAAATCCCGGAATGGATTACTGAAGGTATTACATATCTCATACCAAACACAACTGAAACAGACGACCCGAAAAATTATAGACCGATAACATGTCTCTCCACAACGTACAAGTTGATCACGTCTGTTCTGAAGAACCGTGCTTATTCCTTTTTCGAAACAAACTGCATTTCCCCCAGGAACAGAAGGGATGCAGTAGAGGTTCATATCGCTGCAAAGATCAACTGCTGATAAATAAAATGATCCTGGAAAATTGCAGGAGACGACGTAGAAATCTTAGTGCAGCGTGGATTGATTATCGTGAAGCCTTTGATAGTGTTCCACATTCTTGGATCCTTAAGACTTTGGAAATGTACAAAGTCTCCCCCGTGGTATTAAATTTCCTTAAGCACAGCATGGGAATGTGGAACACCAAACTATACCTTAGTCACAACGGGGGCACTGCCATATTCAAACGTCTGAATATCCGACGTGGAATCTTTCAAGGAGATTCTCTGTCACCCGTTCTGTTTTGCTTATCCTTAATCCCTCTTACACATGAACTGAACAACAGTAGCTATGGTTACAAAATAAATAAGAAAATATTCAAACAGCTATTCTACATGGATGACCTCAAACTCTTTGTCAAAGACGACAATGAGTTGAAAGGCCTCCTCAATATTGTAAAATACTTCAGTGACGGCATAGGTATGGATTTCGGATGAGATAAATGTGAAAAAGTAACATTCAATTAAGGTAGAATTACAGAAACACTCTTAATAGATTTAGATTTTGTCTCAAAGATTAGGGAACTGGAGCATGATGAATCTTATAAGTACCCAGGAATTAGCGAAGAAGATGGCATACAACCCCCTCCCCCCCAAATGAAGGAAAAAATAAGAAAAGAGTACTACAGGCGTGTGCGTCTGGTACTAAATACTGAACTAAACTCAAAAAACAGAATATTAGCCATAAACACATTGGCTGTCCCTGTGGTGCAATACAGCATTAATGTCCTTAACTGGACCATAGCTGAATTAAGCGAATGGATGCCAAAACGAGAAAGCTGCTCACTTGCTATCGCATGCATCATCCCAAAGCTGATGTTGATCGTCTGTATGTGCCCAGATTCGAAGGAGGCAGAGGTTTAGTTCAACTAGAACTGTCCTACAAAACTACAACAATTGGCCTACAAAGATATTTGGAAACTACAGAAGACTGGATGATGGTATGCGTCAAGGAACATGAAAGTAGTGAGCGTCTTTACTCCGTAATGAAAGAAGCCAACAAATTCAAAATGGAGTTTCAAATGGGCGTAGAGATGCAACTACAGCACAATACACCGGCTGAAACTATAAAATACTTTAAAAAAAGACAGCAAAGACGAATGCAACCGACCAGATACAGAAGCGATGGCAAGATAAACCACTTCATGGCCAATACCCTGCCCGTACCAAACAAGCCGACGTAGACAAAACCCGTACCCATCAGTGGCTATGTAGTGCAGGGTTGAAAGCTGAAACTGAAGGTTTTATCCTTGCTGCACAGGACGAATGCTTGCTAACTAGCACATATACTAAAATATTGTGTCAGCCCAAAATGCAGATTCTGTGATAAATATCCAGAAACGATTGATGATCTTGTATCAGGTTGCACAATATTGGCATCCACTGAATATAAAACACGGTATGACAGAGTGGGCAATATATGCACTGGAAAATCTGCAACTTCTACGGGAAGGAAATTGAAAGAAACTGGTATGAACACCACCCAGACCCGGTTACGGAGACAGGACCTGTTACAATTCTATGGGATTACACAATACACACTGACAGAACAATCAAAGCCAACCGCCAAGATATTGTTATTAAAGACCACAAACAAGAAATGTGCCTCCTTAATGATATGGCAGTCCCTGTTGACTGCAATGTATCTTTGAAGATATTCAAAAAGCTGTCAAAATACAAGGACCTTGAAATAGAAATCTCGAATATGGGAACATCAACAATCCCTGTTGTAGTTGGAGCCCTAGGACTGGTTGGAAAAGATTGCAGTAGACTAATTGAAAAGATTCCTGGAAGGCTATGCCTCAAGGAAATACAAAAAAATGTTCTGACAAGTACAGCCCACATTTTACGAAGGGCTTTATCTATGTAATTTTTTTTTTTTTTTTTTTTTTTTGTCAGTGGAAAGTGTTATGCTGTCATTTCTAACCTTAGGTCCCTGGGCGGGACCCGGAAAGAAATGTGTAAACGCCATAAATCAAAGAAAATAAAATAATAATAATAATAATAATAATAATAATAATAATAATAATAATAAATATACTGAAAAATTGTTAAACCGAAATTAGGATTCTGTGATAAATATGCAGAAATAATTGATCATCTTGTATCAGTTTGCACGGTATTAGCACCAACTGAAATTACATCTCAGCATGACAGAGCTATTATCTTCACTGAGAAATCTGCAACTTTTACGGGAAGGAAACTGCATAGTATGAACATCACCCAGACTCGATGACTGATTTTGGACCTTTAATAATTTTATGGGACTTTACAATATACATGGACGGAACAACCAGACATCTTGGTCAAAGACCACAAAACAGAATGTGCTTTCTTATTAATGTGGCAGCTTTTGAAGACTGTAATGCATCTTTGAAGATCTTCAAAAAAAGTCTATGAAAATACGTCGAAATCTAAAAACATGTGGCGCATGGGAACATCAATAATTCCAGTTGCAGCTGGAGGCTACGGTTTGATTGGAAAAGCTACCGGTAGATTCATTGAAGGGATTCCTGGTAGCCCATGCCTTAAAGAAATACAAAACGATGTGTTCACAGGTACATTTCACAAATTACAAATTTGCTTCATCTATGTAAAATATATGATCTTAGGTTGTTTTTTTAAAAAAAATGCTCAGTGGAAAATGTCATGATCTCATTTCTGCCCTTATATCTCTTGTTGGAACCCGGGAAAAAATGAGTATGCAACAAATAATAATAATAATAATAATAATAATGATAATAATAATAACTGTTGCCTCTCCGACCTAACACCATAAATAGCAATTCTTATATCCTCTACTTACCCTCATACAGCATAAGTAAATAATCCTCTACCTCGAGTGACTCTTGGGGCTTGTAATGGGTACATGTAAGGGAAAAAAATTATATTAGCTGAGTGAACTTGCTATTTTTTCATCTGTGTAAATAATTCGTCACAGTTTAAAGAAAATGTAATTAACAAATTTTTTGAATTATTTAAATAATTGCTTAATTTAAATGCGTCTCCGATCGACTAATTTTCAGTTATGCGAAATGCCAGACGATGACGAACGCTGCTAGTCCTAAAATTATTGAATCCTATAAAATTCTTAATAATTTAAAAAATATTTACTTGTATTATATACTTACATTATGTCCGCTTATAGAAATGCTTTACATTTATTTTGCATCTCCTCAGAATGCAATAAATACATTGACATTTTTCTGCTAAGAACTCACTTTTAGAAATTACGAATTTGAAAAAAAAAAAAAATAATTTAAAATATTTATTTATTTGGCTGGGTGCACGTGCCATATTTGATGGGTGTCAGTTATCAGTTTTCTCCTTAACTGGGTATTGAACTCACACACTTTGGATCCTGTCAATGGAGCTAAACAACGTCTTTATCCACTGTGCCATGTGTCCTTGAGGACATCGGAGCGTGCATTTCTGGGTATTATAAACCTAATGTCTTCAGCAGCCATTTTTACTCGTGCTCATATTCCATTTTTTGCCTCTTATCATTGCATTTTTTTTTTTTTTTTTACCAGAGCTCATAATGCAACTATGTTGTTATCATTGCTTTTCTCTGGCACTCCTTATTAAGTGAGTTCAGTACCCAGTTAAGGCAGTGGAGACCTTTCAGAGTGAAATTAACAGGAGATAACTGATAACTGAAATCCATCAAACATGATACGTGGAACTAGAACAGTCTACCCCAGTGATCGAAATAAAGAGTTCAGTTCGACATTCCAATAATCCGAATAATGTAGATAATGATTTTAAATGTTTTTAAAATATTAGATATCGCTTAGTTTATATTTATATATATATATATATATATATATATATATATATATATATATATATATGCAAAAAAAAAAAAAAAAAAACAGATTTCACTACAATGCATCGATTTCTTGCATTTACCCATTTCTTTCCGGGTCCCGCCCAGGGACCTAAGGTTAGAAATGGCATCATGGCACTTTCCACTGACAAAAAAAAAAAAAAAAAAATTACATAGATAAAGCCCTTCGTAAGGTGTGGGCTGTACTTGTCAGAAAATTTTTGTATCTCTCTGAGGCAT
Source organism: Acanthosepion pharaonis (assembly GCA_903632075.3). Classification (NCBI taxonomy): domain Eukaryota; kingdom Metazoa; phylum Mollusca; class Cephalopoda; order Sepiida; family Sepiidae; genus Acanthosepion; species Acanthosepion pharaonis. The sequence goes on from CAHIKZ030003413.1 coordinate 1,041,256, forward strand.
GGACTTCCAGGAATCCCTTCAATTAGCCTACTGCGATCTTTTCCAATCAGTCCTAGGGCTCCAACTACAACAGGGATTGTTGATGTTCCCATATGCCACATTTTGGAGATTTCTATTTCAAGGTCCTTGTACTTTGACAACTTTTTGAATATCTTCAAAGATTCATTGCAGTCAACAGGGACTGCCATATCATTAAGGAGGCACCGTTTTTGTTTGTGGTCTTTAATAACAATATCTGGGCGGTTGGCTTTGATTGTTCTGTCAGTGTATATTGTGTAGTCCCATATAATTGTAACAGGTCCTATCTCCGTAACCTGGTCTGGGTGGTGTTCATACCAGTTTTTTTCAGTTTCCTTCCCGTAGAAGTTGCAGATTTTCCAGTGCAGATATTGGTATTATTATTATTATTATTATTATTATTATTATTATTATTATTATTATTATTATTATTATTATTATAAAACGCAGATTGTGTGTGTGTGTCTGTAACGTTTATATATTGGATCGGATTTCCTACATTTTTCAACCGATTTCAACAAAACTTCACAGGACTACATAAAATTACCTTGTGGTGGTTCTAACAGCGCCAAAAATGGGAAAAATATAATTGTTTTTGCACAAAATCAATTTGAAAACACGATTAAGAGACATCGTGAAAATGGAAGGGGACAAATCACATCGGATTTCCTATATTTTTCACCCGATAAAAACAAAAACTTTTTTTTTTTTTTTTGGCAGGTAGTGTTTCTTATTCTCTTGCACACTTTTTTCTTTATTTTTAACATTCAGAATGCTTTAAAAATTCCATTTACAAGACAATTATTTATAATAAAATTCTATTCAATTGGGAGACTCATAACGATTGAAAACAATGTTTTTGTTTGAGTTTGGGTTTGACCAATTCGTAAAAAATAAAAAAATAAAAACTAATTAAGACATGCGTGTCCGTCAACCTTAAACAATAATCTAACGATCTCTACTGATTGTACGAATACAAACAACGGATAAATTCTTTATCTTTAGGGAAAGATAATGAAATCGAAACATACACAATTCCTAATTAAAAATAATAACCGGAACGGGAAACTACTTTAAATACACAAGGTGTCCATTTTTTTTACTGTATTCAATAAGTAAAAATCATAAATTGTAAAAGATTATTATTACAGAAAGGCTACTAAATGATTAAGATTTGTTAGATCATAATTAAAAAACCCAAATAAATTTAATATTTTTTGTATTAGAAACAACGATTGGAAAATATATTCAAATCAGAATTCTAATTATGAATCACCACAAGCAAAATATGCATTTTTTTTACTGTATTCAATAAGTAAAAATCATAAATTGTAAAACTAAAAGATTACAGAAAGGCTACCTACATTTTTCAACCGATTTCAACAAAACTTCACTTTGGGGTGGGGCATGTAGTGTTTCTTATTGTCTTGCACACTTTTTTCTTTATTTTTACATTCAGAATGCTTTAAAAATTCCATTTACAAGACAATTGTTTATAATAAAATTCTATTCAATCGGGAGACTCATAACGATTGAAAAAAATGTTTTTGTTTGAGTTTGGGTTTGACTAATTCGTAAAAAAAAAAAAAAAAAAAACTAATTAAGACATGCGTGTCCGTCAACCTTAAACAATAATCTTTGTCAATTTTATTTTTCAGTCTTTATGATGGTCGATACTTGATCTATCTCTTACTATTATATCCCCGGGCAACGCCGGGCTCTACTGCTAGTATATAATAATAATAATATATCATGAAATTCCTCGTTTTCTTTCTTTTTTTGATTATTTTAAACTTTTCTGTCTCGTTCTTTTCTTTCTAGAATTTCTAAACCTTATTTATTTTCATTCATTTTTTCTTTCTTTATATTTTAAACAATTGATTTTTTATTTTTCTTCCTTCTCTTCCCAATTTCTGTCTTTCTCTCTGCTAATATTTTCTTTAAAAATTACTTTTTACTTTTCTACACATTTTTCTACTTTTCCGCAAACTTTTTTCTTTGTTTTGCCTTTTTCTTCTTCTTTCTTTCTTTACATTTTCCAACTATTGTTTGCTTATTTCTTTTCATTCTTATTTTGCCCAATTTCTTTATTCTTTCTTTATCTCTTTTAAGATTTTCTTTTTTTCTACTCATCTTGTCTTCTTTTCGTCAAGTTTTCTTTCTTTCTTTTTCACGTTTCCATAATTTCCTTCTTCTTTTACCTAATTGCTTTCTTTCTTTCTTTCTTTTCCGCAATTTCTGCGTTTCTTCTTATTTTCTTTCTTTTTTCTTTCTTTTAATATTTTCTTCTTTTCTCCTCATTTTCCCACTTTAACTCAATTTTCTTTCTTTCTCTCTTTCTTTCTATTTTCAAACCATTATTTTCCTAATGTTTGCTCTTTTCCTCAAGTTTATTTCTTTCTTTTCGTTTATTTTCTTTCTTCTTTTTTTCTTTCTATTTTCCAACGACCATTTGTTTATTTGTTTGCTTTTTTCTTTCAGTAATGTTTATCTTTCTCTTTTTTTTTTTTTTTTTCTTCATTTTTTTCAACTTAATTTGTCTTCTCTTCAGCAATTTTTTTCTTTCTTTCTTTTTTCTTGTTTGAATTCTTCCTTTTTTCCCCGATTGATTTATTTGTTTGTTTATTTGTTTATTTCTTTCTTTCTTTCTTTCTTTCTATTTTCCAACCATTATTTGTTTATTTTTCTTTCTTCTTTTCTCAAATTTCCTCAAACTTCTTTCTTTCTTTCTTTTTTAATTTTTCACCCACAATTTGTTTATTTCTTTTCTTTATTGGTTTGCTCAGTTTCTTAATTTATCTTTTCTTTCGTTTAATATTTTCTTCTTTCTTTTATATTCCCGGGTTTTTTTTTTTTTTGCCAAATTTTCTTTCTTTCTATCTTTCCTTCATTTTCGTTTTTTGCATAATTCCTTTCTTCTTTCTCTAAATTTCTTTCTTTCTTTCTTTCTTTTGGTTTATTTTCTTTCTTCCTTAATTTTTCTTCCTTTTTTTTATTCTTTTGTTTTATTTTTTCTTATTTCGCTCAATTTTACTTACTTTTCTCCTTTCATTCATTCTTTCTTGAAAAGAAAAAAAAAGAAAAAAAAAAGTAAGAAGAATGTAATTGCACAAATGACTGGTCCGACAAGCTACTTCTGAACTCACATGCCTGCCACGGGCAAGATAAAAGCTTTAACTGGTGCCAGACAGCCTACCGGAAGTACACTCAACCGGAAGTTTGCCCAAGTTTCCACAATTTGTAAATAAATACTCAAATAAATGAATGAATTTGAACAAAAAAGAAGACAGCAAAAAATGAAATGAAAAATCCAGAAAAATTTATAAACAATAAAGTTGCATAAAATAATATATATGATATGATATGATATAGCGAGTAAGTAAAAAAATATTCGTTAAATTACCCCAGGTAGTTGTGAGCCAGGGTTCAGATAAAAAATATTGAACATTTGCCAGATAATGAAGATTATTGGAGAAGCACCAAATTTCAAAAATATCTTTAACCTTTTCCCACGCACAAACTTTCTTAGATTTAAGGGATTTACGTTCTACATATGCACATGTTTATTTGCCTCCATATATATCTACCCAAATCGGGCGCTTATGGGCCATGATTGAAATCCTAGGGAGAATTCTATACGTTAAACTGCCTAACATAAAGTGGTTGCTAGCCATCTCAACTCTCAGACCTCTTCTTTATGATTCCAAATTCGGTTTGGCCTGATGCC
>CAHIKZ030003413.1:1050000-1090000 GCA_903632075.3 Acanthosepion pharaonis
TATATATATATATATATATATAACGTATAAACAGAAAATATATGATATATATATATATATTTACTTATTATTATATATTTATGATGAGAGATTATAATAAAGACATTTTGAAATGACTACAGAAAAGATTTCATGTTACAATGTTGTACTTCTTCAGTCGATGGTAATTAACTGGTGATTAAATAATTTTAAAGGTTATTTAAAAACAAAGTGTTACCTCAATTCTCGAAGTTAAAGAAGGGGGGCATAAGGTCAGGATTAAAAATAGACTTGGGGGTATGTCTTGATTCACCAATTAAATGTCAGATCTAGGCTCAGAGGGTGGAGATGGGTGAGCAACAAATGTATATTCTCTCTCTCTCTCTCTCTCTCTCTATATATATATATATATATATATATGTATTATATGTTATATCAGTGTCTATTTATCTATCTATCCATGCCAGTCTTTCCTTTTTATCTATTTATCTATCTGATAGTCTGTATTAACAGAATAAGATCACAATGATATATATATATATATATATATATATATATATATATATATATGATAGTCTGTAATAACAGATTAATAGGAACCACTGAAGTTTTATAAGTGATATATGATGTATATATATATATATATATATATATATATATATATATACAGACTACCTAGTGCGAATTAATTGAAACAAAACGAATAATTACTTTATTATTTAACAAAACGAACCAAATTTAACTAAACCAAAAACACTATATATATATATATATATATATATATATATATATATATATTGTTTTGTTTACTTTGTGCATGGTATATGAACCTCAAAGGACTTTTTTTTTGTTTAGTTTGGTTTGGATTGTTTTGTTATTTGTTTTGTTTCAATTAATTAGCTCAAGGTTGTCTATATATATATATATATATATATATATATATAAAGTAAACTAACAACACCAGAAACAACCCCCTTTGAAAATGATTAAAGAAAGAGGCAAAAGTGCTTGGGACAATGGACGATATGAACAATTGTAGTCACTCACTCACCAAAGGGAAAAATGTAAAAAAAATGTAGATAAACTAAATAAATAAATAATAAAAGTAACAAATCAATTTGACAAACAAAAACTTTGATCCACTTGGACATTGTCGCGTTTTTATTTTCGCATGACAGAATTTTACGAAAAATGTATGACAAACGCGATTATGATACGTCCATGTTAGAGTTAATAAGAAATACATCCGTGTGCAAATTAATTGAAACAACCGCTTTAGTTTCCTTTCTTTCCCCATACGGACAGTTTTACAACACAGTTTCTCGATTGGATTTAAATCGGGTGAGTTTACGAGCCAGTCTCTAGTACTTTTATTTGTTCACTGTTAAGGCTTTCTAATGCGTTTGTGCAGCTTTACAATTTTCGTACGCTTTCTTGCAGAAACATCCATCGCACACAATGGCCGTGGGTCAACTAATCAACAGTCGTAATTAAAATCTGATGCAATCACAGACGACGCAAAATTTTCAAGGCCAAACAAATTTCATCACCACAAAAATAGATTCATATTACTACACACCACTGCAAATGACTTACTCTGAAGAAAAAATATAAATCCATTAGATCCTGTCAGCCCAGTGGGTCTAAAACTGACTATATGGTTGAAGAAAGGAAACTAAAGCAGTTGTTTCAATTAACATACACGCAAAACTACATTATTGATCTTGTATGTATAGGAGGAGTCTGGTTGCCTAGTGCGGTTTTCTTGCGAATGGCCTTGTGTCAGACTACCAAACTTCTCCGTATAAGAGTATTTTTGATATTCCTTTATATCATCAATGGTTCGTGACAAGTAATAATGTAAAAAGTGAACAAACATCATTAGATAAGAAAAGGCATAACAAAGTGTAAATTTTATTTGTTTCCAACAACAAATTTGGCAGGTTGCAGTAGAGGGGGGGAATGCAAAGTAGATTTGGGCTCTGGAAAGGCGGTTCAACCAAATCTGCACAATGAGAGGCTGACTTTAATGGTCGGAGGCTATTGCGCGCCAAAAACGTAGTAATGTTGGCGCCAACTATCCTTGGAGAAGAAATAGTCCAAAACATGGAGAAAGGTTATATTGAAAAGTTCTTTTTTTTATTGAATAAACAGTATAAGGGAGGTAACTTTACTTAAGAATGTCCTTTTGTTAGTAGAAAAGGAAAGATCAGAAGCAACTTAGTGACAGAACTAATTCGGTCGGTCGTGAGATTTCGACCGAGGAATATCACCAAGATTACTGAGCTGCAAAAGCGTTCGTTGCCTGTAAGAAGTATAGACCAAAAAGAGGGAGAGGTCTAGAAAGTATAGGTACCACGTATGGAAGCTTGTGGATTTCTGACTTACTTGTTGTTTAGGCAGATCCGTTGGATGCTGAGGTTCGTGAGGAAAATGCTTGTTGCTCTAGACAGGAGGTTAGGTCAGAAAGTTGGGCTAAGACCGAGTTTACACTGATGGAAGGTAGCTTCAGCAAACGAATTGACTATGAGAAAGGTCTATTGCCGAAGTCTAGACGGTTGAAGCTTATGTGCAGAGAGAGAGAGAGATGTAAGAAAGACGTCTTCCCGGCTCGATGCCCACAGGTCGTCTCTTACCCGTGGCTACTTTTTGGTGGGTATCCGATGAGTCACGTGGCCGTTTGACTGGCGGCAAAATGCCAACCGTCCAAAGAACATTGAATGGATGTTCGTTCCAAAACGGTCACGTGCCTTAGCATCGAAAGTATTGGGTCGTTGCTCACAGTGAAAAGCAGAGAAAGAGAAAAGGTTCGAGGCAAACGATGATGGTAGGAGGGGTGTACTGATATATGTAAACTAAATAAACAGAATTAACTTACTTAAAATGTAACATACTTGTACGCTCCAGTCTTCTTCAGATGATTGAAATTTCGAACCGAACCCTTTATTTCATCCTCTGGGGGAGATTTTTCTAGTTCCACATGGCCCAGTGGACAAAGGAGTGGATTAGATCCAGTGACTAAAGGTTGTGAGTTCAATACCAGTCTACAGCAGTGGTGAACTAAAAACTTGGAGAGTTGAGTTAAAGGGAAATAACTGAGACATTATTACAAGTAATGACACATGGAACTGGAACAATCTACCACGGTGGACGAACTAAAAGTGTTCGATTGGAAAACCCAATCACCTGAAGAAGGCTGAATATTACAACGGCCGAAATGTTACGAAAATGACAGTGATAATGAGGATAAGAGTTCGAATAATGTAAGTAGTGTAAATGGTTTCATCTCAGAAATATAAACAGACCTTTCAAAACAATATATTTGTTTTTCCCTCTTTGTTCTGTTGTGGCAATGAAGGGACCAATCGTTCGATGTGATTTGTTATAAGTATGTCTCAAAAGAGTATGTACTAAATAAATAATAAATTAATTAAATTTAAATTTATTCACGGTTCTCTTGATGGTACTTGAATGGACTTGAATGAAACAAATCTAGTAAAAATTCATTTTATTCGAAAGAATGTTTTTTTCTTCAGAAAATATTGACTTTAATATATCTTATTCATAAAAGTATTTAAAAGCTTTTCTAATTAAATAATGTCTTAGTTTTATTGCTTTTTTATTTTACGGTTCAGTGCAAATTTTCGGTAAGTTGATGTCCCCATTTTACAAAAGACACAAAATGATGGTTTAATTTCACCAAAGACTTCTGATTTTAACATATATATATATATATATATATATATATATATATATATATATATATATATATATATATATATATTGAATTTCTTGAAATTTATAGAATTAAATAAGTGATATTTAAAAATAGGTATTTCTAGGATAATTTAATTCATTTGTAAATAAGTCTTGAAGGTATAATTAAAATTCAACATTAATTTGATTTTTGCTGCAATTTACAAAATAATTTTTTTCACCGCAAAAAAAAAAAAAATGCTAAAATTATCTATACTAAAAAAAACAAGATTATTAAGCCAAATTTCGATCCTTCAAAAAAAGGATTAAAATATAATTTAATAATGAAAAATGGCTTCAAGAACAAGGATTTTGACGGTAAATCTTTGCTATTATAATTTTTGGAACATTGTTTTATAAGGTTATGCTAATTATTTAGCGAATCAATGGAAGTATCTCTTTCTCTCTCTCTCTCTCTACTATCTATCTATCTATATTTTCTTTCTTTAAATTTCTTTACGCTTTATTTTTAGTGGATAGCCATATTTGAATAGACCCCCCGTTTATTGTAAACAGCATTTTACTTCGTCTACTGACCTACGACCGCCGGGAGGATTCAAACCTGGGTCAACTTTTTGCACGAGAAGTCACTGTTTAATCCGACATGATTTTACTGCCTCTCTCTCTCTCTCTCTCTCTCTCTCTCTATATATATATATATATATATATATATATATATATATATATATATATGTATGGGCGTGTGTATGTGTCTCTGTATATGTGAATATATTCATACGTTCACATGTAGGTGTGTGTGTGTGTGTGTATGTACGTGTCTGTATATATATATATATATATATATATAGGTTTGTGTGTTTGTTTGTGTGTATGTGTGAACTCTGTAAGAAGAGATTACTAAGATACGCGGAAGTTATACGAAATCTACATTGGCATGAAATGCAAGTCAAAGCTAAAAACTTGGACTACTTTCGAGGAATGATTGGCATATAGCCACCCACGCTAATCTGCAAGTGGATGACATTTTTTCAAGAGATTTGTGCATTGAGAACTCGGCTAGGTTATAAATAGTCACGAGAAACGATCAATATCGTTCATAGATGTATATCTTAGACATTGACTTACGTTTCACACACCCAAAATTTTGCGGGCACACGCACGTACTCACGCCTTCGCACACACACACACACACACACATATATATATATATATTTAATTATTAAATCGAAAATTCTAACATTAATATGTTCATAACATCACTACAAAGTAGCCATTTTGTTTCAACACTTCTGGTGTCTTATCAAGTGATTGTGTTGAATGTAGAATAAAGGGTTTTAAAAGATTCAAATCAATCAAACACCCCTCGCTAGGGGAAACGCTGTTCCATAAGCTGGTATGACCAATACAAAATACAAGTATATGACAATTCAAAAGACTTGACAACGAAATTTGGTTATAATAATTAATTAATGCTTTAATGTTCGGGTTAGACTAAAATAGAATTCATTCTAACTAATAAATATGAAATTATACTATAAAATTAAAAAATAACCATTTTTAAATTTAATCTATATTAAGTTTAAAATTATAAAATTATTTAAAGAAGAAACTGAGAAAAAATACATATGTTTTTCTATTTATTTTGTTTTATTTAAAATAAGTCTGAATAAACGTTAAGATCTAATGCTGCCCTGAACTTCGTATATATATATATTTAATTGAGTCTGATAGAAACCTCAACAGGAAATAGAGTAAGCACTGGACGGCCGTTTCGTCCTATAATTGGGACTCATCAGCAGTGCGCATCCACCACCAAGTATCGAAACCCTGACAGTTGGGTTGTCAAGCAAACAACATACCAACTGTACCAAATGGGCCTCGGTAACGAAGAGATTCCTAATCAGACTCAACTAGCCGCTCGCTCACATATTCCGTGGCGGAACTCTACTGAGTTCTCTGTAACCGTAGGACTGTGCCCCCAGACTCAATGAATCAATTAAATATAATTCTCAAATCCTCCTACTTATTATTATCTGTCTTTATCTTCGCTTGAACCGGCTTCTAATGCTTCAGTCGGCGCGGCTTGGTGAGAGTAGTCGTGGCTCCCGGGGGCGCAGTCCTACGGTTACGACCTTGTGTCACATGTTGCCCCAGTGAGGGGGGAGACTGAATATTGTCAGTCGCTCAACTCCTGACCGACGGGCTCGGAGAACTCAATAAATAACCGACCTTGTGTCACATGATGCCCCAGTGGGGAGGGGTGACTGAATATCGTCAGTCGTTCAAGTCTTGAACGACATATCGATTGAACTCTCTGCCTTCAGGCGGTGAGGAACCCGAAGGAGGCTACGCCGAAGGGAGTATTCTCTTTCAGGGAGGTAAACCAACCCTGGACCCGTTTATACGGGTTCAATGAGCATATTTTTGGCCGAGCCCACGGGCTCGGAGAGCCTACGTTAAAAAGGCCTTGTGCCACATGACGCCCTCGTGGGGGGTGACTGAATATCGTCGAGTCAAGAATCGGGTCATGCATGACCACGCGAGAGTGAATTCGAGAAGTATTAAGTATGGGAAGCCGTTAGTATAAACTAATGGTAGCTGTTACCAAATATAGACATTTAAGAATATTTGTAGAGATTCCATAGTTGATTTTGTTTAGGTTAGGTTTCAACTGTTTAATGTATATTGCTTCAAGGATTATCTACATTATTTAATGAAACATGTATGACTGAAAAATGCTGTCTAAATACCCAAAATTTTAATATATATATATATATATATATATATATATATATATATATATATATATATAACCATATTTTAAATCAATTAATTTATAATATATATATATCAACTTAATTAATAATTAATATATGTACATATCTATATTATATTTACATTATATATATATATATATATATATTGTATACACATATTATATATATATAACCTTAATTATTTATTAATTAATTAATATATATACATAACCTTAATTATTAATTTTATATATATATATATATATATGTATCATATATATATATATATAACCTTAATATATTAAATATATATTATATATATAAACTTAATATATATATATATATATATATATATATATATATATATATATGTGTGTGTGTGTGTGTGTGTGTGTTTATTAACCCATAGATAGTGGAGAAGAAGCGTATTCATATCTTTCACGAGGTTATTTGAACATTAGAGACATATCTGGAACTAGATCCAAGCTCTCTAATTAAAATTTCTGAGCCATTATCTATTACACTCTCCGAACATACAAATTTACAGTACCTTTTGTTCATCATCGGTCACTCATCTAGACATTGACCAGGTTCGACGTCGTTTAACTTTGCTGATCGCACGTTGATCAGTGTATCAACATGAAAATAGCAATCGGGTAGAAAGTGGTTAGGAAAGTTTCAGGGTGCGGAAAATTTCATTCCCCTACAAGGCTGGGCAAAAATGGCTTCGTTCAGTTTAGCGTTACCAATCTTACTCGGTTTCGTAATTCTATTTCTGAGATGAGAAATTTCAATAGTCTTGTATTATGTAACATTATTTTGTTCTCAAAAAAGAACATTCTGACGGGGTGTTTCCAATTATCCAGAAATTTCTGGTCCTTATTAACTGTACAATGTCAAAGGCATTAACTTAGATCTGCTGCAGTAATCCATCGCCTCTGGGGAAGATTAGCTTGAGGATTAGCTCTGCTTCGTAAGCCAATCATAGATTCGCCCCATTTTAATGCGTGACGAGAATTTATACTTGCATGACTCAAGGTTTGAAACAAATCTTGTATCAACTGTTGAGGCTGCTAGTGGCGGTCTAACGGTATGGGTAATCAATTGTGATCATAGACTGAAATAGCTATAATAATCGTTTTAGTGCTAAGGTCTGCCTTGTTCTTCTAGTTGATCAAGTGTCCTTGTTTATGATAATCAATAGCGATTTGGAGATAGCGATTGGTCTGAAGACCAGGCAGAACAACTGGCAGAACACCTAGTAAAACGCCTGGAAGAATAATTGGCAGAACACCTGGTAGAACGACTGGCAGAACAACTGGTAAAACGACTGGCAGAACAACTGGTAAAACGTATGGGAGAACACATGGCAGAACAACTAGTAAAACGAATGGGAGAACACATGGCAGAACAACTGGCAAAACGACTGGTCGAACACTTGGCAGAACATCTGGTTAGGACATCTGGAGAACGACTGGCAGAACACCTGCTAGAATACCTGGTAGAACACCTGGCAGATCATCTGTCAGAACACATGACAGAACACCTGGCAGATCATCTGTCAGGACACATGGCAGAACACCTGGCAGATCATCTGTCAGAACACATGGCAGAACACCTGGCAGATCATCTGTCAGAACACATGGCAGAACACCTGGCAGATCATCTGTCAGGACACATGGCAGAACACCTGGCAGATCATCTGTCAGAACACATGGCAGAACACCTGGCAGATCATCTGTCAGAACACATGGCAGAACACCTGGCAGATCATCTGTCAGAACACATGGCAGAACACCTGGCAGATCATCTGTCAGAACACATGGCAGAACACCTGGCAGATCATCTGTCAGAACACATGGCAGAACACCTGGCAGATCATCTGTCAGGAACACATGGCAGAACACCTGGCAGATCATCTGTCAGGACACATGGCAGAACACCTGGCAGATCATCTGTCATGACAGAACACATGCAGATCAGAACACCTGGCAGATCATCTGTCAGAACACATGGCAGAACACCTGGCAGATCATCTGTCAGGACACATGACAGAACACCTGGCAGATCATCTGTCAGAACACATGGCAGAACACCTGGCAGATCATCTGTCACCCTGGCAGACACATGGCAGAACACCTGGCAGATCATCTGTCAGGAACACATGGCAGAACACCTGGCAGATCATCTGTCAGAACACATGGCAGAACACCTGGCAGATCATCTGTCAGAACACAGAACACCTGGCAGATCATCTGTCAGAACACATGGCAGAACACCTGGCAGATCATCTGTCAGAACACATGGCAGAACACCTGGCAGATCATCTGTCAGGACACATGGCAGAACACCTGGCAGATCATCTGTCCAAACACATGGCAGAACACCTGGCAGATCATCTGTCAGAACACATGGCAGAACACCTGGCAGATCATCTGTCAGGACACATGGCAGAACACCTGGCAGATCATCTGTCAGAACACATGGCAGAACACCTGGCAGATCATCTGTCAGGACATCTGTCAGAACACATGGCAGAACACCTGGCAGATCATCTGTCAGAACACATGGCAGAACACCTGGCAGATCATCTGTCAGGACACATGGCAGAACACCTGGCAGATCATCTGTCAGAACAAGAACACATGGCAGATCATCAGAACACATGGCAGAACACCTGGCAGATCATCTGTGGCAGAACACCTGGCAGATCATCTGTCAGGACATGGCAGAACACCTGGCAGATCATCTGTCAGAACACATGGCAGAACACCTGGCAGATCATCTGTCAGAACACATGGCAGAACACCTGGCAGATCATCTGTCAGGACACATGACAGAACACCTGGCAGATCATCTGTCAGAACACATGGCAGAACACCTGGCAGATCATCTGTCAGGAACACATGGCAGAACACCTGGCAGATCATCATCATGTCAGAACACCTGGCAGATCATCTGTCAGAACACATGGCAGAACACCTGGCAGATCATCTGTCAGGACACATGGCAGAACACCTGGCAGATCATCTGTCAGAACACATGGCAGAACACCTGGCAGATCATCTGTCAGAACACATGGTAGAACACCTGGCAGATCATCTGTCAGGACCTGGCAGATCATCTGTCAGAAACACAGATCATCTGTCAGAACACATGGCAGAACACCTGGCAGATCATCTGTCAGAACACATGGCAGAACACCTGGCAGATCATCTGTCAGGAACACATGGCAGAACACCTGGCAGATCATCTGTCAGAAACAGATCATCTGGAACAGAACAGAACACCTGGCAGATCATCTGTCAGAACACATGGCAGAACACCTGGCAGATCATCTGTCAGGACACATGGCAGAACACCTGGCAGATCATCTGTCAGGACACATGGCAGAACACCTGGCAGATCAGAACACCTGGCTGGCAGATCATCTGTCAGAACACATGGCAGAACACCTGGCAGATCATCTGTCAAGACACATGACAGAACACCTGGCAGATCATCTGTCAGACACATGACAGAACACCTGGCAGATCATCTGTCAGAACACATGGCAGAACACCTGGCAGATCATCTGTCAGAACACATGGCAGAACACCTGGCAGATCATCTGTCAGGGGCAGAACATGATCTGTCAGAACACATGGCAGATGGCAGATCATCTGTCAGAACACATGGCAGAACACCTGGCAGATCATCTGTCAGAACACATGGCAGAACACCTGGCAGATCATCTGTCAGAACACATGGCAGAACTGTGCAGGCACAGGTGATAATGGGTAATAAATACTTATTGCCTGATATTGTTCTTTGTCTAATTTGTAACGAACGTCATTTCATGCGCGTTGCCTTGTTCGGAACTCAATATTCGCTGGAAACCCATTTCTTTTTAGAGAAAATGTAGATATATTACTCTTTTTAACTTACTTAGATTTGTTTAACGTAATTTTCAATCTCAAGTCACGTGTGATTGTAGACTCCGGAGGGTTGTGGAAAACGAATAGCTTGTATGAGGCGGGGTGGGCAACTTTTTCAGAACACTTACTCATCCATTGGGAATGTACAGACACACGCACACACAGGCACACACAGGCACACACACACACACACACAACCGGGGTTTTGTAATAAGTATGATGCATAATCAATCACCATATCCTTTTTAATTTATTGATCTTCTCTTTCTTATCATCATTACAGATCATTGCAAATTTTGGAGATGGTTAAGATTTGATTAATTTCGAAAACAACAGAAACAACATCACTTGAGGACTTTCAACATCCGCAACAGATAAAATGTTTGATAGATTCGTTTTCTACGGCTTATCAACCCTTTTGCAGCATATTTAAAGCCAGAGAATATCTTTATATTGTAAGAATTAAAAAAACAACAATCATTTCACCAGGAGAAGAGGTAGATTCATAGATTTCCCAAAGTTATTTGCGTGTAAGTGAATATGATGAACTCATCTGGAACTTGAAACAATTAACAATTTCTGGTCTATCATCCATTACATCTCTTACATCAGCGAGTTCTTTAAGTAGCTGTTATTTCCAAATGGCGATTCACCTCAACAGGCGTGACGGTGATTAATTTCGGCGGTCATACGGGAACCAATGTTTCAACGTGATGTGGTCGTAATCCCAGTTAGAATGGATATCACAATTAAATCGATGCAAAAGTAATGATATAATCAAGATGTTGAGGTTCCACACGACCTGAAACAATATGTTAGGAAGGAAACCCCATCAATACTGAAAACTTTGGTTGATTGAGTGATTTCTGCTTTACGGTTTGTCACCTTTTTGCAGGATATTTAAGCCCATGAATTTTTTAGATTGTAATAAATTTTTGAGATAGTAATGGTTTATTGATACAAGTCTTACTTATTAACCCGTAGCTGGGGGCTTAAGAGATGGATTCATATCTAATCAGAATTTGGTAAACAATCAAGAGTTTATAGTGTGGAAATAAAGTGGGGGATCAATTCTACATTACAATCAATATTTAAGTTGATCCCTAACTTTGTGGCGACACTGTTTCTATACATTTCTATTCCAGAGAATGCAAAATAATAAAAAAGACAAACCTGCGTAGCTAATCAGTGTTTCATTGATTGATTGATTCGTTTCTTTACGGCTCATCAGCAATTAAGAAATTATAATGTGGAAATAAGGTGGGGGATCAGCTTTATACTTCACCCATTATATAAACTGATCTTTCACTTTGTGGCCACGATAGTTTCTATGCATTTATATTCCAGAGAATGCAAATAAATTTGAAAGATATACCTGTGTAGCTAATCAGTATTTCATTGATTGATTGATTTTTTTTTACGGCTTATCAACACGTTTCTGGTTATTTAAAGCTTTCCTATTTTCATCTCCGATCCGTTCTCTATTACACCCAACGCACATTTAAGCTTGCAGCACTTGATATTCCCAAGCGTTCATTCATCTTGCTAGTGACCAGGTTCGACATTGCTTTACTTCGATCTTTCAACGTAATCTGGCCTTGAGCTGCAAATCTTTGAACAAAGAATACTGCACGGAAACTATTAATTTCACATTTACTACCCACCATGATACATTGAACTCCAAGCAAGGCGACAATGTCCCTAAGACGCAAGGCATCACTGAGAGTAAAAGAGAATGAGAAGAGTTTAGTGAGGAGAAAAGGCGAAAACAGCAGAGTTCGGAAAGGCAGAAAATAGCGATTGGTATTGCATCTTAACTTTATGAAGATCTGAGATGGTAGGAAAGCAAGAAGCAACTTACGCTAGAACTTACGGTTACCTCACTCGCTATTTCAACAGTAAAATGGTGAGATCTAATTGCCAATCAAGTATTACGCTTAAATTCATGCAGATGAGGTAAAAAAAAAAGAGATCTCATTAGAACAATTGCCATGAAAATATTTATAGAAAAGACAGAGGTAAGCCACTGCACGACAGTGGGAAAGTGATGCCAGATAAGGACGGATGACATTACAAGCTCTACTTTGGGCTTAACAACCTCTTCAGCGACAAACAGTCTTGATTTCGATCTGCACCTCCACTGCTGATATCCAGAATTAGTGAGGCTCTTGACAACAAATAAATCTCAAGGACAGTTGAATTAGATATGTGACAAGGTGGAGAAGATGTTACTGCTCAAGCTCTCTAGCTATGAAAACACTTCTCAGTGATAAAGAATCTTCTCAGTTATAAAGTCCTCCCGAACGGGTAGGTTCATGAGGATAGTAGCGCCAGTCTCCCGAGTCTCAGGCGATCAACGCGAGACTCCTCCAAGTTTCTATTCTTGGTCCGACCTTCTTTCTACTCTACATAAATGATGTGCTTAAGAATGTACACTCATTTGCTAATATCTATGGGTGCAACTCAGAAATCCTCAATGACCAGAGCTTAGCAGCTGATCTATTATCTGACCGAGCTCTAAGAGCTCAGTGGGAGAAAAACTGGGTTGTCACATTTAATGGCTCAAGAACCAAACTAATAGCATTCCACCATCGCCGATCTGACCCAGAAATTTCACAATTCAAGGACAATTGCGTACTGGATATTTGCGTCCAGTACAATTATGTACCAGACAATTGCATCTCTAGACAAATGTATCCCTGGATAATTGCGTACCTATGATAATTTTTTTTAAAATTTTAATGGCAGTTACCAAAAATTTTGAAAAACGCATAGTTAGTATCTGTCTATATTTCTGAGATAATGTAATGTGTACACTATTTACATTATTCGGACTATGGTCCTCATCTTTGTCGCAATATTTATTACAACGTTTCGGCCTTTCAGTAGCTGTCTATATTTCTGAGATGAGGTATTATATACATTATTTACATTATTCTGACTATTGTCCTCATCTTTGTCGCCATATTTATTACAACGTTTCGGCTTTTCAGTTTCTGTCTATATTTCTGAGATGAGGTATTATGTACATTATTTACATTATTCGGACTATTGTCCTCATCCTTGTCGCCATATTTATTACAACGTTTCGGCTTTTCAGATTCGGTCTATATTTCTGAGATGAGGTATTATATACATTATTTACATTATTCGGACTATTGTCCTCATCTTTGTCGCCGTATTTATTACAACGTTTCGGGCTTTCAGTATCTGTCTATATTTCTGAGATGAGGTATTATGTACATTATTTACATTATTCGGACTATTGTCCTCGTCTTTATCGCCGTATTTATTACAACGTTTCGGCCTTTCAGTATATGTCTATATTTCTGAGATGAGGTATTATATACATTATTTACATTATTCGGACTATTGTCCTCATCTTTGTCGCCATATTCATTACAACGTTTCGGCCTTTCAGTATCTGTCTATATTTCTGAGATGAGGTATTATGTACATTATTTACATTATTCGGACTATTGTCCTCATCTTTGTCGCCATATTTATTACAACGTTTCGGCCCTTCAGTATTTATTTATATTTCTGTGATGAGGTATTATGCAAACTATTTACATTATTTGGACTGTTGTCCTCATTTTGTTGCTATATTTATTATAACATTTCGGCCGTTGTACGCTCCGGCCTTCTTCAGGTGGTTGGAATGTCGAACTGAACCCTTTATTTCGCTCACTGGGGTAGACTGTTCTAGTTCCATGTGCCAAGCCTAATGGTTATCAGTTATCTCCTGTTAATTTCCCTCTCCAAGTTCTCCACCGCCTTAACCAGGTAGTAATCATTAATTTTTTAAAGAAGGAATAAAATAAAAATTTAAAAGTTAATTTTTGTTTAAAATGTAATGACAGATTAACAATGTTGCAAGATCGCTCTACATATCGCCCGTATGTTTTTGTTTCATTGTCGTTTTTCTTGTGATGTTGGTACCTGTAATTTTCATCGTCCTCAAATATATTACCACCAGCGTTTGATTTTCGAAACGTAGCCATGGGTTCCAAATAAAAATATAAACTTTAAAATCCAGAATAGCACTGCTGGAGGGAACTGAAACTGTTATCTAAAATCTCTTGTTTTAAAAAAAGAAATTTTCTTTCTTTTTTTTTATTTATAGTAACTACATTTTTGCTTGTTTAGAGTAATTAAAAGTATTGATGTGCAAATTTCTATATTAAACTACTACTTAATTTTTTTTCCTTTCAAAAGTTATGTTAACTAACTTTTTGCTTATTTAGAGTAATTAAAAGAATTGATGTGCAAATTTCTATATTAAAAAACTACTTAATTTTTTTCCTTTCCAAATTTATGTTAACTATATTTTTGCTTGTTTAGAGTAAGTAAAAGTATTGGTGTGCAAATTTCTATATTAAACAACTAATTTTTTTTTCCTTTCAAAATTTATGTTAACTACATTTTTCCTTGTTTAGAGTAATTAAAAGTATTGATGTGCAAATTTCTATATTAAACAACTACTTAATTTTTTTTCATTTCAAAATTTATGTTAACTACATTTTTCCTTGTAATTAAAAGTATTGAAAATTTTATATTAAACAACTACTTAATTTTTTTTTTAAAAATTTGTTTACATTTTTCCTTGTTTAGAGTAATTAAAAGTATTGATGTGCAAATTTCTATATTAAACAATTACTTATTTTTTTTTTCCTTTCAAAAATGTTTTTTTCCTTTTAAAATAATTAAAAGTATTGATGTGCAAATTTCTATATTAAACAACTACTTAATTTTTTTTCCTTTCAAAATTTATGTTAACTACATTTTTCCTTGTTTAGAGTAATTAAAAGTATTGATGTGCAAATTTCTATATTAAACAACTACTTAATTTTTTTTCCTTTCAAAATTTATGTTAACTACATTTTTCCTTGTTTAGAGTAATTAAATGTATTGATGTGCAAATTTGTACATTAAACAACTACTTAATTTTTTTCCTTTCAAAATTAATGTTAACTACATTTTCCTTGTTTTAAAATAAAAAGTATTGATGTGCAAATTTCTATATTAAACAACTACTTAATTTTTTTTTCCTTTCAAAATTTATGTTAACTACATTTTTATTTGTTTAGAGTAATTAAAAGTATTGATGTGCAAATTTCTATATTAAACAACTACTTAATCAAAATTTTTTCCATTTTCAAAATTTATATTTAACTTTTTTTTTTCCTTGTTTTGTTTATGCAAATTTCTATATTAAACAAACTTAACTACATTTTCCTTGTTTAGAGTAATTAAAAGTATTGATGTGCAAATTTCTATATTAAACAACTACTTAATTTTTTTTCCTTTCAAAATTTATGTTAACTACATTTTTCCTTGTTTAGAGTAATTAAAAGTATTGATGTGCAAATTTGTACATTAAACAACTACTTAATTTTTTTTCCTTTCAAAATTAATGTTAACTACATTTTTCCTTGTTTAGAGTAATTAAAAGTATTGATGTGCAAATTTCTATATTAAACAATTACTTAATTTTTTTTCCTTTCAAAATTTATGTTAACTTTTTTCCTTGTTTTTTAAAAATTATGCAAATTTCTATATTAAACAAACTTAATTTTTTTTCCTTTCAAAATTTTTTAACTACATTTTTGTTTAGAGTAATTAAAAAAGTATTGATGTGCAAATTTCTATATTAAACAACTACTTAACTTTTTTTTTTTTTCCTTTCTTTACATTTTTATTTGTTTAAAATTAAAAGTATTGATGTGCAAATTTCTATATTTACTTAATTTTTTTTCCTTTCATTAACTACATTTTTTGTTTGTTTAGAGTAATTAAAAGTATTGATGTGCAAATTTCTATATTAAACAACTACTTAATTTTTTTCCTTTCAAAATTTTTTAACTACATTTTCAAAAATTTATTGATGTGCAAATTTATATTAAACAACTACTTAATTTTTTTCCTTTCAAAATTTATGTTAACTACATTTTAATTTGTTTAATTAATTAAAATTATTGATGTGCAAATTTCTATATTAAACAACTACTTAATTTTTTTTTTTTCCTTTCAAAATTTATGTTTACATTTTCCTTGTTTAGAGTAATTAAAAGTATTGATGTGCAAATTTCTATATTAAACTACTTAATTTTTTTCCTTTACTTATGTTTTTTTCCTTTAAAAAGTATTGAAAATTTATATTAACTACTTAATTTTTTTTTCCTTTGTTTAGTTAACTAATTTGTTTAGAGTAAAAGTATTGATGTGCAAATTTCTATATTAAACAACTACTTAATTTTTTTTTTTCCTTTCAAAATTTATGTTAACTACATTTTTCCTTGTTTAGAGTAATTAAAAGTATTGATAAATTTGTATATTAAACAACTACTTAATTTTTCCTTTAAAATTAATGTTTTTTTTCAATTTTATGTTTAGAGTAATTTAATGTGCTACTTAATTTTTTTTTCCTTTCAAAATTTATGTTAACTACATTTTTCCTTGTTTAGAGTAATTAAAAGTATTGATGTGCAAATTTCTATATTAAACAAATTAATTTTTTTTTCCTTTCAAAATTTATGTTTTTTTTCCTTGTTTTTAAAAATTTTGCAAATTTGTACATTAAACAACTACTTAATTTTTTCCTTTCAAAATTAATGTTAACTAATTTTTTCCTTGTTTAAAATTAAAAGTATTGATGTGCAAATTTCTATATTAAACAATTACTTAATTTTTTTTTTTTTCCTTTCAAAATTTTTTTTTTCCTTTCTTGTTTAGAGTAATTAAAAGTATTGAAAATTTTATATTAACTTAATTTTTTTTTTCCTTTCAAAATTTTGTTAACTACATTTTTATTTGTTTAATAATTAAAAGTATTGATGTGCAAATTTCTATATTAAACAACTACTTAATTTTTTTTTTCCTTTCAAAATTTTTTAACTACATTTTATTTGTTTAGAGTAATTAAAAATTTGCAAATTTCTATATTAAACAATTACTTAACAAAATTTATGTTAATTTTTTCCTTGTTTAGAGTAATTAAAAGTATTGATGTGCAAATTTCTATATTAAACAACTACTTAATTTTTTTTTTTTTTCAAAATTTATGTTAACTACATTTTTATTTGTTTAGAGTAATTAAAAGTATTGATGTGCAAATTTCTATATTAAACAACTACTTAATTTTTTTTCCTTTCAAAATTTATGTTAACTACATTTTTCCTTGTTTAGAGTAATTAAAATTATTGATGTGCAAATTTCTATATTAAACAACTACTTAATTTTTTTTTCCTTTCAAAATTTATGTTAACTACATTTTTCCTTGTTTAGAGTAATTAAAAGTATTGATGTGCAAATTTCTATATTAAACAACTACTTAATTTTTTTTCCTTTCAAAATGTATGTTAACTACATTTTTCCTTGTTTAGAGTAATTAAAAGTATTGATGTGCAAATTTGTATATTAAACAACTACTTAATTTTTTTTCCTTTCAAAATTTATGTTAACTACATTTTTCTTTGTTTAGAGTAATTAAAAGTATTGATGTGCAAATTTCTATATTAAACAACTACTTAATTTTTTTTTCCCTTCAAAATTTATGTTAACTACATTTTTGCTTGTTTAGAGTAATTAAAAATTCGTTTGCAATTAGCAACTTTTAAAAATCAACTTTTAAGAAAAGAAAGTATGGTAACTTCAAAAAATTATCAGAGGTTCGCAATTATCCAGGGATGCATTTGTCTAGGTAGCAAATGTCCAGGAAAGCACTACTCTATCATCCGGGAATAAAATGTGCCGTATATAACTGTCGATCTACCAACTTTCACCAATCGTAATAAAGTGATATTTCCCCGGGAAGGCCACATGCCTTGAGCGCCTAATGGGACATAAACTCTACGCAGATCTGAAGACTCTTACCTACAATCCATCGCTAAAGATACTGGCAAAATGACCAGTTTTATGTCCGTTCCTGCAAATACCGAAATGTTGTTTCCCCGATCTGTGCAAGTCTAGGTTTAACAGATATCTTCCACACACACCCATATAAGCAGTGACTCTTACTCTGTCATCATCTACCTCGAGTGTCACTCAAGCCTTGTATAGGGTGAATAACATTGTTAAAGGGGAAAAGAATCTCAAGATATATAGACGTAGCACCAGACTCGATATAGAAGCAATATTCAATGCACGAACAAATGGTACATTTACAACAGGGCAAGATGGATTCCGACGAGAAAAAAATTGTAAGACAGAAGAGAGAGAGAGAACCAATATTCCTAGTGGCGGACCTATCAATTGATTTGAAAGTATCATTGATCTAGGTCGGCTTTTAGTATTATTCGTGTCGTCAAATTGAGAGAATGACGCAACTGTTTAAAACAGACACTCTCATTCTAATCTCCACCCATATTCTTTTTTTCTGATTAAAATAAGGTCGCCAACGAGGGGACAGCTACGATGGGACGATCTATCATAGTCGACGAGGACCTAACGGACGTAACAGCGATTAGACGGGAACGATAAATCAATCGCTCGCTGTTGACGAGGTCCTTACGCACGTAACAGCGATAGGACGGGAACGATGAGCCAATCGCTCGCTGTCGACGAGGTCCTAACGGACGTAACAGCGATAGAACGTGAACGATAATCCAATCGCTCGCTGTCGACGAGGTCCTAACGCATGTAAAAGCAATAGGACGGGAACGATCAGCCAATCGGTCGCTGACGACGATGTCCTAACGCTCGTGAAAGCGATTGGATGATTGCGATGAGACAACCGATCGCTGTCTACGGGGTTCTAACGCACGTAACAGCGATAGGAAGGGAACGATGACCCAATCACTTGCTGACGACAAGGTCTTAACGCACATAACAGCAATAGGACGAGAACGATGAGCCAATCGCTTGCTGTCGACGAGGTCCTAACGCACTTAACAGCGATAGGACGGGAACGATGAGCCAATCGCTCACTGTCGACGAGATCCTAACGCCCAGTAACACAATAAGACGACTATTATGAGACAATCGATCACGGTCGACGAGCGTCTAACGCGGATGAAAGCGTGGGGATGTCACCGATGAAACCCTCGATCAAAGTCGATGAGGTCCTAACGCTCGTGAAAGCGATAGGATGATTACGATGAGACAACCGATCGCTGTCGAAGAGATCCTAACGCGAGTGAACGGATAGGACGGCGACAATGTGACAATCGATCACAGTCGACGAGCATCTAACTCGGTGTGAAATCAAAGGGGCGGCTACAACGGGACCTCTGCACTATATAGGCCTGGAGCTGCACAATCTTAATTGTCCAGTCTTGTCAGAATCATGACCTATTTTCCCACCATACAACCTCTTTTCCCACAGTTAATCTATCGATATTTCTATAGCTAAAGACCAGATTACCTCCATTTTTAGTGCCATCAGCTCAGACCATTACGTCTAAGACGTCTTTTATTGTGTCATAATTGTAGAAGGGACTTTTATCTCTAAGTTCCTTCTTCAAAACGATTATGTTGTGGAACGTTACCCCGCTTGGATGCTTTTTCGTGCACTATAGTTTCTTCAGGTTTAGGGTCAGTCGTTATCTTATCATTGTAATCCTCATTGTCTACTTATTCCCGATGGTTGATGCTTGGGAATAGCCGGGGATATAAGTTTGGGTGTGCGGGTGGTGTAATGGATAATGGCTCGGAAATGTTAATCTGAGAGACGAGTTCCAAATCAAATTGGGTTCGTTATGTTCATTCACGCTCAAATAACCTTTGAGAAAGGCATGAACTCTTCTCTTCTCCCAGCTATGGGTTAATTAGTAAAACTTGTATCGCTAAAACTATTATTATCTTAATTACTACTAAATAGCGATTTATATCCCCCATACTTCCAGCCTTGTGTCACACCGAAACTTAGTAAATAAACTTGCTAAGTAAATACCTATATAAGAAAATAAGAGATGGGCACTTCGACGTGACGTTATGGTTAACAAGTTTGTCTTGCCAGATCAATTATGACTGAATAGTAATTTCGATATTTACTCGGTGCTCCGCACCTTCGGCCTTGTGTCACATCTAAGCTACGCTTAGAAAATCAGTATAATATGAGATAATAATATAGGAGATATATTACAGATTAAATGGGAGAGAGTAGAACGCAAAATTAAGCCCGCAGAGGAAATAAATGTCGAGTCAAATAGAGTTCGGTAAATCTGATGGAAAAGACAGACTAATGGAGAGAGAGAGAAAGAGAGAGAGAGAGAAAGAGAGAGAGAGAGAGATGAAAGAGAAAGAGAGAGAGAGAGATGAAAGAGAGAGAGAGAGATGAAAGAGAAAAAGAGAGAGATGAAAGAGAGAGAGAGAGGTGGAAGAGAGAGAGAGATGAAAGAGAGAGAGAGATGAAAGAGAAAGAGAGAGAGAGAGAGATGAAAGAGAGAGAGAGAGATGAAACAGAAAAAGAGAGAGAGATGAAAGAGAGAGAGAGAGGTGAAGAGAGAGATGAAGAGAGAGAGAAAAGAGAGAGAGAGATGAAAGAGAGAGAGATGAAAGAGAAAAAGAGAGAGATGAAAGAGAGAGAGAGATGGAAGAGAGAGAGATGAAAGAGAGAGAGATGAAAGAGAAAAAGAGAGAGAGATGAAAGAGAGAGAGAGATGAAAGAGAAAAAGAGAGAGATGAAAGAGAGAGAGAGAGAGGTGAAAGAGAGAGAGAGATGAAAGAGAGACAGAGATGAAAGAGAAAAAGAGAGAGAGAGATGAAAGAGAGAGAGAGAGATGAAAGAGGAAAAGAGAGGTAAATAGAGTTAGAAGAATATAGGCTGGGAGAAAGTAGGTGGCAAAAATAGACTGCCAATGATAAAGTTAGTAATTAAGTTGTATTGCAGTTATCCCCCTTTATTTTTTCTGCGGAAGTTAAGACCTTTAATTCGATGATTACACTGAATGCGTCAGACACTGATGGCGTGATTATAGATTCATTTCAGCGCCGTTTAAACTATTTCAAGTTACTATTTTAGGTATTAACAATTAAGTAGACCAGAATAAATTTTCTATCGTATAGAACTCGCTATATTAAACAATGGCCTTCCAGTCTAGATGACCACGTATCACGCTAGGTGGCCTTATTTTATTTCTTATCAATCAGGCTTAAAAAACAAACAAAATAAAAACATCTTTTTCGAACCAGACAGTTTATTCGTTAACAGTTTTTAATGAAAATATCATCTTTCCACTCTATGACCCCTAAAAATACCGATGTGTCACATTTTATCGAATAAATATTTCGTCAAAAATCTTCAGACTATCATTTCTTCCACTGCGTTTATTTTAACATTTATTACATATATTTTTTTTAATCATTTCAAGGCGAGAATGCCACTAATGCACAGAGGGTGACACGGAGTACAATTGAGAGAAAAGACTGAGTATAAGGATGATTGAGGATGTTGTAACAACCAGAACATTAATTTACTGTGGATGGTCTAGCGATTAAAGCACTTTCAATATATTTAATATTGGCACGTGACCTAGTCGTTAGAACGTTTTCTTTTTGAACATAAGACGCGGGTTTGTCAGAAAGGTGATCCCAGATTACGGCATTTTCGGAGATTTCTCGAAAACTATACCACGGGGTGATCTTAGTCTTTTGTGTGAAATTGTGTAGACAGATCTATTTGGGAGCCGTCAATGGTTCTACTAGTACTAAGTAAGAAGTCATCGTGACCGAGGGTTTTAGCGTAGTAATCTAGTTCAGACTTTTGATCGCTATCTACTGACCGCACAGCATTGTTGTTTTATGAACTACAGGTGGGTTCTCTAAGGTGTTGAACAAACACAGATGTGCCTGAGCCGTCTTCTGCAACAGGGATTTTCTAGTCGCCCGAATAGCCAGACACACTCGGATACGAGCGAACAATCATTATATTTTCGTCTGAGTAAATCGCTCTCACGCTAGCTTCTCCAAATTATATGTGTGTTCCGCGTTCTAACAAAATTCCTCTTTTCTTTGCATATCTTTTATTATCACAGGCTGTTACATTATTTACATTATTTGGACTATTGTCTTCTTCTTAGTTGCCATATTTATTACAACGTTTCGACCGTTGTACACTCCAGCCTTCTTCAGGTGGTTGGAATGTCGAACTGAACCTTTTATTTCGCTCGCTGGGGTAGATTATTCTAGTTCCACGTGCAATGTCTATTGGATGTCAGTTATCAGTTATCTCTTGTTAATTCCCAACTCCAATTTTGCACTACCTTTACCGGGTATTGAACTCACAACTCTTTGGGTTCTTTCACTGTATCTAACCAACGCCTTTATCAACTGTGCCTAGGGCCTTAAGGAGGAAGGCCGGAGCGTACAACTGCCGAAACGTTGTAATAAATATGGCAACAAAGAAGAAGACAATAGTCCATATAATGTAAATAGTGTACATAATACCTCATCTCAGAAATATAGACAGATGCAGGCTGGTATATTTAATAGCAAAAGTGATGGAAACATAACCAAAATTAAATCAACTCGACTATATACCTAAACGTATACATTTAAAACAAAATACTCCACGTCTCCTCTCTTTGTGTTAATGTGTCGTTGCATCAACGTAATCATGACTTTAGTTTGATTAGGACCGAAAGGACGAAATGTGTCACACAAAATCTTTTTCCACGTCGTTATTAATTTCCCGGATATATATATATATATATATATATATATATATATATATATAATAAAAAGAAAGAACAGTAAGATATAAAATCCGGTGTTCTTATAGATATTTTATTTTTACAAAATAGTGCTCAATGTAAATTTACAGAGCATTAATATTATAAATTAATTGATAAATGAAATGGAACTAATGCTTTTAATTTAATTGCAAAAATAAAATTAGGGGTTTTTAGCTTCTATTTTTGAAACATGGTTGGAACTGTGTAGCGAAAATAACCATATTTTAAATCAATTAATTTATAATATATATATATATATATATATATATATATATTAAACAATAAAAAATATTAAAATTTAAAATCTTGAGACACACTGGGTTGTATATTAATATTCTTTCATTTTTATTATTATTTCATTTAGATTGATTCGTCGCCTAGTTTCGACGAACATGCCCATCACCCAGAGAAAAAAATTCTACTTGCTGGTAGCAGTGAACTACAGAAATTATATATATATATATGGAGTCCAGATGGGCAGTCCCCTTGGCCCTGCATTGGCTGATATTTTTGTGGGCTACCACGAGATGTTACTTTTTGGCAAAGTGTCTAAACCGTTTGTTTATGTCAGGTATGTCGATGACACTTTTGCAAATTTTTCTAATGAAAGTGAGGCTTTTGAGTTCATTAATGAGCTCAACTCCTTACACAATGGTTTTTCCTTCACTATGGAAGGGGAGAAGGACAATTGTCTGCCTTTTTTGGACGTTTTTTTTGGACGTTTTTGTTGAGCGCAGTAGAGGTGGGTTTCTTACAAGCATCTACCGTAAACCCACCTTTACGGGTCTCTATTTGAATTGGCGTTCATTTGCTCCTGCATCAAGGAAAATTAATCTTGTTAAAACCTTGCTGTATAGAGCGCTTAAAATTTGTTCTCCTATTAGATTGGACCGTGAATTTGAAAACATTAGGGAGATTTTCTTCAGTAACGGCTATCCGGAGGCCCTTATTGACTATATTATTAGTAAGAAGACTAAAGAATTTCATTCCCCTAAAGTCCAGGGGCCTTCTAAATGTCCGGTGTATTTGAAGATTCCCTGGATTGGGGATAGGGGTCAGGGCTTAATTAAGCAGGTTAGCAAGTCGGTTTCCAGTTGTTTCCCATCAGTTGCTTTACGTAGCATTTTTCGAAATAGGTCTTTGTTTCCGTCGTTTCGTAAGGATGTATTGCCCTACATCAACTTGAGTAATTTAGTATATGAATTTAATTGCCAGTGTGCTGCTGGTTATGTGGGGCGGACAACCTTGCATTTGGAAAGTAGAATAAATCAGCATGTACCTTCCAAAATACGACTTGGTAAGATAGATAGAATATGCTATCTTCCCCCCATGAATATGGAATCGGCTATTGCTCAACATTTAGTTGAGAATATAGCCTGCGCCAAGTTGTTTAAAAAAGAGTTGTTTAAAATTATTCATACAGCCGATTCCAATAATCATTTGAAGATTTTGGAATCGGTCTGGATAGGATTAAAGAAACCTTCTCTCTGCCGTCAGAAAGAATTTGTAAAGTCTCTTAATCTGTTGGGGGATATTTTATTTTAACTGTCCCTCGCTAATTTATTTACACGTTATTTCCCCTCCCCTCGTTACAAGTATATATACTTGTTTGTTATTTTAATGTGTTTCCCCCCCCCTTTTTTTGCTCTTCATTGTCGTTAATATTCTTCTCGTTGATTAATTATCCAACGATTGTCTCCTGATGAGATGTTGGTTGAAAGGGCCTTAGAGACTTTTAAAATTAAAATCAATACATTCCTTGTTTTAAAACTATATATAAATTTTGTACCTCTAAGCATTTGTATATATATATATATATATATATATATATATATATATATATATATATATATATATATATATAATGTTTAGACGTATTATGCCTATTGATTTTAGTTTTAATCCTTTCAAGTCCACGAATTAATTTCTTGGTGACTATGGAAAATCAATCAAGAAGAATTCAGAAATTTTCTTTCAAATAATTTTTATTTTTCCAAGACCTTTCAATCTCATCTGAGTCCATCTTCAGGGGTTGCATATCTACGTTGAGATTGAAAGAACTTTTGAAAAAAATAAAAATAAAATTGAAACAAAATTAAGTAATTCTTCATAATCAATTTTCTCCAGTCACCAAGAATTTAATTCGTCGACTTGAAAGGATTAAAGTAGACATAATACATCTAAATCATTTCACCAAACATGCTAGAATGAAAATATGCTCCCTAAAATATATATATATATATATATATATATATATATATATATATTGTCAACCACAGACAGACTGCTTCGCAGCTCATCACTGTAGTTAGACGTCCACTTGCTTCTAGCTTAGATCGAAACCCGACTGAATTGACGTCAGCCGGAAATTCTACTACTAATCCGTTGGCGCACGGCAGAGATGAAAGTGACTATAAGCGTATTTATTTTTAGATAAACACACAGTGGCTGAGAGAACTCGATTCGACTTACCGAAGAGTCTTGCAGTATTAGCTGTAATAGCCACTGTTTACATACCCACACTTCCTCCCTAGAGAGCTCAACCGAAATAAACTTTTCAGGAGCATATATATTGTCACCCACACACTGACTGTTTCGCTGTATCATAGCTCATTAGCGTGGATAGACGTCCGCTTGCCTCTAGCTAGGATCAAAACCCGACTGAATTGGCATAATATATATATATTAGGGTTATGGCGTCATATATATATATATATTAGGGTTATGACTTTTTGCAAAATAATTAATTTCCTTTATCATAATTTGATAAAATTTTGGTAAAAAATAATAAAGAAGTGGTTTAATTCAGTTATTTTTTAAATGCCAGCCCAGCACGAAATTTGTAAAATTGTATATCAGTATAGTAGGACTTCCTGGAAAATTCTAGAAATTATTTTGTTTATTCATAAACGTGTATATTATAATAGAGCAATATATCTATTTCCGCAGACTTTGTGATATGAAGAACTCAACTCAATTAGAGTTCCACGGAGTTTTGATTTGAAGAAATCAGTTTTCGCCTGAATTGTAATTTCTACCCAAATCGGGTTTTTGGTGCAATTTAGTCTTTTGGGTGGAATTAAATCAGAATCAGAGTTAAAGTGAAGTCTTGAATTTTCATGGAGTGAATTGAAGAATTCAAAGTTATTTCTTGAAAATTATTGTTGCACTAGCTATCTTTAAAGCTCCTATGACGTGGGGCTTTTATGCTATATATATATATATATATATATATATATATATATATATATATGAATACATACACATACATTTTGAAAATAAATTAGAATGGTTTGGTTTGGTTTGGTTTGGTTTGGTTTATGGAATATCAACCTGAATGGGTTATTTAATGCCGACAAAATTTCTATTGCTGGTAATATTCTGTTTTGTCAAAGATCTATTTCTGGTAATATTTTTCCTTCGAAAATCGTTTACCGGTAATATTTTTTTCAAACACTTATTGCTAGTAATATTTATATTTTAAAAACATTGTTGGTAATATTTTTCTTTTTCAAAAATGTATTGCTGTAAAAGTTGTTTTTTTTCTACAAAAAATCTGTTACTGGTAATATTTTTTTAAAGTATTTCTGGTATTAAAACCTCTTTTTACACTTTCATAGTGTTTTTACCCCAGTTTTGGGGTTACCTATTTTCCCAGAGCTGGAACCCTAACAGGTGCTACCACCCCTGGTCAGGGTGGACGTGGAAACATCAGCAATTAAAAGATGTTTCTACACTCCTCAAAACATCCGAGGCCTGGCTACTGGACGTAGTTTATCTTCATACCCAGGACGGAAATTAGAATGGATTTTCTGTTTCTTTTGATTATTTTTTCTCACGGTCACTGTGGCGATTTCCATTCTTTCTGCAGGAGTTCCATTGCGAAATCACCAGGAACGATGTCCGGTCCATTTTCTTTCAGAACGATGAGCTTTTGAAAAAAAAAAAAAATCGGATTTATATTCTTTACAGTGAGCCCAGAATCCGCCATGTTGTCTATCATTCGCACGTTCGTTTATCACCATTTCCATATCAAAAGCCGCCCACTCTCTGTCTCGCGTATGAAGTCAGTTCACGCTTTCGGTTCATTCTTTGTATCGCTGCAATTGTCAGGTATGGGTGTTTCAGAGGTGAGATTAACGGCGAATCAAGATTGCATTCATTCGATTCATGAAGTACATTTTAAGATTGAATCTTAAAGTGTAATAAAAAGTCTTTTCTAAAGGTGTTCGTTAAATGTTTACATTTCGTTGCAATTCTTTTTTCCCTCACAACTGGTTTGCAGTTCTTGCTGCAAAAGCTGTCGGTATTTATTGTTTGGTATTTTT
Source organism: Acanthosepion pharaonis (assembly GCA_903632075.3). Taxonomy (NCBI): domain Eukaryota; kingdom Metazoa; phylum Mollusca; class Cephalopoda; order Sepiida; family Sepiidae; genus Acanthosepion; species Acanthosepion pharaonis. The sequence goes on from CAHIKZ030003413.1 coordinate 1,077,372, forward strand.
CTTTCTTTCTCTCTTTCTTTCTTTTTTTCTTTCTTTTTTGTTTGTCTTTCTTTCTTTCTTTCTCATGAATTTTTAGTGATTTCTCTTTTCACACTTATAGAGCATCACCTTTTTCCTTTTCATTCATTCTTTCTTTCTTTCTTATGATTTCCAATGCTTTCTCTATTCACATTGATTTAATATCATCTTTTTTCCTTTCTTTCTTTCTTTCTTCATTCACGCTTGTTCAATTCTTCTTTTCACTTCGATAAAATAGTTCTTTCTTCTTTATTCCTGCTTTTCTTTCTCACATTTTGTTTTGACACCCTTTTTCCCTTTTTCTCAGTTTCTTTCTTTCTTTCTTCTTCTTAATTCTTTTTATAGCTCCTAGTTTTATCTCTTTCGCATTTTATTTTCTTTCTTCCGCTTTTCTGTCAAAATTGTTTCTTTCTTTCTTTTGATTTGTCATTGTCTTTATTTCTTTAACTTCGTTTCTTTTATATCGTTATAACTTTCCTTTTAATGTACTTTGGTTTTCATTCCTTCTTTCTTTCTTTCATTCCATCTGTCTTCGATTACCTAGCGCTCTCTATTCATATTTTTCTTGCTTATTGACCATTCATTCATTTATTCATTCATTCATTTCCTTCTTCATTCATGTTTGTTCAGTTATTTTCTTCTGTTTCTTTTATTCCTCGTTTCTTTTTATATGCAGACTAATCTAAAAATTGGTTTTTCAGTTTTTTCTTCACATTCTCTGGGACTTTCAACCTTGCCTTTCTATTTGCATCTCGTTCTACAGTTCTTTCTTACTGCTGGCGTTTTTTTTATAGATTTTGTTCGCAATATTGATATTTTTCTCACTCATTCATTTCCATTCATCAATTCTTTCTTTCTTTTCTTTTTCCACAGTATTCTGCAATACGTAATTATCCCCAAACGTTTTGTCATTCTATTTAGTGATACATAATCTTTTCACACTGATGAGCATCGTTATTTTTTCATACTTTCTCTTTCTTTCTTTCTTTTTTCTTTCTTTCTTTCTTTCTTTCTTTCTTTCTGTTTTATTTTTCACTCCTTATTATCATAATTCATTTCTTTGGTTTTCTCTTTTTTTCTTTCTTTCTTTCTTTCTTTCTTTCTTTCTCTTTCGTTGGTTACTTCTTTCTCCCTTTTTTTTATCATAACCAATTTATTTCGTTTTCTCTTTCCTCCTTTCTTTCTTTCTTTCTTTCTTTCTTTCTTTCTTTCACATGATTGTGTAATACTTACTCTTTTCAAGCTTTTGAACCTTATTCTTTTTCCTTTTTTTTTCTTCATGAATTTAATTGTGGATGCTGCCCTGAAAAATCGACTTATAGAAACTCAAGAGGCATTTTCTAATTTTCTCCAATGCAATACACTGGGTTATTATTATTATTATTATTATTATTATTATTATTATTAATAATAATAATAATAAAAAGAAGAAGAAGAAGAAGAAGAATATCTTCAAATCTATCAAAATACAAGGGTCTTGAAGTGGAAACTTAAAAAATATGGCACGTGAGGACACCAATAATTCCATTTGAAATTGAGTCCTCGACATAGAATAAAGTTATCCTCAGGGTATTGTTAATAATAGGATAAGTATGCTAGTGTTCTTGGTTGTGGAAGACAAAATTTGTTGTGTCATGCTGTGGCTAGAGAGAACCGATTATGGGGAGGTAACTCGATATTGTTATGATAGATATCCCGACGGGAGCAGTTGAAAAAATAGAGAAAAGAACTATTAGAAGGAACACTGACATTTATCGACCATCTATTGTAGACATTTTAAACTCTTTATGGAGTATTGATAATTAATTTTATTGAAGTTTGCTTTCAATTTTTAGGTACGAATAGCTACATAGAACTTAGTTTGTGTTTCATTTCTTTCTTTCTTGGCAAATTCTGAAGGTGTTTTCTACTAGGACTTTCCTTAATTAACAATACCGTTATGATGATAGCATGTTATGTCGAAAGTACTCAGAAATTAATACAATATGAACCAACACGACGTTTTCCTCTCGTCTTTCAATGTCATATATATATATATATATATATATATATATATATATATATATATATATATATATATTGACCTGAGGGATCAATGCCAAAACAGACTGAGCCTAAATATAATATAATATAATAATGGAAAATAGGGGGCGCCTGCCATTACATGGAATATACTGGCCAAAGTAGGACCATATGGGTCTTCCAATAATCCTTAGAATTTGCTTGAAACTGTTCCTACATATTCTCAAGGTTTCAATTGAAATGTCCAGACGTCGAATGTTTTAACCTATTGTCTTTATGAAGACAATAAACAGTTAGCGCACTTGTTCGGAGAATCTTTGCACATTCATCGCTCAGATGACAAGTGAGGAAATTAATTTCTCATGGTTGTAACTGGATACTTCTAGTGGCCACACATCTCACAGACCTATGCAATTTTGGGAGAGAAACTTTGCAGACCGTATTATTCCCAAAAACGTTTACCCTCCACGTTGGTCAGATGCAATTTTGGGGGAGAACATTTGCAGACCGTATTATTTCCAAAGACGTTTACGCTCCACACTCGCCAGATGCAATTTTCGGAGAGAACATTGGCAGATCGTATTATTTCCAAAGACGTTTTTTTCTACACGCTCGACAGATGCAATTTTGGGAGAGAACATTTGCAGAAAGTATTATTTCCGAAGACGTTTGCCCTCCACGGCCCCCGGAGGCAATTTTGGGAGAGAAGATTTGCAGACCGTTTCTTTCCAAAGTCGTTTACCCTCCACTCTCGCCAGATGTAATTTTGGGAGAGAACATTTGCAGACCATATTATTTCCAAAGATGTTAGCCCTAAAGAAATTTTTGGAGAGTACCTTTACAGACCGTATTATTTCCAAAGACGTTTGCCCTCCACGCTCGACAGATGCAATTTTAGAAGAGAACATTTACAGACCGTATTATTTAAAAAGACGTTAGTCCTAAGGGAATTTTGGGATTGAAACTTTACAGACCTTATTATTTCTAAAGACGTTTACCCTTCACGGTCGATAGATCCATTTTTTTTTGGGGAGAGGGGGCATTTGCAGACTGTATTATATCCAAAGACGGTTGCCCTCCACACTCTACAGATGCAATTTTGGGAGAGAACATTTGAGAACCGTATTATTTAAAAAGAGTTTAGTCCTAAGGAAATTTTGGGATTGAACCTTTACAGACCTTATTATTTCCAAAGACGCTTGCCCTCCACGCTCGACAGATGTAATTTTGGTAGGTAACATTTGTAGACTGTATTATATCCAAAGACATTTACTCTCCACGCTCGACAAATGCAATTTTGGTGGAGAACTTTTGTAGTTCGTTTTATTTCCAAAGACTTTAGCCCTAAGGGAAATTTGGGAGTGAACCTTTGCAGAACGTATTATTTCCAAAGATTTTTGCCCTCCACTCTCGACAGATACAATTTGGGGAGAGAACATTTGCAGAGCGTATTATTTCCAAAAACGTTTGCTTTCCACGTTCGCCACATCTGAATCCACCAGAGTTTTATCTATGGGGAGCAGCAAACTATGCAGTGTATCGTGATCGTCCGTAATTTGAAAATGGAAATAACTGCCTTCTATCAGTCTATTTCAAACGAGTAACTGATGGCGGTGTTCAGAAACAGAATAAGAAGAACCCTAGCCTGTATTGATGCTAACGGGTGCCATTTTCTGCATTGTTTTTAATATTCATTCATATTTTCCTGCTATATTGAGACATGTCTGTTAATAGAAATATAAATTCGAAGTCACTTTCCAAACAATGTATTTTGACATGCCTGTCTCACATAGACTTAAAGCTTTCTTCATATTTTTTCATATTAGATAGCTGCAAATAATTCTAGCTTTTTGGACCAAATTATAAAAAACCGTTAAAGATCTATGTATTATCGACAGGGTTGTTTATTTTCACACGTTTTGAGAAAAGGCCAGACGGTTTGTGTGTTAAAATTTGTGTAAATTCTATGGCCTCCTAGGCTCAAGCATTGATACCGCCAACATTTTTTGATGTGTTTCCAGTTCATTTTTTGAATACTCGTAGAAACAAATTTTCTGACCTTTGTGAAATTTTGGCCCTGATCGGATATGATGGTCAATTTTTCAATAAAAAGGACTGCTATCATCGGACCTGAGTAGAACTGAGAGTAAAGGACATAGAGAGGAGAAGAACGGACAGAGAGCATTACCCCCGCCCACACACACACACACACTTCAAAAGATGGTCTAACCGGAGATCATAAATCAGAAATGACAGATTTTTGGCATTTTTTTTAACCTCACGGAGAATTCTTCACACCGAAAACTCTTAAGAAGTCTTTGTATAAACTCTTAAAATTTCTGCCTTTTGTCATTTTGTTATTCCTTTCTCCAAGTTTTTCCCGTTTCTTTATTTGTGAAGCGATTATTTTTTTGTATATGAATCCGTTTCTTATCAAACATATTTTTCTTGTTTCTGTCGCTAATTCTTTTTTTTATTCTTTTGTTACCTCAGAAATTGTTATCCTTCTTTTGGGCCGCACGAAAGGATTTTTTGTGCAACGCTTGTATTTTACTTTTTTCGTCATTGTATAAACTGCAAATATATGGTTTCCTTTGGAAATTTTACGCAGTGGTTGACTTGATTTAAAATTTTGCGCCTCTTGTGACTTACTGTTTCTACCAACCGAGTTTTGCTTTTGGCACAAGAACTTGGAGTTGGTAGGAACTTCGGCAAAAAAAATATACAAATATTTTCTTCATATAAATACATTATTATTCAGCGTTCTACTTGCTTTCCAAAATTTAGCCCCATGAGCTGACAAAATTGTACATTCTAAAATATGAGAGAGAAGAACAGAAAAAAGAAAGCAGTTGAGGCGTTCAGAAACATAATAAGAAGAATCCAAGATTGCATTGGTGTCAACTGGGGTTCACTTTCAACATTGTTGATAATTTGCATTTATATTCTCCTACTGAATTTTATATTGAAATATGCCTGTTAATAAAAATATAAATACTGAGTGACTTTACGAACAGCCTGTATATCTTGTGAGTGTCAAACATATGGGGTCCTTCGTTCAACCCTGCTTATATTCAGTTTTCGCATTCTCTTTCACTTTCACCTGAAGTAACCCTCTGCGTGTACATATATATATATATATATATATATATATATATATATATATATATATATATATATATGGTTTTTCTTTACACTTTCCTCCTTGTAACTACCTTGCAGTCTCGTGTCATTACTAATTTGTCAGGGATGAAACGATAAAAAAATACTTACTCGTTACTCACCTGTTCAGGTCGTAGTATACACAACTTCCTTATGTAGAACAACATTTGTGTTGCTTAAAGTTATTTCTTCGTCAGTGAGGAGAGTGTTCATTACTCTCTGCTAGATAGGAGGACTCATATAACATTGTAATTTCATCACACTTTTCTTTGCTTTTAACGGAAATTTCATGTTTCTTATTACTTTGCTTTTTCTGATGAAGCTTCGGATTTTCGTGCCACATTGTCAGTCCTCAGTTAAAACATTTCACAAATATTTAACACAACTTTGACTTTGACATGACAACTCTCTAACTGACAACCGTAAATTCGACCCTTTTCAAATAATTGTTAGTCATTTCTTCTCCCTTTCCTATACTAATATATTCTCTAAATAGATAATTGATTGCTTCAAGTAATCAACATCGTTCACTCCATTCGTCAAACGCTAAAAATTCACTTCTAGTATAAGTAGCGTATTTTATTATAATATAAGACATATTGTTTTCCTAAATAAAGTATCTAAAAAAAACCAACCTGCGTCCAATAAATAGAAAGTCCGTGACGGAGAGTTTAGAGTGTGTGGTGAGTGTCAGCTACTCAGTTACATCCAATGTTTCTAAATTAAATTATCAATTGTTTGAGAGTAGCAATTTATGCAGTTGGGATACTGGAATATATTGAAAGGAAGTAAAATTCCTGCTTCAGTAACAACTGACTAGTTCATTCCTCCTCATTCAAAAAGAAGCATTATTTAAGGATAGACGCTTTAACTCTTTGATCCCTAAGTTCCTGTACAATTTGAACATTTGTACATGAGCTCCTGAATCAAAATTCGCAAATACTAGTTATGTAATATTTCACGGTAGATATAAAAGTAGTTAAAAGTGTTTACCCAGCGTTCAACCGGTGGCTGGGCATTACGTCATTTTTGTCTACCACCGGTAAAGCGGTTGTCGGGGCTCAAAGGGTTAAACCTTGTTCCACCATCCATTTACTCCATATCATTCTTCTATGTGCCTTGTCTCTTCAGAACAGAGGCGATCATGGCTCTCCACAATTTCCTATTCTTTATAACTCATAATAAATTTTGACTTTTTATTATATCTGTTAACCCTTTGTTCCACCATCCATTTACTACATATCATTCTTCTATATGCCTTGTCTCTTCAGAACAGAGGTGATCATGACTCTCCACAATTTCCTATCCTTTATAACTCATAATAAATTTTGACTTTTTATTATATCTGTTAACCCTTTGTTCCACCATCCATTTACTCCATATCATTCTTATATGTGCCTTGTCTCTTCAGAATAGTGGCGATCATGGCTCTCCACAATTTCCTATCCTTTATAACTCATAATAAATTTGACTTTTTATTATATCTGTTAACCCTTTGAGCCCTAGCTTCCTAAACAATTTTAAAATTTCTGTCTGAACTCCTGAGTCAAAATTCGAAAATAATTTGTATGTTATGTTTCACGGTAGATATAAAAATAGTTACAAGTGTTTACTCACGGCATTTTTCTCTACCACCGTTCAACCGGCGTCTGGGCATTAAGTCATTTTTCTCTACCACCGTTCAACCGGTGACTGGGCATTAAGTCATTTTTATCTACCACCGTTCAACCGGTGGCTGGGCATTAAGTCATTTTTCTCTACCACCGGTAGAGAAAAATAATCGGTGGTTAGGTCTCAAAGGATTAATCTGCATAGTAAGTGCTACGCCAGGGCCACATACAATTTTCCATTCAGAGTTACTTTCTCCTAGACCGGCTTCCACCAAAGGCTATAGAATCCATAGGTGGAGGGAGAAGAAAAGGATTCATATCTTTTCCAAGGATATCAGCACATAAGTTATTGTAATGGATCCGACTGGATTTTGAACATTCAAAGCCTACAATCATCATCATCATCATCATCATCATCCGACCATAGTTGGGATCATCATCATCATCATCCGACCATAGTTGGGATCATCATCATCATCATCATCCGACCATAGTTGGGATCAATCAAGCCAATGCCAACGATCCTTTCTTAAGCTGTATAGTAAGTGCTACGCCTGAGCTACATACAGTTTTCAATTCAGAGTTACTTTCTCCAATACCGGCTGCCAACCAAGACTATAGAATTCATAGCGGAGGGTGGGGAGAAGAAGATTCATGCCTTTTCCAAGGGTAGTAGTACGTAAGTGAATGTAATGGATCCGACTGGAATTCGAACTCGGCTCTCCGATTCCTAAATACTAGCGTTATCCATGTAGATTATCTGTAAACTATATATCTATAAAACATACGTTTACCCTAAAAGTGTAAAATTACAAACAAAATATTTAGATTTTGACATTAAATAAGCTGTTGGGTTTGATATGCCGCTAAATAAAAACAATAAAAAATCCAATTACATTCACTTACGTGCTAATAACCTTGAGAAAGGTATGAATCCTCTTCTACATTTTCCCAGAGGAGTAATGGATAGCGGCTTGGACTGAGGAATCGGAGAGCCGAGTTCGAATTCCAGTCGAATCCATTACATTCACATACGTGCTAATAACCTTGGGAAGGGAAAGGTAATGGAAAATCTAGAAGAGGATTCATTCCTTTCCCAAGGGTAATAGCTTTATACCAAAACATATAACACATACACTCATCATGATCATCTGACCGTAGTCGGGATCATCATGATCATCATCATGATCATGATCATCCGACCGTAGTCGGGATTATCATGATCATCATCATAATCATCTGACCGTAGTCGGAATCATCATCATCATTATCATCATCTGACCGTAGTCGGGATCATCATCATCATCATCATCATCCGACGGTATTCGGGATCATCATCATCATCATCTGACCGTAGTCGGTACCATCATCATCATCCGACCGTAATCGGAATCATCATCATCATTATCATCATCATCATCTGACCGTAGTCGGAATCATCATCATCATTATCATCATCATCATCTGACCGTAGTCGGTATCATCATCATCATCATCATCATCATCCGACCGTAGTCGGGATCATCATCATCCGACCGTAGTCGGAATCATCATCATCATCATCATCCAACCGTAGTCGGGATCATCATCATCATCATCATCCGACTGTAGTCGGGATCATCATCATCATCATCATCATCATCATCCGTCCGTAGTCGGGATCATCATCATCATCATCATCATCATCCGACCGTAGTCGGGATCATCATCATCATCCGAATGATCTTTTCTTCACCCTTTTAGCCCAGAGTTTCTGAGTCAAAATTTTAACTTTTCTGCCTGAGCTCCTGAGTCAAAATTCGTAAATAACTGCGATGTTATGTTTCACGGTAGACAAGTACTTACCCACCGTTCAACCGTTGGCTGGGTATTTCGTCATTTTTCACTACCACCGTTCAACCGGTAACTGGGCATTACGTCATTTTTCTCTACCACCGTTCAACCGGTGGCTGGGCATTACGTCATTTCTCTCCACCGCCGTTCAACCGGTGGCTTGGCATTACGTCATTTCTCTCTACCACCGTTCAACCGGTGGCTGGGCATTACGTCATTTTTCTCTAGCACCAGTAAAGCAATTGTTGACCTCAAAGGGGTAAGAATAATAATTATATAGTAGGATTTCGTTAGCAAATGATGGGTATTTTAGCTTGATAAACTAAGCACTTTTACGGTACCCAAATTTACATGAATATAATTTAAAATTAATGGGCCTTCATAATTTATGGCTGGTACCACTTCCAATTATCTCATAATCGTCTTATTCGTCTGAATAAATCCAGTGAAAAGACACATCCTTGCATTTCGCGCACTTCGCTATTTTTTTGGTCAACATAATCGATCAATCGAGAATTCAATTGGAAACGATATAACGTTGTTGTAGAGAGGTGCAATTCCTGCACGCGATGACGAATAGAGGGGTCAGGATTTTCAGCCACATTCTCGTGCACTGCAGCAATGTTTTCAGCTGAACGGCGTAAACGAACACGCGATGGTGTTTTCACACCTGTCACCGACCCAGTTTGTTTGAATCTACGAATAATTTTTCTGATTGCACTCTTGGTTGGTCGATTCTTTTGACAAAAAACATCGCGAAATGCGGGAAATTCATTTCTCATTGAACGTCCATTTTCGTAATAGGCTTCCATAACTTTAACACATTGTTTGATTGTTAATCTATCCATGGTTGAAATTGCCAAAGACTTAAATTCCTTAATCTGAAAGAAAATGAAAAAAAAAATCATTTGACGCTTAAAATTAATTCACATTTAAAATAGGTCCAAGTTATTGAAATACCTTATATTAATTTCTATGCTTGGGCGGCACATGGAACTAAAGCAATGTAAGTTCAAAATTCCAATCACCTGAAGCAGGCCGTTTCGTACAACGACTGAAACGTCGTGAATATTACAATAAAGATGAAGAGAACGGTCCGAACAACGTAAATAATTACAATACCTCATCTTAGAAATATATATATTTTTCATTACCAAACGTTATATGGGTGGCAACCAGTTGAGAAGAAGAAAACTCGAACGTACTATCCTAAAAAGCGTTTTTACATGTGGCTGGGGATGACTTGTGAATCCAAATTCTCACTAAAACTCCTACTGCACGTCCTAATGAATACAACCTCTGCTACGCTTGCTCAATTTTCGTTCGGATCCGACGTTAAAAAGGGAGCCAATGTTCCACAGGGAACAGAAGGTAGTAATTAGATTAGTAATTAGATGAGACTAAAAAATGCAAATACCAAAAACAAGAAAGTATAGACATTTTAAAAATCTTGTAAGTTTTTTAAAAGTGCGACACTGAAACCTAAAGACGTATTGGGAAAGCAAAAGTTGCCTTCCAAAAGCTAAGCAAAGTATTAAGAAACAGAAAAATTTAAATATCTGGGAAGTGTTTTAACAAAGGACGGAAAGTGTGACATTTAAATCCGAAGGCGTATTGGGATAGCGAAAGATGCCTTCCAAAAGCTAAGCAAAGTATTAAGAAACAGGAAAATTTAAATATCTGCGAAGTGTTTTAACAAAGGACGGAAAGTGTGACACTGAAATCCGAAGGCGTATTGGGAAAGCAAAAGATGCCTTCCAAAAGCTAAGCAGAATATAAGCACACAGCAAAATTTCGTTGTAAAGAAAGAAAAGACTACTGAAATGTTATGTAATATCAGTCTATATGGCAGTGAATGCTGGAAATCTCCCCAAAGACGGAGAAAAGTCTGTAACAACAGAAATATGGTTATACAGAAGGATGCTGAGAATACCATGTGCTGAACATGTGAACACTGCCAAATATTGAGAGAAAATAAAAACAAAAAGCACATTTGTACTTAACATCAGAAAGAGACAGTTGAAATTTCTAGGGCACATAATGAGGAAAGAAGGCTTGGAAAATGTAACACTCAACGAACATATTGAAATCAAGCAGGACTGAATAAAACTGCGCGACCTACGTAAAGAACTTGTGTAAATGGATGGTAGCACTGGGTTTAGGAGAGATAGAAAAAAGAGAGAATTTAGGAACATCTATAAATGACAGGTAAATGTGGAGAGCCATAATCGCAAACGCCCTGAAGCTGTATGGCACATGGAAGAAGAAGAAGATTGAGAAAGATGTTTCAACAGCTCAGCAGTTCGAGGTGAGAAAAAAAAACGAAATATATGTTCAAGTCCAGTGTCTTCCCAACATATCTGCATAAACTGTGCCCCTTATTTGATAACACTCTACCTCGGGTGGCTCTCGGGCCTCTTGAAGTTACACAGAATCATAATTCCATTCTCTAAATGACGTGTCCTCGAATAATCTTAACCTCTTTGTCTATCTTGTTTTTTTTTAAATCTTATATCTATCCTACCTCTCTTTACTTGCTTTCTCTTCTGACGTTCATGCAACAAAACCTCATTCCGTTTCCTTAAGCGGTTCTTTGGCCTTGAATTGCGTGAATGCTTAGTATAAAAAAATCAATCTTTTCCACTTCAAGTCAAGGGAGTCTAGGACTCTCTATACAGCGTACACAGACTCGAATCATCCTCATTGCTCCAGTATTCACCTCAGACAGCTTCTTTCTAAGACTAGCTACATTGTAGAACTGACTCCCACCTGGATTCTTCCCGGAACACTATAAGCTAAAGCTATTCAAGTTTAACTCCTACATAAACAGCATTGTTTTTCCTACTTTTATCTGCATCCGAAAACGTTATTTAGTGGCTTTTGTGGCTTGAGCGGTTTTTGGGCCTTGTATTCAGGGGAGTCGATCCTGCTCTTGATCCACATAATCATCCCCTGATTTGAGTGGCTCATGTGCCTTTTATTGGTTGGATTTTATTTTTAAATATTTTTAGAATCATTATCTTTTCTTCATGTGTTCCAAATTTATTTGCCACCAGTGTATTTTTTCACTGTCTTTTTAAAAAAAATTGTCTGTGTGAGGCATACCTTATAAGACATGGTTTTATTAATGTTGTAAATATGAATTCAATTTAAAAAAAAATGTGTATTTCGTCAAAGAGAATTAAAAAAAAGAGAAAGAAAGGAAAAAGACTTCTCTGGTTTCAAAGGATCTGAAAAAATTTTATACGCTTTCCTAGCGGGCATAACATGAAACCAGTATTTTCATTTAGTCGAAACAATTCAGCGTGGTCATTTTTTTCTTTTACTTTCTTACCGATTTTCATTGAAACGGAAGGGAAAGCAAAGGGTGTTCTTTACTCAAGCAGTAATTATTTCAACGTTGAAGTAATTATATTTTTCTGGAAATGCATAAAATGTTTTAGGCGGTTGAACAAACCACTCTGGGCTGAAAAAGAACGTGTCTTGCACAGAATTAGAAATGTTTCTAAAGTTCAACACGAAGGGTTTGTTTTGAATTGAGTTTAAATTGGATTATTTATAAGAATTCAGTTTGATTTCGAAAAGTTAGACGTTAGGTTTAAGACTTCATAACTATGTTACTCGGAACCATAAAAAATAGTTGGAATTACTTAAATATAATGAAGAAGGCGTTTCTTGGAAATCTTCACCCTCAGAGGGCATATCGAGAGTGAGTGGGTGGATTGACGGAGATAAAGCTCATAAGGGCCAGAAGATATAGTTGGGAAGGGCCATGTTTGCCAACATCCTGATGAGACACGTGTCATAGAAGATAACAATCAGATTGAGAAGCATGCAAGAAAAGTCTAATCTAGAACTATATCTTCCTCATTTTATTTTAGGACGGAATCGAACCTGTATCCTATACGGACCCGCCATTTAGCCTGACGTGCTTCTAACCGGTCGAGCCGCAGTAAATTCCTCCTTGCTAATCAAACGATCCTC
>CAHIKZ030003413.1:1092500-1127500 GCA_903632075.3 Acanthosepion pharaonis
CCTACGTCCCAGTGGTAATATCGCCTTAAATTCTTGATTCCCTGTCACCTACAAACTTCCAAGATTTAAATTCAACACCAATAGCCATCTTCTGTCTGCCCGAGACCTGTTCTTTCATTGTCTTTTTTTTTTCAATCCCCTTCACCATATTCTTCTCATTCCCTTTTCACTCCCAGTAGCCCCTTGCTTTCTACTGGCTTTATCGCTTTGCTTGGGGTGGAAAAATTTAAAAAAAGAAAGTAAAGAAAATAGTTTTCATAAGTCAATCAGCTTTTATCTGTCTCTCCAGGCTTGAAATCTTTGCTCGCGGGTTATGTATAGCGTCGGTCTACATAATGCCATCATTATCTTTTCGAGTTACACGTACAATTCATTTTAGTTGTTGCAACGGTTAGGACTTCTTAAGTGGTATGGTTTCTGTTCAGTTCTTTTTTGTGATCATGTAGCGCCAGCCCACGAGGTCACAAGTTGAATGTTCATCGCTAAAAGCTACGGGCAATATTTTGTTTTTGTTTTCTTCACTGGAATTCATTTTTAATCATTGACATGATAAAGTCGCTACATATAGCTAGATATTTCTGAAGGAATTTGGCGCCATGAATGACATTTTGCCGAGTCTAATTAGATTAATGTTTTCCTTCTATATCGGTGCTGGGTGAATCTAATCCTAGACCAGATTATCCAATGATCAATTTCCTTATGACTTACGCTAAATTTGGTGAAACAAATCCATACATCAAAGTAATTTACTATTTACTAATTCCACGCCCTGATTTTTAGAATTCTAATCTCAGATCATAATTTCTGTTTTGTAAATGTATTCTTGAGCCCTACATCTTGGGATGCTGTTTAGAGAATGATGATTTCTTCGTTCAGTATGATTCATATGGCAGCCATGTATGCACAGATCATCGGTATAGTTCTCCATGTCGGCCTCAACCCGGAAGGGATTGTCGGATCGGTTTCTTTTGTTAGTAGATTCGTTTAGGATTCGATGTCGAATCCTGTGAGACATCTGGTTCGTAGGGATACTACATGTACCTTAGCCGCAGTAGATGTGGTGTTTCTTCTCCAGGCCGAGTTACATTCTTCTAGCCCGGTTGCCAGCCAAAGCTCTAGAAGCCAGTCTGTCCAGCTATTTATCCATAGCTGGGGGGCGAAGTAGACGATTCATACCTTTCCCAACGGTATTAGCACGTAAGTGAATCTAAAACATAACATTAGGCAGCATATGATTTACATACAAAGAATAATCACACATAGAATTAATCAGAAGTATTAATGCGATTATTGGCGACATCCATCGCTAATAAACATAATATATGCATTAAAATCCTGTTCATCCATAGTGCGAGTTTTGATCCTTGACGAAAAACTTGTTGTCTGTAGTTTTTCAGTTTATTTGATGTTAAAATGCTAGTACTTACGGAAAGACTTCTATCCATCATCAGGCATGTGTTTTTTTTTCCTTATAAAATCAAAAACTTGAGACGATATACTTGTATGTCGTCCGAAAGATGTTTTTTGAATATCTGCTCTTATTGACGGTTGTGTAAGATGTCGGAACGTGCAAAGACGCAACGCTAAGTTTTTCAAAATTTTTAAGTGAGAATTTTATTTAAATATTTCTTGTGATGTGTTAAATTCACGTATTCTATTTTTACAAGTGTATTCAGTTTTTATGTCATGAACTAAGTATATAGTTCAATAATATAGTGTAATGTCTTAGTAGTAGTTTTTTTATAGGAATTTTTTTATGTACTGCGGATTGATAGTTTATAATAAACATAAAACATTAGAATAAAATGATAAACTGAAACTACAAATAAACTGAAAAACTACAGACAACAAGTTTTTCGTCAAGGATCAAAACTCGCACTATGGATGAACAGGATTTTAATGCATATATTATGTTTTCTAGCGATGGATGTCGCCAATAATCGCATTAATACTTCTGATTAATTCTATGTGTGATTATTTTTTGTATATATATATATATATATATATATATATATATATATACACGCAACCATGTGCAAATTAATTGAAACAAAAAGAATAATTCTGTTATTATTTACTTTTTTCATATTTTTCCAATGAAATATGACCCAGTGCACGTGTTAGTACTTCGTATTTCCATTCCCCAAACTCGTTCCTTGCAGATTGACCACAGATTCTTGATTGGATTTAAATTAGGAGAGTTTCCGGGCCAGACTATAGTACTTTGAATTGCTCACTGGTAAGGCTTGCAAGTCTGTTCGTGTAGCGTTACAATTTTTGTACCCTTCCTTGTAATAACATCCATCGCAGACAATGGCCGTAGGACAACTAATCGACAGTCAAGACAATATGTCTGGGCAGATCTGATAAAGATCTGGATAAAGATCTGATGCAATCATGGATGACGCAATATTTTTTATGGCCAAGCAAATTTCATCATACAACCCGAAAACAGATTTATATTACTATACACTACTGCAAATGAACTATTCTGAGGAACAAATAGAAATTGATTACACACTATCATTCCAGTGAGTCTAAGACTGACTGTATGATGAAAGAAAGGAAACTAAAGCGGTTGTTTCAACTAATTTGCACAAGGGTTTATGCGTGAAAATCGTTGTGAGAGCCTGACCTTATCTGATTGTGTGTGTAAGAGAACAGGAAAGACTGTATACGCACCTGTATTTGTGTGAGATGTTGTTTTAATGTGCGTGATATTAAGAGAGTGTGTATGATTTCAGCGGAGAGATCACCAATATGTGTGTCAGTATATATACGAGTAATGCTTATTTGTGTGTGCAGGTATGAAATGGAGAAAGGGAAAGAAAGAAAGACAGAGAGAGAGAGAGAGAGAGAGAGAGAGAGAGAGAGAGAGAAAGTAAATGTGTTCCTAAAGAAGAAATGACCCAGAAACGCAGAACAATGTCCGAACGTAAATTATTTTAGAATCTTGTATATTGAACTAAAGCGGATGATCATTAAAAGGATTTTAAAATCTTTAGATCTAAATGCAATCAGAATCTTGACAGAAGACAAATAAAAAAATCCCTCTATAACGTCTTTTAGAAGACAGTTATTTGCCATTGTCTTAATCTGGGATTATCCAATAAACATTGTCTTCCATTAGATTCACACGGACACGGTTTATTCACAATCATAACCGGTAGTTATTTCGTCTTCAATCGACGACGTTATCAGTGAGCCAAAGTTGCTTCACCTTTGTGGCATACGTCTGGACTTAAAACTCGTCCTAGATTTTCCGTTGATTCTTCGTAGACCATATTTTGACCGAGTCTTCACAGCACCAGCGTGAATCTTTGTTTTTTTTTCTGGTTTTCGAACTCTTATGAAATTTTTGGATTGCTTTTTTTGGTCTTAAAATTCCTGTGAAATGACTGATTAATTTTTCTGATTGAGCGAGATTTCCGATTTATTTTTCTGGTCTTAAAATTCGAGTGAAATTTGTGATCGATTTTTCTCATAGTTAAACTTATATGAGATTTTGAATTGATTTTTTTTTTCTGGTATTAAAATGCGTGTGAAATTTCGGACAATTTTCTTTTCCTGATTTCGGAACTTAAAGTTTGGATTAAATTGTTTTGTTTTGAAAAGCCATATCCCTATTTTGGACCATATTTTTCTGTTCTTGAAACTAGTTTTGAAAATTTTGACTGGTTCTAAGTAGAAGAAATTTTGAGTGATTATTCGTCGAAGAAAATTCAACAGATTCTTCGAAGAATATATTTTGAATATTGACGTATAAAATCTTTAACTCGATTTTTTCTGATCATCTGCAGAGTTAGTCCTTTCTTCATGCCTTCTTTTGTTACGTTTACTAGGAGTTTCTGCATTTTTCTTTCTGGGTTCAGCACCAGCAAAAATTTATTAACTTATCTCACGGACCAGAAATGAGGTTTTGATTGTTAGAGGTACTGTTAGAGTAAAAAAAAAAACAAAAAAAAAAAAAAAAAAAAAAAAAAAAAAAAAAACAAAACAAAACAAAAACACCTGTGAGTATGGCACGTAAATATAGTTGAGAAACATAGAAGTTGGGGGCGGAATTATGACAGTGTTTATGTATACATATGAGAGAAAGAGTACGCGTGGGTGTATGTGTGCGAAGGTCTTTGGGTGAAAGTCTCTGTAGGTGAGATTTTTACGATTAACTGACCAATCACTAGTAACTCGGCCCTTCAGCTTTGAGGTTTTCTTTTTACCTATGAAAGCGAGGCTGTCGTCAGCTGGCCATTTAAGAGTGGCCTATTTCATCGTAAAATTATCATCAACGAATATATAAATGGAGTTTACATTGGATGTGCATTTATTCTCAAGATACTGCACAAGAATCATTTCTGACTTCTAGAAAAATTAGATATATTTGGAAAATATATTAGAATAATCCAGAATCTATACTGGGACCAAACAGCCTGGATATGAAAATGAATTGGGTAGGTATAGAAAAGAATCGAAGTGAACGTGAGACAAGGATGTGTGTTCACCCCAGATTTATTTACCCTCGACAACGATGGTCTCCTAAGGGAACTGGATAACCTACCAGGATTTATTATCTGTCAGGTAATCTCAACATACGCAGACGACACTGAAAAGAAACTGCAGGGTCTACAAAACAGGGCGGTAATAGAAAGCAAGACAAAAGGACTGTCATGTGCAAAAAGACAAGAAGTATGGACATGAACAAGAGAAAAAAACGCAAGAGGTGCTAATATCAAGCAGGAGCAGAAGTTTACCGAGGGTGTAAAAATGTGACACCGTGATTTGATTACGCATAGGACTAAGGACAGAAGCAATACAAAAGCTCAGATTCGTTAGAATCCCCCCCTCCACAAAAATGTGCTCGATTTCGATATGTGTTAACCGTCTTCTTAAATGTCAGTGAAGGCTCGAGTATTTCTCCACAGATGAAGAGTAAGCTAGAGGCAGAAGAATTGTGGTTCTACCGAAGGATACTGAGACTTGAATTGATGGAGTGAGTAACCTACAAAGAAGTTTTAAAGAAAATGTCAACAGAAAGAACGCATACTCAGAATCAGTAATAAAGAATTCGGCCCGGTGGCTAGGATCAAAGTGTAGTATCTGCGCTTTGTGAGCTGCCGGGTCGGGTGTCTGTCGAACTCTCTGCTTGCAGAGAGGAACCCGGACGAAGCTCCGCCGAAGGGTAGGGTTTCGTTGGGGGAGGTTGACGGAACTGGCCCGCCTCGGCGGGTTTGGATGGTTATTTATTTTTAGCTGGGCCTACGGGCTCAGAGATACCCACATTAAATTCGATCCCCGTGGGTGGATTGATAAATATCATCAGTAATAAATAATTGAAAATCTTTAATCACAAACGGTATTTGATAACTTAAACCTCAAGGGCTGTATTGAAGGTAAGAATGACGGAGGAAGCCAGAGAGTCACTAACCTGGTCGTGTAAAAAGGGTTTACTAAATCAGGGATATCATAATGCCTAAAATGGGGAAGCCTAGCATGTAGATTAGCAACATTCTGTTAGTAATTATTGCAC
Source organism: Acanthosepion pharaonis (assembly GCA_903632075.3). NCBI lineage: Eukaryota > Metazoa > Mollusca > Cephalopoda > Sepiida > Sepiidae > Acanthosepion > Acanthosepion pharaonis. Next base: position 1,098,028 of record CAHIKZ030003413.1, read on the forward strand.
TAATTCCTGACCACATACAAACATTTCCTCATGTTTATCTGCAATGTATGCCTGTAGTAAAATAGGCGTTTACATTAAAATAATATTTGTCGTATATTACCAGAAAATCTTGCCTTCATTCCTGACCACTGACAATCATTTTCTTCCTGATTTCCAACGCATTCCCACAGTAAAATCATTAGCTATGCATATAACAGCTCTAGTTTATCAGACATACACGCCTTCATTCCTGATTGACTGTCAATCCTTTTCTTCTTCATTTCCAATGCCTTTATATAGTAAATTAATTATAAATGTTTTACTGATTGACCTATTCTATTTTAAAATCCTGCCGTAATTCTTGACCCCAGAAAATCTTTTCCATTCCTAATTTAACTGTGTGAATTCGGAAATTTTCGAAAACAAATTTGAGAAAAAGAAATTACAAATTTCGATGTCGAATGAATTAAGCAGCTTTTAACAATGACGACCAAACAATGATAAGGCTTGTGGTGTCGTGATGGGCGCGGGGTGTTGGGTTTTTTTGAACAGCCAATCAATGACCAGCAGTGATTTTGCGGCGTGTATAGAATTAATTAGCAGAGATAGCATTCGGAATTTGATTTCTTTTTTTAATTTTTATAATTCAATTCTTTGGCCTTCCGTTTCTGCTGATTGGACTTTGGCTAAAAAATCTCCCCTGAAATCTTCTTCGTGACTTCTCACGCGAAGATGCAAAGAAATCTGAATTTATTGAGGGGAATATTACTGCGACACGCTTCCATCCAAACACAATAAATATTTTATTCGAGTTTCATTACTTTCATTTACCTGCTAATACCGTTGAGAAATGTATGAATGCATCACTTAAGCAGTTATGGTTAATGAGTAGAACAGGTTGGGTTCTATAGCCGTGATTGGCAACCGGTCAAGGGGAAGGAAAACTCTGAATTCAAAACGGTAGGTTGTCCTAGCGAAGCATATCCTATGCTAAGGAAAGGATCATTCACATTGACCCGATCTCCCTCCTACGGTCAACTCCTTTTATTTTGATAGTTCGGTTGGCCACACAATCAAATTCAACTCAAAACATATATAAGATCCATCGCTAAATGGTCGGTTCTATGATGTTTTCACCCAGTCGCCATCTTCCAAACTTGACGGATTCAAAATCATCTACACAGCCTTGTGGTTGATTATTAATTTTCAAAGCAACATACCATTTTATCCCTGTTTCTATGGAGCGAATGTTCAAATGAATCATATTCCTTACTTCCACCAGTTCAATTAGTTAATCTAGACAGCTTTATTATGAAATTGGTCACTCTGTGGATTAAACTCCCGAGAGGATGTTTTCCAATCTTGACCTTTTCAAGTCTATAGTTATCTATTATGCATAACCTCAAAATCTGCACTTACTTGCTCCTCTTACAACATAAATCTGTAACCCTCTGCTCTGAGTGGCTCTCTGGTTTTTGCTGGTTTAATATTTAGTAAAAACATTCATTTTATAATCAGATACTGTTTAATATTAATAAAGACGTTTGTACGGAGAAATAATTATTAATATATATTAATATATATCGATTAATATATAGTAATTAATATATATATATATATATATATATATATATATATATCAATTAATTAAACCCTATATTTAGTAGATACTCGTATTTGAGTAGACGCCCCGATTATTTATTAAACAGTATATTTACTTATTTTCGTATACAGCCTTGAATATTTGAGAAATTATTAGAGAAAAATATGTTCCTACCAGCAGAATTCGAAACAAGTTTCCTTAAGGATATATATACATATATACAATGTTTCGTTCCCTGCTCATCAATTTAACTAGACATCCGATCGCCTCAAACCAGGATCGTATGAATTTGGACTTAGAGTTTGTCTCAAGAAAACAGTTGTGTTGCTGCAACCTGCACCAGGAAAACAGTAAGATTGTATTACTAAAACATTGTTATCTTAATAACAAATTCGTGCAATCTAATATTTTATGATGTTAAATAACCTGCATAAGTTTGATAAGCTATAGAAAGCTAATCAATTAATTATACTTGTGTGTATATAATATATATATATATATATATATATATATATATATATATATATATATATATATAGGTGAACATTGAAATTGAAACACTTAGAGGCGGCGGGCTGTTTCATGCTAGGTGGCTTTACGATTGCGTCTAGCATGAAACAGCCTGTCGCCTCTGAGTGTTGACTTCAATGTTCACTTTTATATCTACATACGCTATATATCTGATATTGAACATTTTATCCCATAAATATAGCACACCTTAAAACTATATTTCACACACACACACGCACACACACACACACATATATATGAAAGAAAAATACAGAAAAAACAAAATTATGAATATGCATTATTAATGTTAAAATAAAGTCGACGTCGGACGTTTCGGTCTATTTAAGACCATCTTCATGGACATTTTCATTTAAACATAATTAACATTATAACTTATAGCAATTTAACACAAAAGACGATGGACATAAGAACCCAACTAATTCAAACAGATAACTGAAATTTTATACAGATCAGCGTTCTGTTTAAATATGATCACGTAGTCGTCTCGTGGGCGATGTTGTTAAGACGTAGTCGAAGATGATTTCAAAAATTAAAATATCAAAAAAGTCGATTGAAAAATTTTTATAAAAAGTTAAAGAAATCTCTTCCGTTGATGTTGGAATACGTAGTGAAACAATTGGTTCTTATATCTTCAACAAGCTTGAAAGTCCTTCCCGTTACAATGCAAATCCAAAAATGATTTCAAAAAGGATGCAACAGTTCTAAAAAACAGTTCGATAAAAATTCCATTCCTTACTTGATCTATTATTCTCGTCCAAGCTTGAAATCTTCCACGTTATAAAGTAAATTCAGGTTTGTATTTTCAGTAGACAGTATGTAAGCAAATATATGGATATAAATCCGACAGTATGAAAGAAAAAAAAAAAAATAGACCGAAACGTCCGACGTCGACTTTATTTTAACATTAATAATGCATATTCAGAATTTTGTTTTTTCTGTATTTTTCTTTCATATATATGTGTGTGTGTGTGTGCGTGTGTTTGTTTATTTCATAACGTGTGACGTCATTTGTTTACATTTGAATACGCATCGAGTAGATATGAATGTACGAGAGAAAATCATGGAAAATTTTAGTTAAAAAAACAGCAAAATCGACATTGCTAACCGAAACGCTCCTCTGTGGCGAAATCGGTAAAAGCACGTCAGGCTATATGACGTGTCCGTATAGGATATAGGTTCGATTCCTGTCGGAGGATGCATATTTTCTATGACAATTTCTCGAACATTCAGACCGGTAAATGTTGTTTAATACTGTTTATTATAAACAGTGCATTTACTTAAATGTTTGTATCTATAAAAAGAATGTATAAAGATAAAAAATGCCTGAATATATATATATATATATATATATATATATATATATATATATATATATATTTATTCCTTCTTCCAGAGTATTAGTGGGAAGTGAACCTAGACTCTTTTCATCACGCTTATTAACACCCACACCTCCCTCTCTCTCTCTCTCTCTCTCTCTCTATATATATATATATATATATATATATATATATATATATATATATATATATCAAAGTATATAATTGGTATACACGGAATGAATTCCAATAACTAAATAATTACTCTTCTTAAAAGAGTGCTCAATACAAAGTAGAGATATAATAATTTTTTTAAAAAAAAAAGAATTTATAACATAATATGTTATAAAATCATTATAAAATAGCCATTTTGTTTCAAGTGTGTTGAAACAAAATGGCTATTTTTGTAGTGATTTTATAACATACTTATGTTATAAATTTTTTTTTATAAAAATAATTATATATATATATATATATATATATATATTATGTATAGCAATGCAGAATAATGACTAAAGTATTTTAATAGTAAATCGTTACGGTGTCGATTCTAAACATGGAGCCAACAACAAAAGAGAAAATAAACCGGCCTCTCCAAACTCTTCCCTCGCAATAATCTCTCCAACCTTAAGAAACATTATGTTCTACTCATATATGGGCGTTGTGAAGCTAGTCCGATGTATGCGTCTGATCTTTGGGTGTGACAACACCATTTCTTCCCCTGACACATTTATAGTAACAACAGAAACAAATTTCGTTTGGTTATTTTGCGCTGTTTTTTTGCTAATACAAAGGAACCCGAAATGACGTGTCGTCAATGATAATTGTTCATCATGCGCAAATAAACGGCAACGCTGATATTTCTTGGGTGAATACAAGGGGACAATGCATCGTCTTTAGAATAAGATTAGGAACATATTTTTCTTCGATTATTGGCTTCACAATTTCCCGCCTATTATTCTTCTTAGTCGCACTTGCCTTTCTTTGTTCGATCAGGTTTTCAGTCAATAGCATTAAATATGTCATTAGTGGGTACTTTACTGTTATGTTTCATTTTATTGGGGATAATGCCACTGAGACACACGGTTACTTTTCTTTTACTCCCCCTCCTCATTCATCGTCGTCATTTTCATCCTCTTCGTCCTCCTTATACTTCTTCACCTTCTTCTCTACCTTCTTTTTCTCCTCCTACTCAGTAGTGATATTCTTCAGCTCCCCCTCTTCCTTTTTATATTCTCCTTCACCTTCTTATTATTCTCCTCCGCCTCCTCTGCATTCTACTATGTGCGGTGTCTTTTCAGATTGTAATAACGACTCCAAAAAATTTCTTATCCTTTGCTGCACTTTCCATTTACCTTAAACCATCGCCGTTGCTGACATGTTCGGTCCATGATATTCTCAGCATCCTCCTGTAGAATCACATTTATATTTCTGTTGTTTCAAGACAATTTTTCATCTGCGAGGTGATTATTCTTCATTCAATGCCTGATAGGAAGATGGATATTGCAGAGATTTAAAAAATTCCTATGTTAGTTTAGAAGAAAAAAATTCCTGTTTCATAATAAGTTGTTTAGAGTTTTGAAGGCATCTTGGTCTAGTAAACATTTCTATTGACTCAAGGCAATTTTTCAACATTTAGGAGACTGGCTAACATTCACTGCAAAGAGTATGATTGATATTACAAAGAAGTTCTTCACAATTTGCTTGCAAAACAAATTTTCCAGGTTCTATATATTTTTGAAGTTTGTAAAACATGAGGAGATTGTCCAGCATTCACTGCCATATAGTAAGATTGATATTACGTAGAAGTTCATAATTCTTTTCTTTCTTGCTCACGAAATCTTCCTGTTTCATAATATTTTGTTTAGATTTGGACGACATGAGGAGATTGTCCAGCATTCACTGCCATATAGGAGGATTGTTATTACATAGAAGTTCATTCTTTTCTTACTTTCTCACTAAATATTCCTGTTTCTCAATATTTTGTTTAGCTTTTGGAAGACATGAGGAGATTGTCCAGCATTCACTGCCATATAGGAGGATTGATATTACATAGGAGTTCATCTCTCTTTTCTTTCTTTCTAACGAAATCTTCCTATTTCTTAATACTTTGTTTAGCTTTTGGAAGATCTGATGAGATTGTCCAGCATTCACTGCCATATTGAAGGATTGATATTACATAGAAGTTCATCATTCTTTTCTCTGTTTCTCACGAAATCTTGTTTTTTAAAACTTTATTTAGCTTTTGGAAGACATGAGGCGATTGTCCAACATTAAATGCCATATAGGAGGATTGATATTACATAGAAGTTCATCATTCTTTTCTTTTTTCTCACGAATGATATTAGAAGTGCAATACAAATGCAGAAAGATGTGTAATTGTGCTTAATAAATGATGTTAAAGTCCCTTAAATTTGATAAATTTGATAATGTAACTCACAAAGGGCTTTTGGAAAGGTCATTAGAAATATCAAGAACCTATTTTGGCAGCAAACTGGCTGTACTTGCATTGATAATGAATTCATTAAATATAGAAAAATAGAATGTTTTTAAGACAAGTATGTGTCTTCTCACCGGACCTTTTCAACCAATATACCGAGCATTGTTAGGGTTAGAGTTAGGGTCAGGGTTAGGGTTGGAGTTAGGGTTGGGGTTAGTGTTAGGTTTAGGGTTAAATTTGGAGTTAGCGTTAGGGTTGAGGTTAGGGTTAGCGTTAGAATTGAAGAGACCGTCCAAATAAATCACAGCTCTATAGACACCTCCCTTTTTAATTCTACAATCTTATAAAAATACGATATTTACTCTAATAGTTGACAAGCATGCACATATCAATATATATATATATATATATATATATGAAGAAAAATATATACGGAAAAAAAACAAACAAAAATCCTTATATACAATTATGCTGTTTTAATGTTAATATGTCAACGTCTGACGTTTCGGTCTAATAAACCATCTTCAGGACATATTCATAAATTATAACATTATCAATACAACATGACAAAGACGATGTACATAAGAACAAGATTTATCCAAACAAATAACTGTTATTGTTTTTGATGTTGCTCAGTGTTATTTTGTCGTTGTAGAAACGCTATTTGCAGTGGATCCATAGTAATATTTCACATCATCTTCTGATTTGATGATAGACGTGTATGTAATACCATCAGTCATGCATTACCCGTTAAATGGGCAGGTTGCGTTTTTACGGCAGTTGCATTATTTTTAGTGTTTTGTTTGCGAATTTGATTAATACATTATTGTTATGTTGGGATATGCAATTACCTATGTTTTTTGTACAGCTATAACTTACCTTAAAGTTTAATCTTTTTCAGTGTTGGAGAATGATCGAAGTGTTCATAAATTAAATTCAGGAAAATTCTACTTACATTGGTTTTGACATTACTCTGTTATAGTGGGTTGCGTTTCCGTTGTTTTAGCTTATTTATATGCTTGTTTATATTTCCTTACAACATATTCAGGATGACTGAAGTACGGATTCCATGTTCAATTACCTTATCTCCTATACTATATTAGTTATAAATGTTTCATATATCGATTTATTTAAAAGTGTTAATTATTTAATAATTGCATTTACTGGATTTTTCTGATGGATTCTGATAAGATGACATCACTGCTTTCATTCTGGGAAGGTTTATCTTGAGTCCTATTTTCCTTCAAGATCATTTATATCCAAATTATGAATACCTTTGTCATCAACATAGCATTACTCACGTCATCAGCATAGTACCACTAATATATCCGGAATAGTACCACTAGTAGTTAATAATCTTGAAAGTAGTTCCTCATATTTCCTTCTTATGTCAAATATAAATAAATAGGTGGCTCGTAAGTCACTCAATAATCGGTCATTTTAAGGTTAATGCTGCGATCTTTTGAAAAATAATTGTAAAGTCTATTTTGATTTGGTGATGAGATTTTAGACCTCGTTGCTTATTTCCAGATTTTGCATGTGGCGAATTGCTTGTTATTCAACAACGACCCCCATTTTGGTGTTGATAATATCATTTGCGTCTTTGTATATCTTAGATGGTGTCAAGCGATATTATCCATCTTGCTATCACTGGAGAAATGAGCGATGAGTGGGAACTCAAAGAGGAAAACTGAAACAAAATGAACAGTGATTATATATTACGCTGAAAATTGAAAGCTCGGCTAAGATTTCAGAAAATTAAAGAAAATAAATAAATGAATAAAACTCGAAAAGCAAAAATAAATAAACCAGAATGTAAATGAATCGTTTGACATTTTTACTTCATTTATTTCTTTCTGGCCCGCCTGAATTCGCTTTCATTTCTTTAGATTTTGCTTTTAACAGACGACAAGAAATAAGGAAATAAAATTCTGGAAATCTCGTATAAGATCTCGTGGAAAATCTTTTTTTTTTTTTTTTGTACGGTTTTCACTCGCTTTTTCAATTTCCTGTGTCGTTATTTTAATTTGAACGAAGAAAGATCATTTCTGATTTTTATGAAGTCTACAATGTAGATATAGACATAAAATAACGTATTCCGATTTGCTAGTTAAGTTTCATTTAATGGATTGCGTCATACTTCCATATATATGTACGTATATTTTATCGTGAAATATATATATATATATATATATATATATATATATATATATATATATATATATATATGTATGTATGTATGTACACACACACGTATATATATATATATATATATATATATATATATTTTTTTTTTTTTTTGAAGGGACGAATACAGAGACCTGGTGCACCGAATGTCACAACGTTCCCAAACGACCCTACGCAGGTTTTGAATACAGAGTTGTCCTTCTCCTAGACCAGTTGCCATCCAAGGCTATAGAACCCAGTCTGTCCTGCTATTTTACCCATAGCTGGAGGGAGAGGAAAAGGATTCATAACTTTCCTAAGGGTATTAGCACGTAAAGTGTGGCTCGTCCTGCACGAGGCCTTCACCACTATAATCAAATCTCATGTGCCGGTGTCGGGCTGTCGATTTCCTGAAACTGATCTGCTTGACCCTCATACGTCGGATCTCCACGGAAAGTCGATTATATATATATATATATATATATATATATATATATATATATATATATATATTGATCCATGTTTCAATAAATAATATAGGCAAGTTTTGTCTATTTATTTTATGTAAATTCTTTTAATATCGTCTGATAAGCTTAATGATATTTTCATTAAAAGAAGAAAGAAAATCACCATATTGTACATAATTTTAATCCCATTTAAGCTTTCGGCTTACATAAGCCATTATCAACGATGACAAAAACATTACAGTAGATTAAACAATACACAGACATAGGAATAATGAGAGTGACTTTTTGTTTGCATGGGAGATTTCCAAGCAACCACAAAGTCGTGCATACTAGACGCTGGTAATCTATTTAGTTCAGGTTAGGTTTCAACTGTTTTATGTAGTTTTTGTTTATTTTTCTCATGTTTAAGAATATATATATATTTGGTTGGATAGATATGAGTTTGTGACCCTGGGTTTCACGCTTTAGCGATCGTCAGACAAACTGATTAATGTTTTAAAAAATGTGGGTTTATGTAGATTGCGTGTATTGTGGAAGTGGTGGGGGAAATTTCGTCGTTTTGTCATTCATCGTACTAACGCAAACATCGATGTATGCAGACACATATACATATACATACTTGGTCGTCCGTCGGGACTCATACATATATATAAACATATGTAGACAGTTTCGGCTATGACACATGTATGTATACGGGTGGTGTTATGTCTATACATACGCATTTGTATGTTGAAATGTTGAAATTTAAACATTGGAAGTGTGGCGGAAATGTCTCGTTATTGTCTCGTGAATGTATCCATGTCATATTATGAAATTTTTTTTTTTTTTTTTTTTTTCCGTTGAAAATATTTGAAAAATATTTTCTCGCATGTATGTATATATGTGTGGTGGGGTTTGTGTAAAATTATGATAGGTAAAAATTATTATTATAATTATTTATATTTATTTTTAAATTTTTGAAAAAAATGGGGGTTTATTTGTTATATTTAAAGCTGGTTCTTTGTTTGTTTTTGGTGACTGTGTATATGTAACAGGTAAAAAATTGTAATCCTTATTGTTTAATTTATATGGTGATATTGAGCGCTTTCTAATAAGTACCGCGCATATAATATATAAATAATTATACATATATATATATTTCTTTATATTTATATTCACTTTTCACATATATATATATATATATATATGTTTTGAACAATAAAAAAAATTGAACAATTAAATTTATCAGACACACTGGGTTGTATATTACTATTTTTCGTTTTATTATTTCAATTAGATTTCTCGATAAGTGTCGGCGAGCATGGTCATCATCAAGAGAAAATAACTTTTCTGCTTGCTACTAGAAGTGAACTACACAAATGAATATATATATATATATATATATATATATATATATATATATATATATATATATATATATATATTACATTCAATTACGTGCTAATACACGGAAAGGTATTAATCCTATTCTTTTACCTCCGGTTATGGGTAAATAGCAGGACAGACTGGGTTCTATAGCCTTAGATGGCAGCTAGTCTAGAAGAAGGACAACCCTGAATTCCAAACCTGCAGAAGGTCATTTGGTGAACTTGTAGCACGTAATGCACCAGGTCTCTGTATTCGTACCTTCAAAAAGTGTGGATGGTTCTCCACAAAGCTTTCATCGATATATTCAAATGATATGTACTGGTGTCTGGCTGTCGGTTCCTAGAAACGGAGCTGCTTGACCCTCATACGTCGAATACGACGGGAGAGTCAACCACCCTTTTCTTTTTTATAATCTCCCTGTTTCTGAATACTTTCTTTAGAAAAAAAAGAGAGTGTTGAACATCTCTTCCTAAATGGCAGTGAATGCTGGACAATCTCCTCATGTCTTCCAAAAGCTAAATAAAGTATTAAGAAACAGGAAGATTTCGTTAGAAAGAAAGAAAAGAGTGATGAACTTCTATGTAATATCTATCCTCCTATATGGCAGTGAATGCTGGACAATCTCCTCATGTCTTCCAAAAGCTAAATAAAGTATTAAGAAATAGGAAGATTTCGTTAGAAAAAAGAAAAGAGTGAAGAACTTCTATGTAATATCAATCCTCCTATATGGCAGTGAATGCTGGACAATCTCCTCATGTCTTCCAAAAGCTAAACAAAGTATTAAGAAATAGGAAGATTTCGTTAGAAAGAAAGAAAAGAGTGATGAACTTCTATGTAATATCAATCCTCCTATAAGGCAAGGAATGATGGACAATCTCCTCATGTCTTCCAAAAGCTAAATAAAGTATTAAGAAATAGGAAGATTTCGTTAGAAAGAAAGAAAAGAGTGATGAACTTCTATGTAATATCAATCCTCCTATAAGGCAAGGAATGATGGACAATCTCCTCATGTCTTCCAAAAGCTAAATAAAGTATTAAGAAACAGGAAGATTTCGTTAGAAAGAAAGAAAAGAGTGATGAACCTCTAAGTAATATCAATCCTCCTATATGGCAGTGAATGCTGGACAATCTCCTCATGTCTTCCAAAAGCTAAATAAAGTATTAAGAAACAGGAAGATTTCGTTAGAAAGAAAGAAAACAGTGATAAACTTCTATGTAATATCAATCCTCCTATATGGCAGTGAATGCTGGACAATCTCTTCAGGTCTCCCAAACGCTAAAGAAATTAATAAGGAACGGGAAGATTTCGTTAGAAAGAAATAAGAGAGAGATGAACTTCTATGTAATATCAATCCTCTTATATGGCAGTGAATGCTGGACAATCTCCTCATGTTTTCCAAAAGCTAAACAAAATATTATGAAACAGGAAGATTTCGTTAGAAAGAAAGAAAAGATTGATGAAATTCTATGTAATATCAATCCTTCTATATGGCAGTGAATGCTGGACAATCTCCTCATGTGTTCCAAAAGCTAAACAAAGTATTAAGAAACAGGAAGATTTCGTTAGAAAGAAAGAAAAGATTGATGAAATTCTATGTAATATCAATCCTCCTATATGGCAGTGAATGCTGGACAATTTATTCGTGTCTTCTAAATATGTCTGTAACCTACCCGAACTGCTTGTGTTACATTTCCGATATAATTCTCCTTGTACTCTATTCGTTGTTTTGCTATATGTCTCAGTAGGTTGACTGATGAAGTTCACCGTCGTTTGTACCTGCTTTCTTTTCTGAAAATGATGTTGGATCTCAGTTACAAAAAGAAATAAACAAATCACCAGCCCCATCCCGAATTTTCACGGGCGAAATGAAATGTCGAAATCACAAATCGTACGTCAAATGTTAAAAATCCCAATACACGCAAACGGACAGAAATCCAGCGTACAAGGCAACAGTCATTGACAAGCCGACGAACGATGCAGAAAAATAAACCACAGTGTAACCCGGATATAAGAGACCAGGATATAAGAGAAACCCGGATATAAGAGAGATTTTCTCTGGTCCCAAATTAGAGCCTGTGTTAATGTAAACAAAATAGACCAAACCCGGATATAAGAGAAACCCGGATATAAGATACTTCTTCTCCGGTCCCGACAACTCTCTTATATCCGGGTTACACTGTACTTCTCAATTCGAGAACGCCAACTGCTTTTATCGATGGGACATTTTTTTTTCCTTGGTAGTTGTTGGGGGAGGAGAAATATATCCGAGATGCATTTTTGGCAACACATTGACTGATTTGTATCTATTTTGGCTATTTTGTCTTCGGGATATCGTACAGAATAGATGTACTTTTTTTTTCTCGGTAAGTGACTCTTTCCTCAGTGTTTCTTAGAGCTTTCTTTAAAAATGGATCTAATTTGGTCTTCTGGTATATCCCCGTAATTGTCTGCAACTTTGTTAATACTGAATTCATCAAAAGCTACCATTCTCTCTGGTTCTGCTACTTTTTCTTTTCATTTCACATTATCCGGTTCTTCGATATTTCTATGTATTACCAGCTGTTCTCTTTAATCCGATGTATTTAGCTCCTCTTAGTAATTTTTATTTATTTATTATCAGGGAAGGCTTTTGTCCTGTTATTTTTATATGTCTGCTTTTTCAGTAATGCTTATAGTTTTCTATATCTGCACATATTCCGTCGGCATTTTCTGCTATTTCCTTTTTCATCGTGTCGATCATTTCAGCTCTAATCCATGGCTGACTGATAAAAGCTGATGCAATAACAAAAAGAGAAGTGAGATACATTAAGAGAAGCTTTAGTAACATCAGACAAGTACTCTACTCGAGCCCACTTTTGCGGGAGCTGGGTAAATTTTGGCTAGTGGCCCAGTTGGAAACAACAGGGCCCCCACATTAAAATTGACATTATGTCGCATTTGTTCGGGTAAATGGCAGTATTTCCGGTAAATGGCAGTATTTCGCAGTTAAGCAGTGATCTGCTTGGCTTGCGATTGTCACGCTCAGATGCCTGATACTGCGGTTCTGAATGGCGGGGGTGGTTAAATTTTGACCGTTGGCCCCAATGTACACACTCGGGTTCCCCACACTAAACGCGATCTTGTGTCACTTCTCTTTTTAGTGGGTAGCCTGGGTAAATACAAGTTCGTTCGAGTCAGTTTTTTTTTTGTCACTAACCGATTGGAATTCATATGTTTGTCCCGGAAGAACTGTTATAATTTACGTAAAGTTTATCTCTTATTTTGTTACGTTTCTTATACTGATTTTTTTGTAGAAGCTTTCTTCTTCATTCTTTTCACTCTTTTTTTTATTTTGTTGCTAATGTCACATCTACTTTCACTAGTTTATTGAATTATTTTTTGTGTATATGTATTATTTGTGTATATTGTATTTTTGTGTATATGTATTATTTGTGTATATTGTATTTTTGTGTATATGTATTATTTGTGTATATTGTATTTTTGTGTATATGTATTATTTGTGTATATTGTATTTTTGTGTATATGTATTATTTGTGTATATTGTATTTTTGTGTATATTGTATTTTGTATTTTAATTTTTATATTGTATTTTAATTTTTCGTTTCTTTTATTTTTCAGCTCCCGTCCGTAAATTTAGTATTTTTTCTCTCTTTTTGCTTAATGCTTTTAGTTTTTATTTTCTACGTGTTACTTATGTTTTTTGTGCTCTAAAATTAATATTCACTGGACTCCGCTCCGCCGCAAGCTAAGTTTAATTATAGTTTAATCTGTTTGTTTTTTTTTTATTTTCTAATGAGTAGCCTAAGCAAGACATAATATTACAACTGCTAGGAGTTTGTTATAACGGTATTTTTAATTTATTAAAGAAAATTGTCTGCCACCTTCACCACAGTTGTTGAATCTTATGACCACCTTTCTCGAAACTTCATGGCCCTTCACAATCCGGACGGGCGTGCAACAATCCGAGAAATGTGTACAACTACACAGAGGATACGATGGTAAACTGTTTGACATGGCCCGACTGAGGTTAAAGACATAGTTACGCATAATACTCGTAAGAGAAATTCTGTTTACTGATAACGTAGAGATATGAACATGCAATCCGAACACGACCTGATTAGTCAATTTCTGAATTTCCGTTTAAAAGTGCGTTTAAAAAAAAAGTCCGTGTACACAGCTTCTGTAGGACGTGCCGGGAAAACAAATGAACCAACCAGGCACTTATCTACAATCCCAGCCCTTACATTAGTCGTAAACTGATGCTGGTGTCCAGCATGTATTATACCATGTGGATTCCGATCTGCCCACAAATGTTGGTTGTGTAAATTTGTTATTCCATCTCTTCAAATATTGCCTCATTCGTAAATAAGACTGAAGAGGCAAAACATGGATCGGCAGTTTCTGTAATAAACCATCGGCAATAGTTCTCCCGTGGTGGGTGATCAGAGGACGAAACATCCTGCACACGTTGCAAATGACACGGACACAGGAGCAGCATCTGAATTGGCCTCCATGCAGTACTATGAGATGTACAACATACAAGGACAGCTTGACGTGTGCTGATATCTTTATTGTCTCCAACAACCTGTAGAATGTGTTCTTCATGGTCAGATGTACGAACGGATCTTGGTCTTCCTCGATCCATAGCTAATGGCGCCACGGATCCTATCTCAACAACGCGACGATAAACAACAGCAAAGTTTGGCTGGATCGGCTGTCTACGATCTGGAAATACAATTTGATACAGCCGTTCAGCCTCGCATCCATTATCATTCGCACATACGTATTTAAAAACCATCTACCTGCTCACTATATGAATATCCTGCAATTGTTAAATGGAACGCTTGAATCATTACTACACCAGTTAAACGTTTAAGATTAACAATAAATTTACACGAATGTCAAATGTGACCTAGTCTTGGGATAACACAGCGATATCTACTGTAAACTTTCTTTAAACATAATCATTAAAAAACGAAGGATTTACGGGCATATGTTTATACAGTGTGAGGAAGCCCTCCCCAAAGTTTGTAAAACTAGTTTTGATACAGTCTGTATATATATATTTCAATCTATTCATATCTATCCCAATGCGTTAACAGGTATTTATCTCCCCCTCTTTATCTATCTATATTTTCCTAGTTCTTTCTTTTTCTTTCTCCTTCTGTCCATATTCCCCTGTTTTAAAAATCTTCCGAACTCTTACCTCACGACAGATATTCACTGTCCTTCAAGCTCTCGTGAGACATCTTCAAATACATCGAACCAAAAATAATTGGACACTTGAATAGTGTAATTGATTGAAAAATGATCCTTGTTGATTTCGAATTCCAGTCATGCTCATTTATTTTGATAACAGCGGATGACATTTATTCTACGTCATTTTTCTAGGTCTTCGAGCCTTTGTAGAAACTCTCAGTTCCACTCTTTTACTGTTAATAGTAAGTTTTATTTCCTGTAAGTCGGCAGTTAAATATATTCGACGTTTTTTCTGATGTTGTGAGAATGATGTCAAAGAATAATCATTTCTAGCATTCCTGTAAAAGAAATATCAGCAGAGAAGAATGAGCAAGTTCAACATCTTCCCTTTGCTTTCAGTCAAGCTCAAAAAGCTGCTCAAGACATTTGAACAAATGAACAGGCTCAAAGAGCCAATTCTGCTGAAAAGAACTGACCGTTCGTACAGCGGGATTATTCAACATGACACTGCTCACACTCATGTCAGTAATATGATCAAACATGCAATTAAAGAGAACGGTTGGAAAGTTGTGCCACGTATTCCCCTGATTTAGTCCCTTCAGACTACCACATTTTTCGGTCACTTTCTAATAATTTGAGGGGTGTTTCTTTCGACAAAGATAACGAGCTTAAAACGTGAATTGATGAATTTTCGTGTCAAAACCTAGTGATTTCTATCATTGATGCATTGAACAGTAAGTGAATCTTTAGGAGGATATCGTAAACAATGAAAAAAATACATTGTTGCATGATTCAGCCGAACTATTTATAAATAATGTGTATTAAAATAAATTATAAAAAGGAAACGAATTCATCTATCAACTTTATATATCATAGACAATCTGTAAATATTACCGTGAATCTGCTTGCACATAAAAAAAATTGCTGAAGTATATTTTTGTTTAATTTTAATTTAATTTTCTTTTGTAATTTTAGACAATGTAATGTTGGTATTCTCAGAATGGTGAACTATATATTTTTTAAATAATTGTTTGGCAGGCTATAATTTTTAGAGCAATGGTATCTCTGCTCTGACTTCCTGAGGTTAACCATGGGGTCAGATACAAGTTAAAATATGGGAAGTCGATTTTGATTAGCCGAGTCAGCGTGATAGATTCTAGAAAAAGGTTTTCAGTCAGTTGGTTCTTATACAGCAAGGAATGTAGACGTGATCGCTTACGTGTCTGAAACGGCTCCCCAGTTAGAGTGAGCGATCACACTGAATAGTATGTATACGTCGACGTTAATAAAATAATTAAGTTAAAAATTTCCTGTGTTGAAGTTTTTTTGTTTTTCTTTCTGGACTCAAGGCAACTAACGACCACCGGGTGCGAGAGAAGAATTCATCTTAAGAAAACAATGCGACGTCTTCGATTATCGAATCGAGGCCGTCACCCAAGAACTCCCCAGTACTAGGGGGTTATACAGCACATTGGCTATTGCGTAGACAGACAACCCACAAGTCGTACAAGTTTGTTTAGCCTTAGTCAAATTGTCATACCAGTGTCTAGACTTAAGTCGGTAAGTTACTCGTAGCTTCGTCCAATGCCTTTTAGTTTCAGTATCTTGTGAGAGTGTTTAATTTTTCATCCTTCTTTCCTCATAATTTCGTCTAACTTTGCCTCTGAGATTTTATACTGTCTCTTTCTGGTTTTAAATATAACTGATTTTATTTTTTTAGTTCCAATTTTCTTTATTCTCATCATCCACCTATACTACCATATATATGTGGCTTCGTATCTCATCTTCATTAGACGGAAAATCTTCCAGTGGAAAGTTTATATAAAATCAGTTGCTTGGAAAGTTGGTTCACCGTGTCCTTCTGGACATCTTTTGTAACTTCACCATTCGTCCATAGATTTTGAATGAAATACAAAGCATACTCAACATCCTCCTGTAGATCAGCATTTTTATTAGCTCAAATCTCTACTTTATCTGTGATGATTTTGTTCAGCATTCAGTGATAGTATCAAACAGTTTAACGCTCGTTCTTTGTTATTGTTTTTACTACTAACGACATATCCTTGTTTCTAAATACTTTGCTTAGTTTTGGAATGTATGCTTCGCTATTTCAGTGCTGTTTCGGCGTTTGTTCTCACATTTTCCGTATACGATTAAAAAAAGAGGACGATTAGACGATTTCGGTGAGATACCGGAGTACCTAAGTATGTCTACATTCATAACATCGCCTAAGAAGGCAGGTTCCAACGAATGCGAACTCCAGCGGACAATCAGTCCAGTAATCCGTATAAAAAAAAAATCATTATCCGAATTCTGATGAATAGAGCGAACAGCAGAATCAAACTGGAAATAAGACAAGAACAGTACGGGTTCGTCAAAAACACTGAAACAAGGAAGGCAATATTTATGCTCAGAATGTTATCAGAAAGAGCAATACAGATGCAGAAAGACGTATACCTTTGTTTCATACATTAAGCAAAGGCATTCTATTAAATACGCCACAAAGATCTGCTGGAACAGTACAACAACGTTGACATATTTGGGAAGATTATTAGAGCAATCAAGAATCTATACTGGCAGAAAAACGTCTGCTTACGGATAGAAAATGCGTTCAGCAGATATGCAAAAATAGAAAGGGGTGTAAGACAAGGATGTGTCTTCTCACCGGACTTATTCAACCTATACCGTAAGGCGATTCTGCAAGAATTAGAAGTCCTACCAGGATTCATTATTGGCAGCGAAAATTTTAACAACATAATATATGCACAGCACACCGTATTGATAGCAGACAGAGAAAGAAAACTACAAAACTCCTACAGTAATTAATGAAAGAAAGCGAGAAGAAAGGACTAAATGTAAACTACAAGAAGACAGAATGCATGGTTGTTAGCAAACGGATGAGTTCAAAATGCGAAGAGCAAATTGGAGATATCAAAGTCAAACAATTACAAAAATTTAAATATCTAGGAAATGGTTTAACAGAGGACGGAAAGTGTGACACTGAAATCCGAAGGCGTATTGAGATAGCCAAAGTTGCCTTCCAAAAGCTAAGCAGAGTATTAAGAAATAGAAAACATTGCTAAAGTCAGTGAAAAGAGTACTAAACAGTTAAGTGATATCTGTATGTCAGTGAATGTTGGATAAACTCCTCAAAGATGAAGAAGAGACATGAAAACAACAGAAATATGGTTCTGCAGAAGGATGCTGAGGATAGCATGAATCAAACATGTGAGCAAAGGCGAAATTTTAGAGATAGTGGAAACAAAATGAAACTTACAGTTAACACCAGGAAGAGAGGGTTGAATTTTCTAGGGTACATAATGAGGAAACATTGCTTAGAAAATCTGATACTTACAAGACAGATTGAGGGCAAGAGGGTAGTAAAGAACAATGCATAAAATACTTAGCTTGAGGAAATCGATGGCGGATTAGGGTTTGAGAGAAATGGTAAGAAGACAAAGGTTGTTAAGAACTACAAAGGAGAGGAAGTTATGGAGGGCTATGATCGCTAACGTCCTGAAGGGACACCACACGTGTCAGAAGAAGAAAAATGATCTTGTGTAAATGGATAGCGAAACAGAGTTTGGGAGAAATGGCAAAAAAACAAAAGTTATTAAAAACCACAAAGAAGAGGAAGTTGTTGAGGGCCATGTTCGCTAACGTCCTGAAGGGACATGGCACATAAAGGAGAAGAACTCATATTTCGCATCTTGAGCAGTTCCTCTTTTGTTATTTGGCGTTTAGTCCTTTCTTCTCATTGGCCTTGTATATTATTGTAATAAAGGAATGCCTTGTTTAGTCTTTCGAAAAAAATTTACTCTTTTCTAATATGTAAAGCTCTATATTTGTATATATTTGTGTCTACTTGAAACACTGAAGATTTGTTTATTTATATATAAAATTATATGAGTTCCGTTCGTCCGTCTGTCACACTTGCTAAAATAGCCATATATTGACCGATCAAAACAAATTTTAGGGAAAAGGGCAAACAGGTAAGAGGGTACAAAGTGCGGTTGGTTTTACTAGTGTGCATTGCTTAGTGCAATAAATTTGAATTAATTCTTTGGTAAAATTTAAAACTTTTTTATTATTTAACATAGAAAATACTCCCAACTATCAAAATTTCCAATCATCACGATTTTAAAAGGAAACGGAAATTCCTATATTGTGCCTACTGCGCAGACTCATCAACCTGTTTTTGTTCGATAAAATGTGCTATCTACCGAATCTGTACGTAGTTTTTCACAAAAATATGGTTTTAAACATAGAATAATGTTATTCTAATTTTGTTTTATGATAATTCTTATTTTATTTTACATTTGCAAGTATTGTTAGGTACATATGATTGTATTTGAGATCCTTATCGGTTCGCAATCGCTGAATATTAGTGTCAAATTGTCGTATGTTTGTGATGAATAGTCATTTCGCAACTGAAATCGACCTATGAAACTGCAATTTTTTAAAGATTTTTCTTTAAACTGTGCATAATACGTACCCCTAATTTTGCTTATTGTCTTTTTTAGAAAAAATGCTTAGTATACATGGAGAATTATGGTAATTCATAATACGGTAAAATACATTTGTGGACCAAATATAGGTCCTAATGTTTGTTTTTGTTAATCTTTTATTGAAAGCTATATTTTCTACAGCTTATGAACTCTTTGCATAGGGTATTTGCTCGTCATTTAATATAAAGAAACTGACTGGAATTGGGACACGCCTCATCAATTAACAATTCCGAGCCATTATCCGTTTCATCACCCGTACATCCAAGCTTACATCACCTGGTATTTCCAAGCGGTCACCCATCTAGGTACTGACCAGGCTCTGCATTCCTTACCTTCAGTGATCGCACGGGAAACAATGTTTCAACGTGATGCAGCCACAATCCAATTGTCAATGGCTTACTGTTGAAACTTGACTAATGCATGGAATAATAATACAACACAAAATGTACTTAGAACAAAATGTATTGAAACGAGAATGTGTACACAATATTTACATATAGTCTTTTGTATATTCCTGGTAAGACCGTTCCTGGAGAATGTGTTGACTGAGTCGCAGTCGGGCAGAGTCTCAGGTTGAATCTCTTGATTCCTTCCTCTCTTCCCGGTACCAACCATATTTATATGGTCGGTACTCCACTATGCAAATTAGGTGGATCCTACCACAACACTTACATTTCTCCAGGTCAACTATTTATATACTGACGATAATTGCGGAAAGGGTTTATGAAGCTCTAAATAACTATGGCCTTTCGTTAGACTTCGGCAGGGTTTAGCCTGAATGTTTTCTACACAAACTGAAAAATCACGGTGCTTCTAGACAAATTTAGGAACTGATCCAATCTTTCCCATCGAATCGAAAGAAATCTTGAACGGCCATTCTTCTAGTTCCTTTCATACTAATGCAGGTGTCCCACCAGGGCTCCTTCCAGGGTCCTACTTTGTTTTTGATTTTCATTAATGACTTTCCCGATGGTATAACTTCTCAACTTGGTATCGACGTTGATGACACAACTATTTACTCCTATCTTGATACTATGTCTGATCAGTTTGATAAAGTCAAATTTTGAGCTGATATCCAAAACGACCCTCATTCAGTTGTTAACTGGGGCAAAGGATGACTTGTTAACTATTACGTCTCTAAAACTAAACTGCTCTCTATTAATCATCTGAGAGAACCATTCCTGTCTTCCAAAAGCATGGATGATGCTGATCTTCAGGATAGTAAGCCGTTGAGCCTTCTTAGGCTATCGTTTTCGGCTGACCTGAAGTGGAAAATACAATAGTGAATCCATTGTTAGGTCAACTGCTAGGAAGATCTGATCACTGTGCTTTGGTTGATATAGACTCTGTTTTATAAATCTAGAAGTCTATCATAGAATAGAATATCTATCATTCATCCATAGTTAGAATATTGCTGCCACATGTGGTCCGGTATTCCTGCTATTTATCCAGAACTCTTTGACAAGGCGTCCCGGCTTCAGTCACTTTACCACCGTTTTGTTGTAGCTTCAGTTTGCCTTTCTATATATACTTTCACTATAATTGTTAGGATAAACTCTTCGCTATAAGACGAAAGGGGCTGACTTGGAGTGGCACTTTGATGCCGGTTAGGCTTCGAGGATATTGTCCTCCCTCTATTGAACCCTGCCCAGATTTTGGTTAGTTTAGGGTTGTTTTTGCCTTTTTCGTTTCTTCCTTCAAGTTAACTTTGGCCCCTTATGAACTCTTTGCATAGGGTATTTGCTCGTCTTTTAATATAAAGAAACTGACTGGAATTGGGACACGCCTCATCGATTAACAATTCCGAGCCAATATCCATTTCATCACCCGTACATCCAAGCTTACATCACCTGGTATTTCCAAGCGGTCACCCATCTAGATACTGACCAGGCTCTGCATTCCTTTTATTTCTGTCCCTATCTTTATTTAGTGTAATTTCCCAACCCCTCTCTCGTTAGGTGGTCAGTGATGTCAGTTCTCTGGTCGATGCGAGGCGCCTTTCTTTTCGGGTGTGATTTTCGAATTTGTTGTTGGTTTTGTATGAGTGTGTGGTTGAGTAAGTGCTTGGGATGAATGAATATTTTATATTATTAAAGTCCTGTATTGATTTCGTCCAGTGAACCGATGATTCTGCCAAAGTTTAAGGATTGGTATGGGTATTACTAACACTATTTTGCTTAGTTTCTTGTAAATAGTTTTGTATCCAGACTGTAAATACTCACTGGGGATAATTTTTTAATTGTTGTTGAATTCTTCTCCTCCACAGACAAGGAATTGTACATAAGGGGGCTAGTTAGGACGGCATAGAGATATTGATGTATTATGGGCTAGTAAAAATGGTAAGTAAAAATGTCTTTTAGTGTAAGGAATATTGTGGAATGTTTGAGATAGTTTTTAAGTCTAGCTAAGTCTCCATTCCTATTTTGGCCTTGCGCCATATTCCTGTATATATATATATATATATATATATATATATATATATATATATATATATATATATATATATATATATCAGAATAAATATTACTCTTTGCTATCATATTTAGCGTTTTTGTATTTCCTACTATAAATGGAAAAGAGGGTCTCATCAATTTACAGATGATTTTTAACAATTCTATGCTAACAATTTCTTTCCTCGCACTTTGGGAAATCTCTTTCAGCTCCTTGCTTTCCAGTCAAATTTAATCTGCAAAAAATTAAATACAATGTCAATCGCTATCCACTGTTCTCCTGATTACTCTTCTTTTGTTCCTGCTCCTTCCCAATGTTCCTATATCTAAATCTTCCACACCCAGTAACCCAGTGTGTATCAGTTAACTCGATTAGAAAAAATAAATTCAGGTTAACATAAACCCTGTAAATACCAAAATAAGTAAGTTATATGCCATGCGTGATACACCCTTAGGCGATCATGTATCTTTCGATACATGACTGACGAGGCAGATTTATTTCCTGCAGTAGGTTGTCATTTCTTTCTGCGGTAAAACAGTTGCCATCCAAGGCTATAGAACCTGGTCTGTCCTGCTATTTACCCATAACTTGGGCGAGAAGAAGAGGATTCACACATTTCCCAAGGGTATTAGAACGTAAGTGAATGTAATGTATTCGACAGGAATTTGAACTCGGCTATCCGATTCCTCCACCGACCAAAGTATATACCCAAAATAGCCTCCATGTATAATTGGGGCTGTCTACTTAACTCGGTGTATAAAATAAGTCGGCCTTATAATGTTCAACCGTTTTAAATCCCAAGAGCCCATCAAGGTAGAGATAGTGTAAGAGCTAAAAGACACACTTTATGGGGTTACGTATGAAATATAACGGTTAACTCCTGAGTTGAACAGGTTAAGATTGCAGTGATTGGGTCGGCATCCTCTTGGGTATACGTTGGAAGAAGCTGCTAGAGTGAGATTTACATCTCACCAATTGAACCGGAAGGGAATGAGGGTGGCTTGCTACACTGGGCGAGGCAGGGCGGATCTTAGCCGTGATGGTTAGAAATAATGGAACTAAGGAATATACTCAATCGGAACAGATTGCGCAGAAATTGCAAAGGGATATTGAGAGGCTTGCGACGTTGCGTCTGAGCGGAAAGGGGTTTTAAGGGTGGAAAATAATTCATCACGGAGACGCTTTTGGACACTATCGAGGCTGCGAAGTGAACACTTGGCAACTCCTACCCATATATGGCAGAAGTATATGGAAGAAAATAAACCCCCTTTTACGGCAGATTTTGCTGTTATTTAAATTTTAAGAAAGGTAAAAATTCATTAATCTAGTTTTCTGTGCTCTCCATATTGTAATTTGGGAATAAATAAATTTGGAAAAATATGAACTCGAATAAATACGAAAGACGAGGATTAAAAATAGATCCAGACTGAATACGCCTTTTAAAATTAGCTGCTTTCTTTCAATGGCCGCAACAGCTATTGACTGCATGTCTTCACAACATTTTTAAAAAATTTAAATCCGTTTTGTTCATCTCATTTAACAGATTCTATTGGCTTAAGACTGGATCAAGACAAAAATCTGGCTTTTCGGGAAAAATACAATTTAGTAAAAAATTATTTTATGAAATAAAAGAAAGAATTTTTTGGCGTTTGAATGGACATAGCAGACAAAAGATGGCGTTTATTTTAAATGCAATCTCTGTCGTTCTCTTTCTTTCTCTCCTCCAGTTTTTCTTGAAACATCTTTTTTGTTTTTTTTTCTGTCCGCGTTTTTCTAATTTTCGTTTCCATTCTCTATGCTTAAATCTTTGATTTTTTTTGTTGCTTTCGTATCAGCAAACAATTTCCAAAATTCATCATTCTTTCTTTTCTATCTTCGAACCTTTCTTTCTTTGTTTTTTTTTTCTTTCTTTCTTTTTCTTTAATTCTTTGTTTGTGTGGTTCTTTCTTTTTGTTCCTATTCCGCCGCCTTTCACTCTTTCTTTCTCTCGATCTTTCTTTTTATTATTCTTTCTTTCATTCTATCTATGTTTCTTTCTTTTTTTTTATTTATTTAATTCTTTCTTTATTTCATTCATTCATACATTCATTCTTTTTTCTTTCTTTCTTTCTTTCTTTCTTTCTTTCTTTCTTTCTTGCTTGCTTTCTTTTCTTTTTTCTTTCTTTTTTTTTCTTTCTTTCTTTCTTTTGCTTTAAATCTTTGTTTGTGTGGTTCTTTCTTTCTTTTCCTATTCACCCGCCTTTTACTCTTTCTTTCTTTCTTTCTTTCTTTCTTTCTTTCTTTCTTTCTTTCTTTCTTTCTTTCTTTCTTTCTTTCTTTCAGTGATTCGTTTGTTTGTTTCTTTGTTTTCCTATTTACTTTGTCTCTTTCTTTTCCTTTACCATTCATTTTTACAATCCTTTCTTTCTTTCTTTCTTTCTTTCGTTCTTTCTTTCTTTCTTTCTTTCTTTCTTTTTTTTCTTTCTTTCTTTTGCTTTAAATCTTTGTTTGTGTGGTTCTTTCTTTCTTTTCCTATTCACCCGCCTTTTACTCTTTCTTTCTTTCTTTCTTTCTTTCTTTCTTTCTTTCTTTCTTTCTTTCTTTCTTTCTTTCAGTGATTTGTTTGTTTGTTTCTTTGTTTTCCTATTTACTTTATCTCTTTCTTTTCCTTTACCATTCATTTTTACAATCCTTTCTTTCTTTCTTTCTTTCTTTCTTTCGTTCTTTCGTTCTTTCTTTCTTGTCCTTTCTATCTTTTACTTTAATTCTTTGTTTATTTGTTACTTTCTTTTTTCATTTCTTGTAGTTCCCTTTCTTCTTCATTTTTCTTTTTTGTTCCTTTAATTTTTTGTTTGTTCATTTGTTTCTCCCTTTCGATTTTTCACCCTTCCTTCCTTCCTTCCTTCCTTCCTTCCTTTTCATTTAAGTCTTTCTTTTAGTATTTTATTTCTTTTTCCTTATTTACTTCACTTTCTTTTTTTTTTTTCTTTATTTCATTTTCACTTTCTTTCTCTTTCTGTCTGTCTTTCTTTTTTTATTCTTTGTTTATTTGTCTGTTTCTTTCTTTATTTTCCTATTTACTTCTGTTTTTTTTTCTTTCTTTCACTTAAATTCTTTGTCTCTTTCTTTTCCTTTCCCTTTCGTATTTACACTCCTTTCTTTCTTTCTTATTTTCGAAGACGAAGTGAAAGAGCGAAATTGCCTTTCAAAAATTGAACAAATTATTCAGAAATGTAAAAAATCCATAGGAAAAAAAGCCAAATAATTCGGGAGTGAACAGAGTTTGAGACGTGGTAATAATAACAAAAGTAAAATAACGACATCATAATGGCCTGCTACTCTTTTTCGGGCACACCTATAATCTAGAGTGGTTGAGACAATCCCTGTTGTAGACGCCTGTTCAACGTCCACACAACGAGCTTGTGGTTTATACTGCAATTATGCTAAGCGCAATTTACTTACAAATTCTTAGAGAGAGAGAGAGAGAGAGGCAGAGAGAGAGGTGGAGAGAGGGAGGTGAAGAGAGAGGGAGATAGAGGAGTTGGAGAGAGAGGGGTGAAGAGAGAGGGAAATCATAATTTGGCGAAATCAACATTTTGAACAGGGCCAGTATGCTCGAACCCTCGGCCGTCCTGGGTAAGACGATAAACTATATCCGACAGTAAGTCCTCTGATCGTGAGATTTTGAGGAGCGTGGAAACCTGCTTAATTGCTGGGGTTCCCAGCTCCAACCTGACTCGGGGTAGTGGCACCTATAAGGGCATCAGCAATATGCAAATAGTTAACCCTCCAAACTGGGATCAAAACGTATAAAAAAAATAGGTTTTAATACGAGCAATACATTTTTGTAAAAAAATTATTACTAGCAATAAATTTTTGAAGACAAAAATTATTACCAGAAATACATTATTACCAGCAATGCTTTTTGGGAAAAAATATTACCAGCAATAACTCTGTGAAAAAGAAAAATACCATAATATATATATATATATATATATATATATATATATATATATATATATATATATATATATATATATATATATATATATAGTTAAATTCAGATGAATTCTGTGGACAAGACAGTATCAAATGACAATTGGAAAAAATCATATATTTTGCCGACACGTTTCGTCTTCCGATATTTTCAAGGCAAAAATGAAATCGAAATGTTTTTGTTGTTATAGTTACATTGAAATTCAAAATTAAAAAGATAGACGCTTGTGTCTAAGCCTATTTTCTGGTTAATATAAATTACCTTTATAGTAAGGGATTATTATTATTATTATTTTTCCATGTCGACACTATAGTTAAATATATTTTTTAAAAAAATGCCTGGGAATTCCCAGAAATAACGAAGGCTTGGAAAATCTGACACTCACAAGGCACATCGAAGACAACAAGAAAAAAAGGTAAACATCGAGAGACATAACGTGCTCTAGTAAATGACAGAAAGGAGGGATATTAAAAAACACAAACACCATGGAGCAATGGATAGTGGCTCGGATTGAGGAATCGGAGAGCCGAGTTCGAATTCCACACGAATCCATTACATTCATTTACGTGCTAATGCCCTTGGCAAAGGCATGAATTCTCTTCTTCTCCACCAGATATGGGTAAATAGCAGGACAGACCGGGTTCTATAGCCTTGGATAGCAACTGGTCTACCGCAGAAAGAGAAGTGTATCACTGACAAAAGAGAGGAAGTTGTAGAGAGCCATGGTCATCCACGGTTTGAAGGCACATATTTTAATAAGAAATTCATTGTGTAGGCTCGAATTCACTGGGTGTAGGCTTACAAGACGACCTTTCACTACTGTACGGTAACCACACATATACACAAGAACGTTTTCGTGTTTCATTTTACAGATAATGTTTGCGGGTCTTCATTTCCGTATCGTCCTATCTTTCGCTTAATATGTTTATTTGCAATAGCGTTCCTTGACCCTTATCTGGGTTGAATGAATTAGGAGAACCAATCGACTTAACCACGCTGACAAGTACAATTAACCGTGACAAATTCATCGACCCGCGAATCCGTTATCACCCCTTCTTTCATTACAATATCCGTCCTTCACTAGTTCAACATCCATCACCGACAACATTATCTCTCTTTTTCCTATTGGGAATATTTTACGTTAATTACCGACGTTAGATTATTCTGGCTCAAGGTCAGATTTGAGGAGGACTCATAATCTACAGTGACGCGTTAATTCCTGGAGTCTGTTAAAAATTACGACACTTTGGCACATCGTCATTTTTCCTTTAGGAAAATATCGATAATGGCTTTCCACAACTTCTTAACTCGAAGCAATGACTATAGCCTTATTATTTGTTAATTCTTCTGTCCAGTAATCCATTGAAATAGACTTTTTTACAAGTAGGTAACTCGGTTTTTTCAATTGCTTTTCATTTTGTCAGTACGTCCTGAGAGTGTTAATTTCTCTCGACCTTCTTGCCCTCTTATGCGTCTCAGAATGTTCGAAAGTCTCCTTAACTTGATTTGTAGTTTTATTTCTCAGTTTCATTTACATTTATAATGCTCAGTGAGTGTCAAATTCTACAAACACCCTTTCCTCATTATCTGTCACAGGAAGTTCAGATGTCTCAGATTGTTAGCATCAGTTTTGTTGGCGTATCTCTTTCACTGTCCTCACATCTTAAAATCCATGTGTATTCTCAGTAATTGCCAGTAGGAAAAAAACTTCACATCTTTTCATTTGCTTCATTTTCACGACTTCACATTGTAGAGTAACTTATTACATAGAAGCTCAGCATTCATTTGAATGCTATTTTCCTATATCTTAATTCTTTACTTAATTTATGGAAGACATCTTTAGCTATATGTTATTACAATATCTTATTATAACTTATTACATAGAAGCTCAGCATTCATTTGAATGCTATTTTCCTATATCTTAATTCTTTTACTTAATTTATGGAAGACATCTTTATCTATATGTTATTACAATATCTTATTATAACTTATTACATAGAAGCTCAGCATTCATTTGAATGCTATTTTCCTATATCTTAATTCTTTACTTAATTTATGGAAGACATCTTTAGCTATATGTTATTACAATATCTTATTATAACTTATTACATAGAAGCTCAGCATTCATTTGAATGCTATTTTCCTATATCTTAATTCTTTACTTAATTTATGGAAGACATCTTTAGCTATATGTTATTACAATATCTTATTATAACTTATTACATAGAAGCTCAGCATTCATTTGAATGCTATTTTCCTATATCTTAATTCTTTACTTAATTTATGGAAGACATCTTTATCTATATGTTATTACAATATCTTATTATAACTTATTACATAGAAGCTCAGCATTCATTTGAATGCTATTTTCCTATATCTTAATTCTTTACTTAATTTATGGAAGACATCTTTAGCTATATGTTATTACAATATCTTATTATAACTTATTACATAGAAGCTCAGCATTCATTTGAATGCTATTTTCCTATATCTTAATTCTTTACTTAATTTATGGAAGACATCTTTAGCTATATGTTATTACAATATCTTATTATAACTTATTACATAGAAGCTCAGCATTCATTTGAATGCTATTTTCCTATATCTTAATTCTTTACTTAATTTATGGAAGACATCTTTAGCTATATGTTATTACAATATCTTATTATAACTTATTACATAGAAGCTCAGCATTCATTTGAATGCTATTTTCCTATATCTTAATTCTTTACTTAATTTATGGAAGACATCTTTAGCTATATCCACACACCTTCGGATTTCTATATCACATTTGCCATTCATCGATTACTATACTGAATCCATTGCTAGGTCAGCTGTTAGAAAATTTGGTTCACTGTGTCATGTTAGACATTTCTTCTCTCCAGAATCTGTCTTATATATCTAATAATGATTTATCGGGGTACATTTACAAAGGGCTCTTGACTATGCCTTCATCACAATAGCTAGGGAGGAGTAGATGCGATAAGCAACGGAAGAACTCCAATATATAATATATAATCTACGGAAGAACTCCAATTTTGAGTATTAGATTAATATTTAAGCTGCTTTTGAGAACTAGATTAACATTTAAGCTTACCTTTTAAAAGTTCAACGATAATTCTTGTGCCGCTACTTAATTTAAAGACAATTTGATGTACGTAGGTCCTTACTTTCCGTACAAACGTCTCTAGAATTTAATGCAGGAAGTAAAAGTTAACTATACAGAAAATAATATTGGAGAGTGTCAACCTAAAATTTCACATGCCAAAATACCTTAATCTGAATTCACGTCTGACTTATACATCGCAAAGCGTGAAATATGTATAAATAAAATAGTTTTCATTCTCTTAGGCTGGTTGCCACTCAAGCTACATTGCCTTGTTATCTACAAGGAAAAATATCTACTTCGAATTGTTATCTACAATGAAAAATATCTACTTTGATTTGTTATCTACAAGGAAAAATATC
>CAHIKZ030003413.1:1132500-1165000 GCA_903632075.3 Acanthosepion pharaonis
TAAGTGAAATACGGTCAGAGTAAATAGCTGGTAGAAGTAGATTTAGGAGTAATAACAAAAAAGCCAAAACTTATTAAGAACTATAAGGGACAGGAAGACGTGGAGGGCCATGATGTCTTACGTACTTAGGGGACACGTCACATAAAAAAAGTACATAAAAGAATCAAAATTAATAATGGCGCCATTGGGTGGAAGATCTCCCGGTCCCAAAATGCAGTGGCCATCATATTAGCTTCGAGACACACTATACGTAGATATTAGAGTAGCTAAATGATTTCATTCAATTATATTAATTGTCATGATACACCTGAAGACTTTCACAGATTTTCTCAGTATTGATCAGTTGGAATAAGAGCATAATATTATTCCGTTTCGTAGGAACCGTTATCTTTAAGCTCAGTGACACGTTCAGGATTGCCATTCTATCAAATCTCCATTCTTTTAATCTTATGTGCAACTGTTGGTTTAATGTACTTTCTGCTTAGAATGTTTCCTCGCCTTCTTTTTGCACGGGAGAACAGTTTACGTCTTAGTGGCTTTATTTCCTTGATTCCGGTGTAATGATTAAATAAGAATTCATCGCAGTGAAACATTCGCTTGATTTAAACTACAAGGAATAAGTTACAAGAATAGATTGTCAGACATGTGTAACAAGTGTTTTATAAAAAGTGGACTATGGGAATTTGTCGCAGAGAAAGGAAATAAAAAGAAAAAAAATAGAAGTTTAAAAAAACAACGTAAAATGAAGTGCATAAAACATAGTGAGAGAAGAAAAACAAATTTTAAAATACATTGGAACCTAAAAAAATAGACTATCAAGGAGAAAGAAAGAAAGAAAGAAAGAAAGAAAGAAAGAAAGAGTGGGAGATATAGGAAAAAAGAAAGAAAGAAAAAAAGAATTGGGAGATATGCAAAAGAAAGAAAGAAAGAATTGGGAGATATACAAAAGAAAGAAAGAAACAAAGAAAGAAAGAAAGAGTGGGAGATATAAGAAAAAAGAAAGAAAGAAAAAAGAATTGGGAGATATGCAAAAGAAAGAAAGAAAGAAAGAATTGGGAGATATGCAAAAGAAAGAAAGAAAGAAAGAATTGGGAGATATATAAAAAAAAAGAAAGAAAGAAAGAAAGAAAGAAAGAAAGAAAGAAAGAAAGAAAGAAAGACTGGGGAAACATTAAAAGAAAGAAGTAATCAAATATTAAGAATGAAAAAAACGAAAAAGTGCGGAGATATGAGAAAGAAAGAAAGAAAGAAAGAAAGAAAGAAAGAAAGAAAGAGTGGGGAAACATTAAAAGAAAGAAGTGATCAAATATTAAGAAAGAAAAAAACGAAAAAGTGCGGAGATATGAGAAAGAAAGAAAGAAAGAAAAAAAGAAAGAAAGAAAGAGTGGGGAAACATTAAAAGAAAGAAGTGATCAAATATTAAGAAATAAAAAACGAAAAAGTGCGGAGATATGAGAAAGAAAGAAAGAAAGAAAGAAAGAAAGAAAGAAAGAAAGAAAGAAAGAAAAAAGACAGAAAGAAAGTGTGGAAAAACATTAAAAGAAAGAAGTGATCAAATATTATGAAAGAAAAAAACGAAAAAAATGGAGATATGAGAAAGAAAGAAAGAAAGAAAGAAAGAGAAAAGAAAGAAAGAAAGAAAAAAAGAAAGAACCCAAAGGATAAAATAAAAGTGAAAAAAATAAGAGATTTGGAAGTAATGAATGAAAGAAAGCAATAATTAAATAAATAAATAAAAGATTAAATGCAGACGGCCAAGAAAGAAGGAAAAATATTAAAAAAAAAGCTAAAACGAAAGAAAATGAAAAGAATGAATAATAACAATAATAAAGACACGCGCGGTAAATAAAAAGACACAATAAGAAAAAAAAGACACTAAAGAATGAAAAGAAAGAAAAAGCAATTATGAAAGAAATCTAAAAAAATATGTTTCAAGAAAAAAAATAAAAAGTTACAGAAAGCAAAAAATACAAGGAAAGAAATAAAAAGAAAAAAAATTAAGAAGTAAAGAAGTAAAGAAAGGCAAGGATAAAACGAAATAAAAGACTGAAAAACTAATGAAGGAATGGCAAAACTTGGGGAAAATACTGAAAGAAAGAATGAATGAAAAAAGACGAAAAATAAAATGAACGAAGAAAACTTGCGAAGAAAAAAAGAAGAAAGAATGAAGAAAAGAGCAAAACATCTCATGTAGAATAAAAATAAAAATAAAAGAAAACAGAAAATAAAACCCCTTAAATTAGAGAAGGACTAAACCACTCATAAAAACAAACACAGGTTCTTTTTTTTTCTCTCTCTTAGCAATGAATCTATTGGTTATGTTCCGAATCACGTGACAAGTATGGCGGTAAGTCGTTTTCCTATCGAATGTTTTTACCACGTTTTCTTAAAATACATCGTTGTTTTTCTTTTCCGTTTCTCTCGTATTTCACACTCCCATTCTTTTTTTATATATATATTTTATCATTCATGTCTTACTTTTTTTTCTTTTTTTTTTAAAAATACATTCTGAATAACAAACACCAGATGTATATCTCCGAAGTTATAGGCACGAGTGAACTGAGCGATAGCAAGAATATTTACATATTTATTAGCGAGTCAATCGAGGTCAGAATCATAGAAAGTACTGAAGAAGAAGCGGGTAAAGAGGACAGGGTTGAAAAGTATATCACTCCATTTAAAAATAAACCCGAAAACTGCCTCCGTCGAACTTTTCGAATGGGGCGAGCCACAGACAACATCGTCAATTAGTGGATTCGACCCCCGACATCAAATCTTTTGGGAACATCTTTCAATAACAAGATTTCCATTTAATTGCTCAGATTTTTCTTTCTTTCTTCCTTCCTTCCTGCTTTCCTTCCTGCCTTCATCATTTTTTCTTTCTTGCTTCCTTTCTTCCTTTCTTTCTTGCTTCCTTTCTTTCTTCCTTTCTTCCTTTCTTTCTTTCTTTCTTTCTTTCTTTCTTCCTTCCTTCCTTCATCTTTTTTCTTTCTTGCTTCTTTTCTTCCTTTCTTTCTTGCTTCCTTTCTTCCTTTCTTTCTTGCTTCCTTTCTTTCTTCCTTTCTTTCTTTCTTTCTTTCTTTCTTTCTTCCTTCCTTCCTTCTTTCATCTTTTTTCTTTCTTGCTTCTTTTCTTCTTTTCTTTCTTGCTTCCTTTCTTCCTTTCTTTCTTGCTTCCTTTCTTTCTTTTTTCTTTCTTCCTTCCTTCCTTCTTTCATCATTTTTTCTTTCTTGCTTCCTTTCTTCCTTTCTTTCTTGCTTCCTTTCTTCCTTGCTTCCTTTCTTCCTTTCTTTCTTGCTTCCTTTCTTCTCTTTCTGTCTTTCTTTCTTTCTCATATGACCTCTTTCTTTATTTTCTTTCCTTCTTTTTGCTTTCTTTCTTTCTTTCTTTTATTTCCTTTTTCTTTCTTTCCATATTATAATTTTATCCGTCTTTGTTTGTTTCTTTCTTTCTTTCCATCTTTTTTTCCACTTTTATGTTTCAATTCTTTTCATTTTTTTTTATTATTTTTGTTCTTTTTCATCAAAATATTCCGTCTAACTTTCTTTCTTTCTTTCTTTTCTTTTTATTCTATCTCTTTCTTTCATTCTTTGTTACATATTTCCTCTTTGTCTTTCTACAGGTTTCCTTTCTTTTCAAATTATATTTCTTGCTGTTTTACATATATTTTCCTCTTTCTTTCTTTCTTTTTTTCTTTCTTTCTTTCTTAGACATTTCCTCTTTTCCGCGGTCTTTTTACATGCCTCGTTTTCTATCATTTACCTTGCTTGCTTTCTTATATTTTCCTCTTTCATTCTTGCTTCCTTCCTTCCTTCCTTCCTTCCTTCCTTCCTTCCTTCCTTCCTTTCTTAATATGCACTTTTTTTCTTTTTCACATTCTTTTACGTCTTATTTTCTTTCATTTTTTCTTTTTCATATTATCTTTCTAGCTTTCTTCCTTATATTTCCTCTTTCTTTCTTTCTTTCCTTTTTTCTTTCTTTTGACCACTCGTCCCAAGACATCGATTGTCCATTAAAAAAAAAAAAAAACACTTACTTCTCGATGCTTGATCTCCTGATTATCATCAGTTCCCCAACATAAAAAAAAAAACTCTTGACAGGGAGCCAGTATAGCACTGATGATGACGTCATATCTTCCTGACCAACAGAATGAACAGATTCCTGGAAAGGAAACATAACATTTATTAATAAGAAAAGCTGAAATTAATTCATTCAACATTTCACAGATTCAAAAGCCTTATCCATTCTTGTACAGTTCTCCACAGCATATTCCTGTGAACAAGGAATTTCACTTCTGGCAAATATCAAAGCCAAAAAAGGGAATGGCTTCTTTGTGTTGATTAAGAGCCGAGAGATTGTTTATCTGAAATTAAGCCTGATATAATGGAGATTACCCGTCAAAAACGAGCTTATAACTTTCATTAAATTTAAATAGTTCAATCAACCTACTGCAGGAAAAAAAATCTGTCTTGTCAGTCATGTATTGAACGATACATGATCGCCTAAAGATGTATCACGCATGGCACATAATTGTGTCTAATTATAAGTTATTTGTATAATGTTTTATAATTAATACAATATTAGTCAATGGTTTTATTTTTTATTTTTAAATGTCCTTTTTATCGTTGTAATATTTTTGCGTTATATCAAGTATTAAGAATATAGTAACTAGAGTCTGTAAATTGGAGAAGAGAGTTATCAATGATAATGTTTTTAATTCAAATCCGGTTATCTCCCTTTAACTCTTTCTCTTCTTTTTATCACATAAAAATTGGTGAGGTGCGAGCAAATTTTCATTCCGAAAATGCGGCTCAGATATAAAAATGGTTGGGACTCTAGAGTAATCGATGTCGCTGAAAGCAACAGATGTCTAACTCCAGTTCTTTACTATTTATTATTTGCGAGATTTTCAATAACATTCGTTAAATTTGAAGCACACAATCTCAAACGTACGTGAAGTATTTTTGTCTGCTTTCGTAATGGAACATTCGTCCGAGAGAAAAGCTTATTTTTAACCAAAATAGAATATAGTCAATGAACATCCATTTTTTTTTAATGTTCAATATTTTTCTTTATAAGAGGACAGTAACGACAAAATTCTAATGACAACAATTTCTTCCAATTTTACTTTATTTTTCTTGTTTCTATTTCTTGGCCACTTGTCTATCATTGATGATTTAACAAAAAAATAGTTTTAAAAAGGAAATAAAATTTAAAAAAAAATGGATCTATTTCAAAATATTCGGTTTTTGCTAATTGCGCTCAGGGCGCGTCATAATGTCAGGAACATAGGAAGACACATTGCTTTCTTTACAAGAAAAAAAGTCTCCAGGCTATTTCCGTCAAATTGATTGTAGCCATGGTTCCACAGATCATTTCTCTAAAGAATCTAATGTCTTCTCTCTTGTCCGGGTATTGGAGACCGGTGATCTGGTCAGTGTTCAAATGGAAAGAAAAGATTATTTTCACAGCAGAGAGAGGTGAGGAATTAATCAGCATTGCCGTAACACAATCTTCCGGCGGTCTGTTTTTTTTTTTCAATTGGACCTTTGCCTTTTTAACGGTCAATAAATGCTTATATGTCTAACGCGCCGTTTTCAATGTAATATTAATATGTAATATAAATAACTATATGTTTAGTTGGTTGTCTATCTATCTATCTATCTATCTATCTATCTATATATATATATATATATATATATATATATATATATATATATATATATATATACACCTAGTAAGCCAGACAAACCTACCTAGGTTTCACCTAAATGGATCGTCAGGGAAAGTTTTTTTCCCTCGAGATTGACTTGAATAGCAAATCAAAAATTCGAAACGAATCTAGTTATCTATCTATATATATATATATATATATATATATGTTCCTTATCTATCTATCTATTTATCTATCTTATATCACTCTGTTTTTTTATCTATCTATCTATCTATCTATCTGTTTTTCCCTGTCTCGTTGGAGAGCAATCTATCTATATCTGTTCCCTATCTATCTATCTATCTATCTATCTATCTATCTATCTCTGTCCCCTATCTATCTATCTATCTATCTATCTATCTATCTATCTATCTATCTATCTATATCTGTCCCCTATCTATCTATCTATCTATCTATCTATCTATCTATCTATCTATCTATCTATCTATCTGTCCGTTTTCCCTGTCTCGTTGGAGAGCAATCTATCTATATCTGTTCCCTATCTATCTATCTATCTATCTATCTATCTATCTATCTATCTATCTATCTATCTATCTATCCGTTTTCCCTGTCTCGTTGGAGAGCTGTGAACCATCATTTAGAGACGAGGTGAAATTGCGAAGAACTGAAAATGTTGGGCTTTACCCAGATGATAGCATTAATTAAATCAGCCATAATGCTAAGAAGATGGTTTTTATTTCATTAATAATAATAATAATAATAATAATAATAATAATAACAATAATAATAATCATGGACAATTGGGTATAAAAAAAAGAACTACATGGACTATATGCACTCACAATTGTCCTGGTTGGAATGTGCAAAGTTCAAAGAGACTGAGGAATTTATAATATCTGCACAAGACCAAAGCCTATTTGCCAGGAATTGCCAGGCAAACAGAAGAAAAAATGGTGCCAATCCAATATTTAGAATATATAAACAGCATGTTAAAATTTTAGACCTTTAGTGTTTGCTTGTCAAATCTTGACAGCCAACAAATACAGAGATCGGCATCATAAGATTGAGAAGCATCTTCCACGGTAGATTATATTTGTATTACAAATGGCGACATGGCGATAAATGACTTAGTCATCATCATGAACATATCTTAGAAATCCGGGAAGCTAATATTCTGACGGACATATAAAAACCTATAGAGAAGACACAGTATCTAAAGAAAAACAAAAAAAAAATGGCACAGAGAAATCTGTGTTATGAGACAAAGAATACACAATATAAAAAGTACTGAACTGTTACTTAATATCGGTCTTCCAATATGGCAGTGAATGCTGGCTAATTCAATTCACAAATGAAAATACTTTAGGCAACAAATATGTGGTTCTACAGAAAGATGCTGAGGATACTAGGGACTAAACAAAAATGATTTTTGGCTGTATTTTTGGGATGATTAATTATCATTATTTAAATTATTTCGAATATTTTCCCCGTCATTTTTGGCTTACGGTCAAATCATGTTGAATCTTTTGTTCTCGCACGATCACCGAAGTTAAGAAACGTCAAGTCTGGTCAGCCCATAGATAGGTGACCGCTGTAAACTTGGATGTGCGAGTGGTGTAATGGATAACGGCCCAGAATTGGAAATCTCTCTGATTTCCAATTTCAGTCGAGTTCGTTTTAATCACGCATGCGCAAAGACATGAATCCATCGCCTGTCTACTAACAGCTAGGAGCTAATTTGTCAGAATTGTATCAGTAAAATATCTCCTAAAAATTATTTAAATCTGTAAAAAAATGGCTTTAAATGACCCGCAAAAGATTGATAAGTCATAAAAAAAACTGCTTAAAGCATTGGTTAGTGGCTTTGGCAAAATAGTAATTGGGAGTTCGATTCCTGGGCCAGGCGGTGTGTACAGGATGAGATATCGCTAGACAAGGGCAATGGCACGAGAATAGTCCACCCCCGGAAATTAAATAAAGGGCTCAGTTCTGAATTCGCTATAGCTTACTCAAATCAATATACACCTGATGAAGACCGGATATCACACCAGCAGAAACACTGTGATAAAAACAACAAAAATGAGGACAATAGTGTAAATAAAAATACTTTTTTTTAGATATGTGCCATTAGATAAAAAATATATCTGTTGAATGGTAATGCTAATGGTAATATTAGCCATTTACTTATAAGGAAAAATTCGACACTCATTAACCGAATAATCCTAGTAACGTTGTTCTTCAATCCATCCCTAGCCATAGATCTGGGATCAAGGTGTGGTATCTGTTCTCCTAATCTCTAATGGTAATATCAGCCGTTTACTTATGAGGAAACATTCGACACTTATTGACCGAATAATCCAAGTAACGCTGTTCTTCAATCCCTAGTTCAGTCTGAAGTCGGACGACCGGCTGATCGGTAGAACTCTCTGCCTTCGAGCACGGAGGAACCCGAACGAGGCTACGCCGGAAGGGCGGAGTCTCTTTCGGGGAGGTAAACCGACCCTGAACCCGTTAATACGGGTTCAAAGGGCATAATTTTTGGCCAAGCCCACGGGCTCTGAGATCCCACGGGCACTGACATCCCACGGGCTCGGAGATCCCATGGGCTCGGAATTCCCACGTTAAACCGGCCTTGTGCCACATGATGCCCTTGTGGGTGGGTGACTAAATACTGTTCTTCAATCCCTAGCCATAGGTCTTGGATCACAGTATAGTATCTGTTCTCCTAATCGCTAATATCAGGAAACACTCGATATTTACTGAGCGAGCTATTCAAGTAACGCTGTTTTTCAATCCCTAGCCAAGGGCTTTCCTTCCGGATTCTTCCGGGGGGTAGGGATTGGCAGAGGAGGAGAGGGTTTTTTTCCCCGTCGAAGCAGATGTGACAGATGTAGTATCTGTCCCATACCAGAGACCTTCTCTCTTCTCTTGCATTCAGCACCACCGTTGCGTAACTTCTGTTAGTGAACATTAAGATATTATTGCTTGACCCTGTTTACAAAACATACTCTTCTACTCTCTATGATCATTAGAAAGAAAATATAAATGTTGTATCTGTTATGCATCACTTAACATGAGAATGTGTGTAAACAAAATGCACATATTGAACACCTTACTTTTCCCAGGACTCGGAAACTGACTTTTTCGGGAAAGCAAAAAAAAAAATAAATAATAATAATAATAATAACCCTATTATAATTGGGCTTGTCTCTACTTTGTTAGTTCGCTCCACCGGTACGCCTTGCCAATACCTCATAAATAATGAACTATTTTGTTTTGATCGAGTAGAAAATCGGAAAGAGAGAGATAAAATGAGAGCGAGAATGACATAGAGAGAGAGAGAGAGTGAGAAATAGAGAGAGAATGAGATTAAACTGACAAAAACAGATACTAGACTTTGATCATAGCCGAAAGGCCGAGAAGCTATTGTATTTTCTTGCTGCCCTATTCTGTCACGATCAGACACAAGGTCAGTTTAATGTGGCGAGCCCACTGCGTGCATTCGGACCAGGTTCAAAAATAGCCGCCAACCCCTTCTTTTTTCTTTAAAAAAATATTTAGACGTTACAATACCTTAGTTATCTCCCTTGACGTTTGCACGTATGTCTACATGATAAAATTAGAAAAATTCTACGGTACATAATCTTATCATTTTTTTCTCTTCACACGTGAAAATTTAAAATGCCTCCTCACCGATTTGGCGGTTTCTGGTGACCATAATATCAACGTCAAAGACATTGGTAGATTTCTTGAGCTTGTCAATCTCCGTATTGAGGTTGCCTGAATGCGTGACGTTCAAGTCACTTATTTCGACATCTAAATAGACTATGTCCTTTAGGCACCCAAATCAGATATCATTAAAATTGGCAAAAAAAAAAAAAAAATGAAAATAAATAAGAAAAAAAAAGGCTCTTTATTGACATGTCTATTCCTGGAGACTCTACAGGTTGTTGCAGTAAAATCCGACACTTGACAAAAATAAAACGAAATATGCAATAAAAACAAATGTTTTATATGCAGATACCCGACAGTTTGATAACTAACTAACGTTTTTCTCCCTACCCTTTTCCAGGATGGAATATGAGCGCAGACCAGCGGTGGTAGCTTCTTTTCGCGCCGGGAAGAATCCTGTGGAAGTGATGGCCTTGTTTGGGTTCAAGAGGACCATGGTCATGGACATTTGGAGGAAGTGGAAGGCGTGTGAGAACAAGGACGAGTTTACTGCCAAACGAACGGCCCACGATGTTCGTTCTTCGGTCGTTAGGACCGACGAGTTCGTCGCCACCGTCAAAGAGACAGTCGACAATGATGGAAGCCAGAGCTACGCCAAGATTACTGCTGACACAAGTCGACGATCTGTTGAACGATCAAGAAGGGCATTGGTTACTTCTCCTACCGCAAGTCTCATCGCATGCTCATCACGAATGCCTCCAAGGAATCGAGGATGATCAAGGCGACGGCTTTGCTGAACGAGCTCCAGAATTTCATCCAGCACCAGACGAACAACAGGCAGATCGACAAGTGGATGAGCACGAGGTTCCTGTCGTGAAGCATACGAAGTTTCCCTCCTTCGTCATGGTCCTTGGCGTCATCTCCAGTGAGAGGGACGTCATACTTCCGTTCTTCTTTCAAAAGGACCTGAGAATCACCGCTGAGATCTACCAGGAGGGGCTGAGGAGCGTGGTGAAGCCCTGGATGGAAGAGATCGCCGCCGGATGCCCCTACGTCTTCCAGCAGGCCAAGACGACCCAGGCGTCGCTGCACAACAATTTTCCTCACCACTTGTCGCAACCCCCTTGACATAGAGGGGGGTGATCGATGCCAAAACCAACAAGCACGCCCACAACACGGACGACACTCTTAAGGGTGCCATCGTGGAGGCGTTCGCCGCTATGGACAAGAACATGGTCGCCAAGGAGTGTGACTCATTTTGCGCCCCCGCCTTGAGATGTGCGTCGCCGGCGGTGGCGCTTACATTAAAAAATAATGGAGTATGTAACTCTAACTGTTGCTAAAATAAATGGTCGGGTTTCTATTTTTGTTTTCATTGCCTATTTCGTCTTCTTGTTGTCAAGTGTCGCATTTTGCTGCAGCACCCTGTAATATCAAGGTCAAAAATATTGACAAGCTCAAGAAACGCACCACATTCTGGATTGCCGTTTCCAGAACGTGGAACATCAAGTCCACTACTATCCCAGTTATCATAGGGGCGTTGGGATCTATATCACAGAACCCAGAGTCCCCACCCCGTCTTTTTTTTTCTTTTAAAAAATAATTAGAGGTTACATTACCTTA
The DNA here is from genome assembly GCA_903632075.3 of Acanthosepion pharaonis. Lineage (NCBI taxonomy): Eukaryota > Metazoa > Mollusca > Cephalopoda > Sepiida > Sepiidae > Acanthosepion > Acanthosepion pharaonis. Next base: position 1,143,470 of record CAHIKZ030003413.1, read on the forward strand.
GTTATCTCCCTTGACGTTTGCATGCTAAAATTTAAAAATTGTCCGGTACATAATCTTAGAATTCTTCTCTTCACACGTAAATATTTAAAATGTCTCCTCATCGATTTGGCGGTTCCTGGTGACCATAATATCTACGTCAAAGACATTGACAAGCTCAAGAAAATCTACTAATCTCCGTATTGAGGTTGCCAGAATGCAGGACGTTTAAGTCACTTATTTCGACATCTAAATAGACTAAATGTCCTTTAGGCTACCAAAATCAGATACCACTGAAGTTGGCCAAATAAAAAAAAAATTAAAAATAGCAAAAAAATGAAAAGAAAGAAAAAATGTGTCTTTATTGACATGTCTATTCCTGGTGACGCTAATATCAAGGTCAAAGGCATTGACAAACTCAAGAAACGCACCGAATTCTTGATTGCCGTTTCCAGAACGTGGAACATCGAGTCCATTACTGTTCCAGTTATCATTGGGGCGTTGGAATCTATATCACAGAACTTAAACTCCTACATTTAAAAAAAAAAAATGGAATAAAGCCTAGTATCTCAGCACGTTTGAAACACTCCAAGTCTTCTCTCTCTCTCTCTCTCTCTATCTCTATATATCTATATATCTATCTTTTTCTCTCTCTTTCTCTCTCTCTATCTCTTTCTCTTTTTCTCTCTCTTTCTCTCTCTCTCTATCTCTTTCTCTTTTTCTCTTTCTTTCTCTCTCTATTTCTATATTTCTCTCTCTCTTTCTCTCTTTCTTTTCTCTCTCTCTCTTTTTCTCTTTCTCTCTCTCTTTTTCTCTCTCTCTCTTTCTTTCTCTCTCTATCTCTCTCTTTCTCTCTTTCTTTCTCTCTCTCTTTTTCTCTTTCTTTCTCTCTCTATCTCTATCTTTCTCTCTCTCTTTCTCTCTTTCTTTTCTCTCTCTTTTTCTCTTTCTCTCTCTCTTTTTCGCTCTCTTTCTTTCTCTCTTTCTTTCTCTCGCTCTTTTTCTCTTTCTTTCTTTCTCTATCTCTATCTTTCTCTCTCTCTTTCTCTCTTTCTTTTCTCTCTCTCTCTTTTTCTCTTTCTCTCTCTTTTTCGCTCTCTCTCTTTCTCTCTTTCTCTCTCTCTCTTTTTCTCTTTCTCTCTCTTTTTCGCTCTCTTTCTTTCTCTCTTTTTCTCTCACTTTCTCTCTTTCTTTCTCTCTCTCTTTTTCTCTCTCTCTCTCTTTCTCTCTCTCTCTCTTTTTCTCTTTCTCTCTCTCTTTTTCTTTCTTTCTCTCTCTTTCTCTTTGTGATAAATGTCACACAGCTTGATAGAAAACACTAGTCAAGATCAGTGGCTGAAAAACAAAAACATGTGAGTGATAAATAAAAAAATAATGTTATTGATAATAATAAAATGATCCTGGCCACTTACAGGAAAAATGGTAGAAATCTCAGCCCATCTAGGATGGAATACCGTAAAGCCTTTGATAGTTTGCAAGACTTTTGGATACTTAAGGCTTTAGGAATGCACAATGTCTTCTCGGTCATAGTAAATTTCCTTCAATATAGCATTAGTCTTTGGAAAACCACATTATACATAAATCCCATCAAAGGTACTGTCATTTTCATCCGTTTGATAATGCAATGAAGAATCATTTCAGGAGACTCCTTGTAGCCCCTTTTTTTTGTCTGCTCCTAATCCCCTTTTTGCATGAACTAAATGAATATACAGTAAAAAGAGAATGTGGTTAATAACCAATTCTACAGAGATAATATCAAACTACTTGCCAAAGACGAAAATGACTTGAAGAGTCTCCTTAATAATGTATAAAGTTTCAGTGATACGATTGCTATGGATTTTAGTTTAGATAAATATATAACAAAAACTAACATTCAAGAAAGAGAGAATTACAGAAAGAGACTTAACTAGAAGAAGAAGAATCTTATAAATACCTCGGAGGAAGCGCAGGCAATGGAATACGGCATAGCCAAATGAAAGAGTAAGTAATACTACAGGCGTGTGCATCTGGTGTTAATTACCGAGATGAAGTCACAAAACAGAATATCACCCATAAACACTTTCGCTGTTCCATGGTGCAATACACTTTCAACATCCATAATTGGACCATAGCCGACATTAAGCTAATGAATGTCAAAATTTGTAAGCTTCTTACTTGCCATCGCATGCATAGGACCAATGCTTACTAACTAGAAATTACCAAGCATACACACAGAAAAATTGTGTTGATCCCTCCTGCTTATTCTATATCCAGAAACAATTGACCATCTTACAGAATGTTAGCATCAAATGAATACAAAAATCGACATGACAGATTTGGCCAATAACTGCACTGCAGAAAATACGACATTTACGAGAAAGAAACTGGTATGAAATTCACCCAAACCAGGTTACAGACATAGGACCTGTAACAATTTTTCTGGGACTTTACAATACATACTAACAGAACAATCAAAGTTAATCAAAGCTAATCGCCCAGAAATCGTAATTAAAGATCACAAAAACAGAATGCGGTTTATTATTGACATGACAATCCTTGTAGATTGTAATGTAACTGTGAAGACAAAAAAACAGTCAAAATACAGGGATCTTGAAGTTGAAATCTCGAAAATGTGGCACAATGAAGATTTGAAAAATATCAGTTGTAGTTGGAGACCTCGGTTTGATTGGAAAAGATTCCGATAGATGCCTTAAAGAAATACAAAAAAAATATGTACTTACAAATACGGCTCACATATGAAGAGCTTTAACTATATAAATTGTGCGTGATCTTAGATTTTTGTTTTGTATTTTTACCAGAGGAAGATATCATGGAGAAATATCAGATGTTGGAAGGAAAAGTGGATAGAACAGAAATTCAAGTAAATGTAATACTACTAATAAAACAAATAGTAATTAATAATAAAAATAATAACTTTTTTAAAAAAATCAATACTTCAAACTGTAAATAAATAAATGTTTTATGGAAAAAAATATCATTTTCAGATGACATATCTCTGCAGATATGAAGAAGCTTGACCTTTTTCGGTCCTCAAAGTGCAGGGGCAATTCGAAACCGTAAAATGCCAGGTGCAAATTTGCTAAAAGGATTTCAAATATTTGACCTTTCCCGGTGTTTACAAACCCTAAAAATCACACATATATTATCGCCAGGTATAAAGAATAAACCCAAATTGTAGAAGAACATTCAGAGCCAAAGACCATAAGAAGGGAAATTGCAAACATTATTGATATTCATTTTTTTTTTTAATAAATATGAACATTTTTTTAAAAATGTCAGAAAAGCGAATATAAAGAAATCTTACTTATTTAACTGAGAATTTCTACTTAGTCAAAGAATATATGATTATTAATGAGAAAAGCGAAAAGAGGAGACAAACGTTCAATTCACATGAGACATTATGTAAGTTGCCAGTAAGCAAATAGCGCAAAGTAAGGACGAAAAATTGATACGAAGATTAATTGACGAATCGTTGTGCAGAAGATAATAGCGGAAAGGTGGGAGTAAGAATCAGTTGGCGGATGAAATAGTGTATAGTTGCCAAAAAGTAAACAGCTGAGCGGAAAGATAGGATTAAAAATTGATTAGAGGATGAGATAATGTATAGTTGACGGCAAGATAATAGCGGAAAGAAGGGATCAAAATTTGATTAGAGGATAAATAAGTATATAGTTGTCGGCAAGATAAGAGCGGAGAGATGTGTTCAAAAATAGACTAGATCATGACCTTTTGTATATTGGTCGGAAGTTAATAGCGGAAAGATGGGATCAAAAATTAAATAGAGAATGACATGATGTATAGTTGTCGAGAAGTTAATAGCGGAAAGAAGGGATCAAAACTGACAAGGGGATGACGAAGTATAATTTATCTGAAAAATAATAGCGGCAGGAAGGGATCAAAAATTGTTTAGAGGATAACTTGTATACTTGTCGGCAAGCTAAAAGCGAAAAGAAGTGATCAAAAATTGATTACAGAGTAACACGTGTTATAGTTGTCAGCAAGCTCATAGCGGAAAGACGGGATCAAAAATTGATTAGAGGATGACCTTTTGAATATTGGTCAGAAATTAATAGCGGAAAGACGGTAACAAAAATTGATTGGAAGATGGCATGATGTATATTGTTCAGCAAACTAGCAGCGGAAAAAAGGGGTCAAACATGCATTACAGGATGACATGTTGTGTATTTGTCGGCAACCTAATTGCGGAAAGATGGGATGAAAAATTGATTTGTGTGTAACATGATGTATAGTTAAGGCCCAGCTAATAGCGGAAAGATGGGATGAAAATTGGGGTATGACCGGTTGCATATTGGTTGGAAGATAAAAGTTGGAAGAAGGGATCAAAAATCTATTTGAGGTTAACATGATATATAATGGTCGGCAAGGAAATAGAAGAAAGATGGGATCAAAAATTGATTAGAGGATGACATGATGTATATTTGTCGACAAGATAAGAACGGAAGGAAGGGAACAAAAATTGTTTAGAGGATGCCATGATGTATATTTGTAGGCAAGCTAAGAGCGGAAGGAAGGGATCAAAAATAGATTAGAGGATGACATGATGTATATTTGTCGACAAGCTAAGAGCGGAAGGAACGGATCAAAAATAGATTAGAGGATGACATGATGCATATCTCTCGGCAAGCTAAGAACGGAAGGAAGGGATCAAAAATAGATTAGAGGATGACATGATGTATATTTCTCGATAAGCTAAGAGCGGAAGGAAGGGATCAAAAATAGATTAGAGGATGACATGATGTATATTTCTCGATAAGCTAAGAGCGGAAGGAAGGGATCAAAAATAGATTAGAGGATGACATGATGTATATTTGTCGGCAAGCTAAGAGCGGAAGGAAGGGATCAAAAATAGATTAGAGGATGACAAGATGTATATTTGTCGGCAAACTAAGAACGGAAGGAAGGGATCAAAATTAGATTAGAGGATGACATGATGTATATTTGTCGATAAGCTAAGAGCGGAAGGAAGGGATCAAAATAGATTAGAGGATGACATGATATATTTGTCGATAAGCTAAGAGCGGAAGGAAGGGATCCAAAATAGATTAGAGGATGACATGATGTATATTTCGATAAGCTAAGAGCGGAAGGAAGGGATCAAAAATAGATTAGAGGATGACATGATGTATATTTGTCGGCAAGCTAAGAGCGGAAGGAAGGGATCAAAAATAGATTAGAGGATGACATGATGTATATTTGTCGATAGGCTAAGAGCGGAAGGAAGGGATCAAAAATAGATTAGAGGATGACATGATGTATATTTGTCGACAAACTAAGGGCGGAAGGAAGGGATCAAAAATTGATTAGTGGATGACATGATGTATATTTGTCGGCAAGATAAGAGCGAAAGGAAGGGATCAAAATAGATTAGAGGATGACATGATGTATATTTGTCGATAAGCTAAGAGCGGAAGGAAGAGATCAAAAATAGATTAGAGGATGACATGATGTATATTTGTCGACAAGCTAAGAGCGGAAGGAAGGGATCAAAAATAGATTAGAGGATGGCATGATGTATATTTGTCGGCAAGCTATGAACGGAAGGAAGGAATCAAAAATAGCTTAGAGGATGACATGATGTATATTTGTCGACAAGCTAAGAGCGGATGGAAGGGATCAAAAATTGATTAGAGGATGGCCTGATGTATATTTGTCGGCAAGTTTAGAGCGGAAGGAAGGTATCAAAAATTGTTTAGATCATGACATGATGTATATTTGTCGACAATCTAAGAGCGGAAGGAAGGGATCAAAAATTGATTAGAGAATGACATGATGTTTATTTGTCGACAAGCTTAGAGCGGAAGGAAGTGATCAAAAATTGATTAGAGGATGACATGATGTTTATTTGTCGACAAGCTTAGTGCGGAAGGAAGGGATCAACAATTGATTAGAGGATGACATGATGTATATTTGTCGGGAAGCTAAGAGCGGAAGAAGGGATCAAATATTGATTAGATGATAACATGATGTATATTTGTCGACAAGCTAAGAGCGGAAGGAAGGGTTCAAGAATTGTTTAGAGGATGACATGATGTTTATTTGTCGGCAAACTAAGAGCGGAAGGAAGGCATCAAATATTGATTAGAGGATGGCATGATGTATATTTGCCGACAAGCTAAGAGCGGAAGGAAGGGATCAAAAATTGTTTTGGGGATGCCACGATGAATATTTGTCGGCAAGCTAAGCGCGGAAGGAAGGGATCAACAATTGATTAGATGATGACATGATGTATATTTGTTGACAAGCTAAGAGCGGAAGGAAGGGATCAAAAATTGATTCGATGATGACATGATGTATATTTGTCGACAAGCTTAGAGCGGAAGGAAAGGTTCAAAAATTCATTAGAGGATGACATGGTGTTTATTTGTCGACAAGCTTAGAGTGGAAGGAAGGGATCAAAAATGGATTAGAGGATGACATGATGTATATTTGTCGGCAAGCTAAGGTTGGAAGGAAGGGATCAAAAATTTTTTAGAGGATGCCATGATGCATATTTGTCGGCAAGTTAAGAACGGAAGGAAGGGATCAAAATTATTTAGAGGATGACATGATGTATATTTGTCGGCGCTTCAATGCGGGATCATGATAACAAAAATTCATCCGAGGTTAACATGTTGTATAGTTGTCAGCAAGAAAATAGAAGAAAACGGGATCAAAAAGTAATTAGATGATGACATGATGTATATTTTCGCCAATCTAAGAGCGGAAGGAAGGGATCAAAAATTGATTAGATGATGACATGATGTTTATTTGTCGACAAGCTAAGAGCGGATGGAAGAGATCAAAAATTGATTAGAGGATGACATGATGTATATTTGTCGGCAATCTAAAAGCGGAAGGAAGGGATCAAAACTTGATTAGAGGATGACATGGTGTATATCTGTCGGCACCTAAATGCGGGAACATGAGATCAAACATTATACAGTTGTCTCCGATCAAATAGCGAAAAGAAATATTCCAAAATTGATTAGAGCATGACATGATGTATATTTGTCGGCAAGCTAAGAGCGGAATGAAGGGATCAAAAATTGATTAGAGGATGACAAGATGTATATTTGTCGGCGCTTCAATGCGGGAACATGAGATCAAAAATTGACTCCAGGTTAACATGTTTTATAGTTTTCGGCAAGAAAATAGAAGAAAAGGGATCCAAAATTGATTAGATGCTGACATGATGTATATTTGTCGGCAAGCTAAAAGCGGAACGAAGGGATCAAATATTGATTAGAGGACGACATTATTTATATTTGTCGGCACCTAAATGCCGGAAAATGAGATCAAATATTGCTTGCAGGATAACATTATATAGTTGTCTCCGATCAAATAGCGAAAATAAATGTTCAAAAATTGATTAGAGGATGACATGATGTATATTTGTCGGCAAGCTCAAAGCGGAAGGAAGGGATCAAAAATTGATTAGATAATGCCATGATGTATATTTGTCGGCAAGCTAAAAGCGGAAGGAAGGGATCAAAAATTGATTAGAGGATGACATGATGTATATTTGTCGGGAAGCTAAGAGCGGAAGAAGGGATCAAATATTGATTAGATGATGACATGATGTATATTTGTCGACAAGCTAAGATCGGAATGGAGGCATCAAAATTGATTAGAAGATGACATGATGTACATTTGTCGGCAAGCTAAAAGCGGAACGAAGGGATCAAAAATTGATTAGAGGATGACATGATGCATATTTGTCGGCAAGCTCAAAGCGGAAGGAAGGGGTAAAAAAATTGTTTAGAGGATGGCATGATGTATATTTGTCGACAAGCTAAGGGCGGAAGGAAGGGACAAAAAATTGTTTAGAGGATGACTTGATGTATACTGGTCGGCACCTAAATGCGGGAACATGAGATTAAAAATTGATTAGAGGTTAACATGTTGTATATTTGTCGGCAAGCTAATATCGGATAGAATGGAGTAACATTTAAGTAAATGGTGACATGATGTATAGCTCTTAGTAATGCAATAGCAGAAAGAAGGGTGTAAGAATCCATTAGATGATGAAATGATGTATAGTTTTCAGCAAGTTACTAGCGGAAAGATGCAAGATCGTAGTGCCTCTCGGAGGCTGTTTGTTACAGAGTGTGAAAATGATGGAAAAAGAACCTGTAGAGATTGGAATGTGCATGGATAAATAATGGACGCGTATCAAGGCAAGAAAATATGGCGATTGAAGTTGTATTTAAATTTAAAGGTATGTAGTGATCAGGGTAGCAAGTTAAATGAAGGCATTTCCATTTTGGGAAGCTCAAGAAAAAATACTACAGGCGGTATATTTAACTATTTTGAACAGTAAAATGGTGGGACCTAGATGCCAATCTAGTAGCACGTCGAAATTTATGTAATCGGGGCATCAAGGAGGATAGCTCATCAGACCAGTTGCGATGGAAATATTTGTAGAAAAGACAGAGGGAATCCACATCCTGACTATTAGAAAATGACTGAAGTCGAGATCCCTTATCAGGATTGATTACATTGCAGATGCATCTTTGGAATTTGTCGAGAGCCTCGAGATTAACAGCTTGGACACGAGACCAGATATGGCAACAATATCCAGTACATGGGTGTATGGTAGATGTGTAGATGTGTAGATGTGTAAAATGGATTCTGTCAAAAACATATCCTCCGGCACGGCGTTGTGTACTGACTTTTCACGCAGAAGTTGCAGCTACTGATTCAATGTAATTATTCAAACTATGAACTCTTGTTGAAAGAGCTAAAAGAAAGTCCTCCTCACAACACACATGGTAAAACATGAATAATCTCCGGTTTTCTTTCTATCAGAATTTCGGAGACGTAGAATTGCTAGCTTAATACTGAGCGTAAATATTCCGCGCGTAAAAAAAAGAAAGAAAATGGGAAGGTAGATTTTGTTAATTAGCAATCGATTTCGTTAGAAACAAAGGAAGGAGCACAGAACAGTTACGTAATATCAGTCTTCCTTTATGGCAGTGAATGCTGGACAAAATCCTGATTGATGAAAAAGTGAGGAGAAGCAACAGAAACAATGGAAAGTTTACTGAACTGTTACGTAATATCAGTCTACATTTATCGCAGTGTATTCTGAACAATGCACTGAGTGATGAGAAATGGATGGGAAGCAACAGATACAAAGGAAACACTACTGAGTTGTTACGTAATATATGTCTTCCTTTATGGCGTTGAATGCTTGACAAGGGATAAGAAGCAACAGTTACAAAGGAAAGAACACTGAACTATTACGTAATATCAGTTTATGGCAGTGAATGTTGGAGAAACTCCTGAATTATGAAAATTGATGAGAAGCAACAGAAACAAATGAAAATGTACTGAACTGTCACGTAATATTAGTTTTCCTTTATGGCAGTGAATTCTGATTAACCTCTTAATGATGAAAAAGGGACGCGAAGCAACAGAAATAATGGAAAGTATACTGAACTGTTACGCAATATCAGTCTTCGTTTATGTTAATGAATGCAGGACAAAATAGAGATGAAACTCAAGACAACCGTATTGTTGTTCTACAGAAGTATGCTTGTATTCCATGGAGCGACGAAGAATTTTTTGAGAAAATTTAAACAAATAAAAGAATGATTACATTTATTATTATAAAGATGCAAGTTAAAGTTCTATAGTACCTACTAAGGAAATAGGGTTCAGAAAATTTAACTTCCACACAATATATTAGACGACAATTTGAAGAGGGAAGAAGCACTTAAGCTACCTAACGACTTTATGTCATTATCAGAACAAGGATAATTTAATATAGTGAAATGAAAATATTTACTAAGCGCTACAACGGGCAGGAAATTGTGGAGAGCCATGACCGACAACTTCCCTGGCCAACACAATGCAAAGAAGTAGGCGTAAACCTTCGTCTACACCCGAGATTTGTTAGAATCAAAAAGTAAGGATACATTTTTAATATTTTTGATAATGGTTCCTGTTCATAATATAAATGCTGTATCAAATTGATCCATGACTTGTGTTTCATTACAAATGTCACGTTTTTAATGTCGGCGTATTAACGACGTTATCGCTTTTCCAAATTCGCAGGTGTATCGTAGTTGTAAATACAGGGTGCCCAGTAAAAAGGCGGCAAATTCAGAAAGATGTGAGACAACTGTTGAAAACTGATGACGACTGATGTGACTGAGAAATTCAGGAACAATTTCTGCGTATTTCGTCAATCACCCCCACCCCGGATGATCTTATTTGAAAATTGCGATAACTTGACGCTCAAAATCAGTGAGTTGTTTAGCCATACGATAAGGGCAGAACGGAAAAGATGGGCTGTCAGCAAGTAACCTTTAAATGACGAGTCACAAGATCGAGCAGCAATTAATCAATCATAAAAGTAGCAATCAGAGTTAAGTAATTGCACGATAGTCGAATGATTGTTTAAGGTCATGAATAGTCAATAAATTTATTCAAGGTTATTCAAGGTCAAATATTTCTGAAAGATAAAAGAATGATAATTTTCCCGTTTTTCTACTGGGCACCCTGTACTGTTTTGTCGCATGTGGATGGATTTTGCAATGTCAAATTCTGTTTCGCGCACTACTGAGAAACAACCAGTGTCGTGCGTTTTTGTTTTTAATGTTTTTGTCCAACCGTTACATCACGACTGTTTTACTCTAAATACGGTATAAGTTCTGTTTTAAAACATAACATAGATTAGATAAACATTTGCAGGACTTCTAAATTTAGGTTAAATTTGGTGAATGCAATATTTTGAATCGGTTATCCCATCTTTGCTATTTTTAGTCATCTGCATTTTACAGTTTTGTATATTTAAATAGAATTTTTTTTATATATTGTCAAACGTAAAGCAAATTTTCAGCTTGGAAAATGTTGGAAATAAAAGCGTGTTAAAGCTCTTGCGAATAGCTGCCTATATGTCTATTTAGTTTGACTAATTATTTTCTTTACTGGTCTTTGGGAGTTATTTAATTAGAAATATAATTCGAACTGTCCGAGGTTGCAAACAAAAGCCTGTTTTCTCAACTTCATCTAAATAATAACTGCTTGTTAGCTTCGGTGATCGAGCGACAGTCGGTATTTTTAGCGTGTTTTTCTGGCATGCTGAATCCTCTACAAGCAGAGGAAGAATGGCTACTTAGCTATAGGATGCAAATAGCTGGTAATACGCCCCCCGCCCCTGACCAGATAAAGAATGTCAACTAAAGTCTGGTTGATACTCTTTTAGTTTTGGCAATTAAAAACCATTCCTACAAAACGTAATGGATGCTAAATTTATCAAAGTGACGGTCTGGTGAGCAAAAACGAAGGAAACATTCACATTTATCAATGAATCTGTCTTTGTCTATCTATACGTGTATCCAGTTTATACTGATAGATTGATAGCAGACTCTCTGTGTATGAGGATTAACTACTTCCGGTAGCAAGGTCTCAGATCAGGAGGCTTTGAAGAGCTTGGAACCACTTCTTAATTGCTGGTATTTCCAGATCCACCCTGACCCGGAATAGTTAACACCCAAACTTGGGTCAAAGCACTATGAAAATAGGTTTTTATATTAATAATACCAGAAATAACGTTTGAAAAAATATTATTAGCAATACGTTTTTGAAAAAAAAGAAATTATAACCAACAGTACTTCTTTGGGAAAAAATATTAGCAGCAATACATTCTTGGTAAAAAGATTATTACAAGGAATACATTTTTTGAAAAAAAAGATATTCCGAGCAATACATTTGACTCAAGAAAAACTCTCATTACAAAAATACATCAAGAAAACATGATCTACGAAGTGATGTATATATATATATATATATATATATATATATTGTTCTATTCATACGAACCTATCCTAAAAATATTATCGGCATTAAATAACCCATTGAGGTTGATATACGGTAAAACAAAATATACCAAACGAAACCAGACACTCTACGAAAACCAAACGAAACCAAAGCAGAATCTCTAAGTCTGTCTGCCTGTATATCTATATTCAGATATCTGTACGTCGGTTTATCTATCTATAGATAGTCAGATAATCTAAAACCTTGAAAAAGTTGCATAAGATTAGGTTTTATACTGGAATCTATAAAGGAACGTCTGGGGGTGTCTTCAAACTTTATAACTGTACTGTATATATATATATATATATATATATATATATAGAGAGAGAGAGAGAGAGAGATAGAGATAGATAGATAGATAGATAGATAGATAGATAGCAACATTATGAGTACAGGAATCAAAACTAAAAGGTATCAGTCACATTTATATCATCACCGATCTTCAATCTGTTCTTGGGTACACACTGCCTGTATATCTGCTGTTTAGTACTTATCAAATTATACTTATATAAAATTGCTACCCCCCCTCTCTCTCTATATATATATATGTTTCGGTATAAATAACTGACAAATGCAGTTAAGATTTTTATTTAATTTTGCTTATGTTCTTCTAATTTTTTCTTTCTAATTATTTTTCTGGTTTTGTCTATTTTTTGTCTGTTACAGTTTCTTACAATTATGGCACTGTCGTCCGTGTAGAGGCCTGTATCATTATATATATATATATATATATATATATATATATATATATATATATATATATACACACATTAATACGAAATAATTTTTAAAAATATTTTTGCATAGTCTTTATAGGTCAGTCTATTTTAATTTTATGATAAATGCCTTCATTTCCTGTTTATTTAAAAAAAAAAATGAATCCCCGTTTACATTAAACATAATATATAAATCCTGTCTATTTTACATACATTATATAGTGATATTTAAAAATAAGACCCCGTAATCCTAGTATAATATGTGCACTGCGCCATATGTTTATTAAAATTTAAACTATGTAACGGCCAGTCATTACCCAGCACGTGAAGTTTGGGTCGTGATTACGGTGAGAGCTAGTATATATATATATATATATAAATATATATATATATATATATATATATATGTATGTATGTATTAAGCGTTTCACCCCAAGCAAGGCGGGAAGCCACTAGGACGCAAGGGGTTACAGAAAATTTGGAGCAAGATCAGATAGGAGTGATAGAGGAAAGGATGAGGTGCAGGATAGTGGATAGATCAAGGCAACTGGAGATGTCGATTAACATTACATTTGAATAACTGGAGATTATAGCTCTCAGGGAAACTGGAATAGGGAAGGGAGTTCCACAGGCAAGAGGTGCGAGATATGAAGCTATTGGAGTAGAAGTGACGGCTACATTTAATAGTTTCAACAGTGAATGGGTGAGAGCGGGATGCCAGCCTCATAGGGAGCTTGAATTAATGAAGTCTGGGAACCAGCGAATGCAGCTCCTCGGAGCAATAACCATGAAAGTATTTGTAAAAAAGACAGAGAGAGGCGACGGCGCGTCTGTGAGAGAGTGACTGTCGACCAGATGCCAGAACAGGGCCAATTATATTGCCTATCCGTCTCTGGATCTTATCAAGATCCCCGAGGCAAACAGAAGGGGCTCCAGGCCATATATGGCACCAATACTCGATGCAAGGGCGAATTGTTGATTTGTAGATCTGAAGGATCAATTCCGGGGAGAAAAATTTCCTGGCGTGGTACAGGGAGCCAACTTTCCTTGCGGTGGACGAAGCAATTGACTCAATGTATTTGTTCCATCTCTGGTCAGCAGTCAACGTGAGACCGAGCAGCCGCAGAGAGATGCTCTCGAGAAGTTGAGCCTCAGACATTCTAATGGGGGTGGGCAGGGAAGGATCTCTGTGGTGGTTAATAGAGAGCAGTTTTGTTTTTGAGGCATTAAAGTTGACCAGCCAATTCCTGCCCCAGTTCACAACCGATTGGAAGTCCTTTTCGAGACGTACGGCCAGGTTAGTTTTGTCAGCGTCACTAGATTTGTTTTTGAGGCAGGAGAAAATTGTAGTGTCATCCGCGTCGATGCCTACTTGGGAATCTATGGCGTCAGGATGAAGATAAGGAATAGAGTAGGGCCCAGGATGGAGCCTTGAGGAACACCTGCGTTCGTGGGATAGGAACTGGAGGAGAATCCGTTGAGAACGACCTTCAATTCACGGTTTGACAGGAATGATTTTATTAGGTTAAACAATCGACCTGTAATACCATAACCCTGGAGCTTGCGAAGAAGGCCGACATGCCAAACCCGATCAAATGCTTTGGAGATGTCTAGGGCCACGGCACGAGCTTCCGCGTTATTTTGAAGAGCTTAGTAGACAGTTTCAGTGATGGCCGTAAGCACATCAGCTGTAGATCGGGCAAAGCGGAAGCCATATTGCTTGTCTGAGAGCAGATCATGGGATGTAAGGTGGTTAACCACATCGGCATTGATTAGGGCTTCGAAGACTTTTTCGAAGAGGGGTAGGAGACTGATAGGACTGTAATTAGAAGAGTCAGAGGAGTCGCCAGAGTTCTTGAAGACAGGAACAATCGATGAGGACTTCCAGCAGTCAGGAAAATAAGATTCCTTGAGTTTGCTATTGTTCAGTATGCTCTTGCAGAGACGCCAGTAATCTTTGGAGCCAAATTTACGAGATGCAATACGCTCCATCATCCGAGCAGCAAATAGTGACTTAGCTTCGTTGAGGACACGCTTACATTCGTTACGGGCAGAGACAAAGATACATCTATTGCAGTGCGACATGTCGCTACGAAATAGGTGCAAGAAGTGGTTACCATGGGCAATGTCAGCTGAGGAAGCAGCGGAGAACCAAGGGGAGGAACGTCACTTGACCCTATATTTCCTTGAGGGTATGAAAGCGTCGATTCCAGCTTTAACCCAGGATGAGACCTCAGAAGCACATTCTTGGACGGGGAGCGTAAAGACAACATCCCAAGGGACATCACGGAGGAAATCACGGAACGAGTCCCAGTCAGCTCGTTGATAGTAGAACGAAGTTCTAGTGGTAGGAGGTTCTTTGCAGGGGGTGGAGTTGAAAGAGATATTAACAGATACTACAGCATGAACGGAGTTACCAAGAGGGCAGAGTTGCGTTGCGCTAAAAGACTCGGAGATGGAGGTAAAACACAAATCGAGAAGAGAGTCATTACCTTCCCGGTTGTAGGCAAAACGAGTGTGGAAGTTAACTATCTGCGTGAGGGATTGAGAAACTGAAAAATTAAGTGTTTAAATGCCTGCGTGGTCAGTAGTAGAATTTTATATATAGCGGGTGCAACAGCAAAAGGCTCTGAACCATTCTATCTTAGAAATGATTAAAGATTTCTTACTGGAATTCTCTGGGGTTTTTATAACACTATTGGACTCTTTGTATAATTTCTCTCTAAGCTTAACAGAAATACCGTGATGAATCGATCATAAGCGAAAATGTCATGTCATGTTCACCAGTTCAAATATATATCAGGTCATCCCATAGGTTCTGTCTGAATTTTACCTTTTTTTAAAATGAACGAAATATAAAGAGTATTTTATAATGTCTAATGGAGCTGAACATTATTTTTATGTTTAGATGAATTTAAACTGATCAAAATTTATTTCAGAGAACAATAAAATTAAATTATGTTTGATTAAAACTCTGTTAACATGGAAGTGACCAAGAATCATTTGAGGCACATAATGCTTTATGAGTTCCAGAAAGGAAACTCAGCAGCCGAAGCGGCTAGAAACATTCACTCAGTTTATGGAGAGGAATGTGTGAATGAAAGAACTTGCAGAAGATGGTTTGCAAAATTCAAAGGTGGAGATTTCACCCTTGAAGATGAAGATCGAACCGGACGTCCTGTTGAGTTTGATGAAAAGGTTCTTGAAGCAGCCCTTGAAGAAAATTCTGCTTTATCACTTGAGGAATTGGCAGTGGTTCTCAGTTCAAACAATACAACTGTTCATCGTCATCTTCAACAACTTGGAAAAGTTCCTAAACTTGGAAAATGGGTGCCTCATGAATTGTCTGAAAACAACCTCAAATCCCGGGTTGACATCTGCTCTTCTCACCATTCTTGCCAACTTGTTTCACCTTTTTTTGATAGACTTGTGACTGGCGACGAAAAATGGATCTTTTATCGAAATGTTAAGCGTCGTAGACAGTGGCTTGGTAAAGGGGAAGTACCACAGCAACAGCTGAGAAGGGAACTTCATGGGCAAAAGGTTCTTCTTTCAATCTGGTGGGATCGCCATGGAATAATCTACTTTGAATTCTTACCATCTAATGCAACGATTAATGCTCAAATATACTGTCAGCAATTAGAGCGTTTGAACCAAGACATGCTCTCGTGAATAGAAAAGAGGTGATGTTTCATTAGGACAATGCACGACCCCACACAGCAAGAATAACGTCACAAAAGATCGAATAACTTATTTGGGAGAAGATTCCTCATCCACCTTATTCTCCCGATCTTGCTCCTTCAGACTACCATTTATTTCGTAGCTTACAGAATCATTTGGAAGAAACAGCTTTTGTAACACAGGAAGAAGTTAAAACTGACATTTGTGAGTTTTTCGAATCAAAGCCAAAAGAATTTTACAGTAATGGAATTAGTAAGCTTGTTAATAGATGGAAGGAAGTCATAGATAATCAGGGAAATACATTGTTGATTGAATCTGTAATTAAATGTAACATTTGGTTACTTGTTTTCTTTATTCAAAATTCGGACAGAACTTATGGGATGACCTAATTTCGAAACTACACAGAATAAAATGAATATGCATGGTAATTTTATTTCTTCCTTTAATAATGAAGTAAAGAAACTTGACCGTAATTATGAGAGGATCCTATTAAAAATAAGTAGACAAAACTTATCGAAATTATTTCATGAGTCATGTTCTAATGAAAACATGCTGCCAAAATACACGTAGTATATATATATATATATATATATATATATATATATATATATATATATATATAATTGTGTATTTCTGCAGAAATTCCTCTTTTAAGGTGCTCCGGTTAACTTTTTATTTAATTTTACTTGTGGTCTTACATTTTTTCTTTTCTGGACATAAATTATATAGACATTGTCCGAATATTCTGGATGTCCGAACGCTTTCGACTATTTTCCATTTTTCAAGGATGATATAGGTATGTTATAGACGCAAGGGTATGTAATCGATGGCCAGACATTTTTGGACAGTCTCTCACTAAATCTTATTTATTTCGCTTATTTCATTTTGGTCATTGTGGCAACAAGTGGGTTTATTTAATAAACGTCGTTTTGCCTGACATACAATCACACCTGCAGGTCATTCCAATGAGGATCGAGAAGACTGAAACCAATATATATATATATATATATATATATATATATATATATATATATATATATATATATATGTAAAAATCTGTGGATATGTAATCGATGTAGATCCTATTAATAATAAAACTGGTCCTGGAAAAAAATAGCTCAGAATATTTATTATAGCGCATATAAGTGAATTACAAAAATGAAACCCAAATTAACTCATTCAGATGGACATTTCGTTCAACCGCCCTGGTTTAATCCTCTTCTTTTTTTTTTCTTCTTTTCTTTCCATCCTTCCTTAGTTTTTATTTTTCATATTTCAAATATATATATATATATATATATATATATATATATATATATATATATATATATATAATATTTGATACCAATCTGTCTTGTCCACAGAATTCATCTGGGAATTTAAACCATATTGTCGACATGTAAATAAAAAATAATAATCCTTTACTATAAAGGTAATTTACATTAACCAGAAAAAGGCTTAGACACAAGCGTCTATCTTTTTAATTTTGAATTTTAATGTAACTATAACAACAAAAAACATTTCGATTTCATTTTTGCCTTGAAAAAAGTCGGAAGACGAAACGCGTCGGCAAAATGTAAGATTTTTTTTCCAATTGTCATTTGATACCAATCTGTCTTGTCCACAGAATTCATCTGGGAATTTAATATATATATATATATATATATATATATATATATATATATATATATATATATATATATATATATATATATATATATATATTTGAGGAGATAATTTTCGTTTAAAGGCACAATTTCGGCCTTGCTGGCTTTTTGTTGCTCAGTTGGTTACAGCGTACTGGATCTAATGATAGTGGCTTCTGTCAAGAGGGAATTAGGTTCGAATCGCCCAGAGGGCGTAATTTTTTCTTTAATAAGATTTCTTGAACAGTCAGGCCACTAGACGAAAATGAATAAATATGTTATATATATTTTATATAATGAGAACGAAAAAGGATAACATCATTAAGATCTTTATATGAAGGTAATATAACATAAGATAAGTGATTATTAAGTTTAAAATGTTTAGCAAGATTGTAAGATTAAATCCATACTGTACCAACAATTTCCGATAGTTTCAAATGTCTGATTTAACAACTGACCACTATTCAAAAATTTAATCATTCTCCTGTAGACATAGAAAAGTAGGTTCATATAAAGATCCGACTAGTTTGAGGATCTTCCATTTAATATTAAATGTCTTTTTAATGTTATCCTTAACTTATCTTAAATTAAGGTCATAAATAGCTTCGTACTCGAATATTACTGGTAACAATGTAAAGTTCATATAAATATTCCTAAATTTATATTTTATTTATTTTTTATATTTTTAATGTAATTTTTTTGTATAGTTAATTTGTTATTTTGTATGTCTAATGTTTTTATTTCTTAAAGTGTCTTTTATTTGTATACTATGTTTAATTTTGTTAAATAATATGTTGGTTTCTTTTAAGAACGATAAACTAACTTAACTGATACATTTTATCTAAAATATTTTCTACTTTGTTGCAATCACATCCGGTAAAATTTGAATCTTTCCGTATGACTTCTATCTCGATGTTAATTCGTTTTTCTCTATTCCTTTTTCCTTCATTTTTTTCGGAAAAGAGATGGTTTTTTATGCTTTTCTTTTCTTACATCTTTCTATTTCTCTATCTTTTTCCTTTTATCGATTTCTTTTCTTTTTTTTTCTACTTTAAACTGCATATATTATTTTTCTTTTTTTTTTCCTTTTATGGAAATATTTATATATTTCTTTCCTTCCCTTTTATGGAAATTCTTCTTATGTCTTCCTAAACTTAAAAAAAAAAAATTAAAAGAAGTGATGTTTCATAAGTAGTATTTTTTTTAAAATAAAATCGTTTATAATCACCTTTGTTCACCACCTAATGAGATGCTTAAGTTTAGGCATCGAAACAAATATGCATCTTTATAGTGATTACTTGTTTGTTCTTATATAACAACTTATACATACATACATACACACACACACACACACATATATATATATATATATATATATATATATATATATATATATGTGTGTGTGTGTGTGTGTGTGTGTGTGTGTGTGCGATAAAAATATAGTTTTATGGTATCCTATATTCTAGGTAAAACTTCACAAAATCAGTGGCACTGCCTTCTTTAATTTTTTCTGGAAAATAAAATACGAGAATAGAAACCCAAAAGTCACCTGGGACCAGGTAAGGAAAGATCACCCCTTTAAGGGGAAAGGCGTTAAATGTAGCTCATCTTTCTAACAAGTCCATCATCCTAAAAAATAGGAGAAGCCCCAAATGTTTAAACAAGAGAAGCGAGTTAATGTGCACTTGATTACACAGAAGTAAATTCCTACTCAAGCATATTGACCCCGATATTGACCAACCTTCCCCAGTCTTGGACGCCACAGTTAATGGTTTTCATGTTGTTTTTATTAGTATTATTATGTTTTAATCTTATTTGTACTATTTTAAATATATAATCAGTATTACTAATATTATTTTATTTTATTCTGATCTTCTTCTTGGTCTTATTATTGTCAACATTATTATTACTATTATTATAATTATTATTACTTTTATTTTCTTTGATTTCTGGCGTTTACACATTTCTTTCCGGGTCCCGCCCAGAAAAATGGCGTCATGACACTTTCCACTGCCAAAAAAAAAAAAAAAATTACATAGATAAAGCCCTTCGTAAAGTGTGGGCTGAACTTGTCAGAACAATTTTTTTGTATCTCCTTCAGGCATGGACTTCCAGGGATCCCTTCAATTAGTCTACTGCAATCTTTTCCAACCAGTCCTAGGGCTCCAACTACAACAGGGATTGTTGATGTTCCCATATGCCACATTTTAGAGATTTCAAGGTCCTTGTATTTTGACAGTTTTTTGAATATCTTTAAAGATACATTGCAGTCAGCAGGGACTGACATATCAATAAGGAGGCACTTATTTTGTTTGTGGTCTTTAATAACAATATCTGGCCGGTTGGCCTTCATTGTTCTGTCAGTGTGTATTGTGTAGTCCCATAGGATTGTAACAGGTCCTATCTCCGTAACCGGGTCTGGGTGGTGTTCATACCAGTTTCTTTCAGTTTTCTTCCCGTAGAAGTTGCAGATTTTCCAGTGCAGATATTGGCCCACTCTGTCATGTCGGGTTTTATATTCAGTGGGTGCCAACACCGTACAACCTGATACAAGATGATCAATCGTTTCTGGATATTTATCACAGAATCTGCATTTTGGGCTGACAAAATATTTTAGTATATGTGCTTGATAATTCCTAGTTAGCAAGCATTGGTCCTGTGCAGCAAGGACAAAACCTTCAGTTTCCGCTTTCAACCCTGCACTACGTAGCCACTGATGGGTACGGCTTTTGTCTACACCAGCTTGTTTGGTACGGGCAGAGTATTCGCCATGAAGCGGTTTATCTTGCCATTGCTTCTGTATCTGGTCGGTTGCATTCGTCTTTGCTGTCTTTTTTTTAAGTATTTTGCAGTTTAAGCCGGTGTATTTTACTGTACTTGCATCTCTACGCCCATTTGAAATTATTATTATTATTATTATTGTTTTATTTCCTTTGACTTCTGAGGTTAGAAATGGCATCATGACATTTTCCACTGTCCAATTAAAAAAAAACACAGACATATTTTACATAGGTAAAGCCCTTCGTAAGGTGTGGCCTGTACTTGTGAGAACAACTTTTTTTTTATATTTCTTTAAGGGACTGCCATGTCAATAGAGAGGCACATTTTTTCTTTTCAGTTTCTAATCAAGATGTCACGGCGATTATTATTATTATTATTATTATTATTATTATTATTATTATTATTTCCTTTGGTCTCTAGTGTATACTCTTTCTTTCCAATGTCAGAAATGGCATCATGACATTTTCCACTGAGCAGTTTTGAAAAAAAAACAGAGACATATTTTACCTAGATGTAGCCCTTCGTAAGGTGTGGCCTGTACTTGTGAGAACAATTTTTTTGTATTTCTTTAAGGCACGGTCTACCAGGGATTCCTTCGCTGAGTCTATTGGAATATTTTCCAATCAATCCGAGTGCTCCAATTACAACTGGAATTGTTAATGTCCTCATATCCACATTTTTGAGATTTCAATTTCAAGGTCCTTGTATTTTGATAGTTTTTTGAAGATCTTCAAAGATACATTGCAGTCTGCAGGGACTGCCATATCAGTAAGGAGGCAACTTTTGTCTTTGCAGTCTCTAATCCCGATGTCAGGGCGATTAACTTTGATTGTTCTGCCTGTGTGTATTGTAAAATCCCATAAAATTGTTACAGGGCCTATATCTCTGTAACCATATCTGTGTGT